>JAOQGH010000004.1:2046491-2088674 GCA_025769975.1 Gallinago jamesoni
CCCAGTTGTTTGTTATTTTTTGGAAAGGCTCCAACCTCGCAAAACAGACCTAAAGTGCTATAAACATCTCCAGGGCTGAGTGCTCAGCTCCCTCCCCCTGCCCCCCCCAAAATGTGCTCTCTGAAAGCACGGCCATCGCAGCTCCTGCTTTTCACCCCTGTTTTAAAAGAGCCTTTTTTTTTTTTTTTTAACTATTATTATTATTATTACCCAGCGTGTCCATCAAGCCAGGTGGTGGCTGTGCATCGTGGCTTTCCTTGTCCCTAACCTTGATGCCACCCTGTTCCCATCCGGAAGGCGGCGGAGCAGCTCTCTGCACAGCACCCCAGCGTTGGGGTTGGCATCTTCACTTCATCCACGTCATCGATGATGGCGTTGCTGTCGTCGCCGGCAGCATTTTTGACCTCTGATGAGACCAGGCACCACCAGCCTGTGGGTCCCCTTGGCAGGGGGAAGGAGAGCAGAAGCCATTGCGGGTCCTTGCTTGAGGGACAGGAGGGCTGCTACATCACTTCCATTGGATAAACACCCCTCCCAGGGTGGGGCAGGACACCTAAATTTAGGGGCAGGGCCCCTAACTGCTGACACCTGGCACCTGCTGCACAGCCTTGATGTTTCTCAGCAGCTTGCCTCATGCCATCTCTGCATCCAAGCTCCTTTCCCCAGCCCCATACCACAACTGGGCAGCAAAAGCAACCCCCCCCCCCCGACCCCCAGCTCACAGGTACACAAGGTGTATTTTGCTTTTCCCATCCGTGCTCCAGCAAGGAAGGCAGTTTCTCTGGGAGGCTCAGAAGGAGCAGACTTCAGGCTCAAGTCTCCTACTGACTTCAGAAAAAAACCCCAAAGGAGCTCTTTTTTTTTTTTTATTTCCACCCACGCCCCCTCCCCCCCCCCCGGCCCCAATCACTGCAGCGCCACAGCCTGTCAGATCCCTCCAATATTAAGCTAATGGAAAATAAGCTGACATGGCTGGTATAAGGGCCTGTTACAGCCCATCAGCTTGCCCAAAGCCATTTCATCCCCACCACTGAGCCTGCCTCATGCCTGGCACATTTCAGCCATGCTGTGGTGGTGCTTTGGCTACTGGCGGCGTTCAAGCCAGCGCAGCAAACTTCGTCAGCATCGTCAAATTTGGCAATAGCCGGCAGCCACCACGAGGGGCCAAAATCCATGCGTGCCTCCAGCCCAGCCAGTCCTTAGCAGAGGGAACATTTCCATTTATTTTCCTGAGGCTGCAGAAAGGACTCGATGGCATGGGTAGCTTCCCATCACGGTGACGGAGGTCTCCTATGCGTTAGTGACATGGTTTAGTGATGGGGTTTTTTTCTTAATCAGAGTTAGGTTGATGGTTGGACTAGATGATCTTAAAGGTCCCTTCCAACCTGGCCAATTCTATGACTCTGTGCCCCCCTCTCCCTGGCTGTAAATCTCCTCTGGGGAAAAGCAAGCGGCATGACAACACCCCACTGGGAACCCATGGTCACCTCTTGCCAGGTACACCCACCCAGCGCAGCAGCCTCCCCCCCCAGTCAGGAGTTAGCCTGAAGCACAAACCCATCAGGCAGCTGCCCTGGACCACGGTCAACCCACCAGCACAGCCCAGTGGGGGACCCCATGAAGATGCAGACCCCCCCCCCATCCCACCTCACTCCGGCACCTGAGGTACCACCACACATTTCCCATTTTTTTTTTGGCCAGCTGAGAGGATCATGAAGTGTCCACAACAGGCTCAGAGGGGTGATAGGTTTATATCCATGCCAGGTTCTTACAACACCCCAGCC
Source organism: Gallinago jamesoni (assembly GCA_025769975.1). Lineage (NCBI taxonomy): Eukaryota > Metazoa > Chordata > Aves > Charadriiformes > Scolopacidae > Gallinago > Gallinago jamesoni. The sequence goes on from JAOQGH010000004.1 coordinate 2,048,276, forward strand.
CTGCACAAGCCAACCCGGGGACCAGCACAGGATAGGAAGACCTGGAGCTGCTGAAGGAGGTGGGGTTTTAACGCTGCTTAATTCAGCAAACCTGTTGAGAGACGTCCTGTCAGCTTGGAGTGGTTAGTTAGCCATAAAGCACTTGTCTCACATGTGTTAGGTGAAGAGTAGAGGGAGGGACAGACAGCTGTACAACCCTGCTCTCTTTTGTAGCCCTCTCTCCCCAGGACTACAGCTTGAACATAACTTTCCAGGGGCTACAACAGCACTGAGCTGCCTCCCATCCTCATCGCTTCCAAGGAATGAAATCACTCCATGCAAGAAAAACACACAGAGGCTCCATCCCAACACTGTGCTTTTATTTATAATATTTTGTTTGGACCCAGAGGAAAAAAAATAACAATAAACCCAAACTCAACCCGAACAGGAAAGCCGAGCATCTCACCTGGCCCAGCTGCCTTCCCCTCCCCACGGAGGAGCCAACCAGTCAGCACAGGCTGCTCTGGTGAGACATCTGATACAGTATTTGCATTTAATACATTAAACCGATACTCAGGGCCTTCTCCAGGCCCTCACTCCCTCCCCCCAAAATACTGATAAACGTCAGAGCATGCAAAACCCTGATCCCATCCTGCCTAGGATACGTGCTCGGCCGGCCAGCCCTCCTCCCTGCTGGAGAGCCCACCCAGACCCTGTGTTCTAAAAGCTCCCCTTTAGAACCACCCCCCCAAGGCGTTTTGGAGCAAGAGGGGAAGAGAAGGTGGGGGGGTGTCATTATTGCGGAGTGTCTCTGTCCTCCCCACCACACGTGGTGGCAGGGTTAGGTCTTGCCAGCGGTGTGCTGCTGCAGAGCCGAAGCGATGGCTTTACAGTCTGTCACCTCCTCCGGCAGGCAGCCCTCTTGGTCCCGGAGCGCGGGGTCGGCTCCCGACTTCAGCAACAGCTCCACGATGTCCAAAAACTCACAGGCGGCAGCTGGAGGGAGAAAGGGAAGGGTTAGTCTGGGGATCCTGACCCGAGGAGGCGGTGATGGGCGTTTTTGGAGCAGGGGTGTAGCTGGCCGCTTCCCACGCTGTGTGCCAGGGACAGGAAACGCCATCTCAGCACCTGGCCAGGCAGAGAAGAGCATTTTTCGGGGCAGTGTTCGGTACTCAATGCCTTGCTTGCCTTTGGATTTAACAGTGCAAAGGGAAGAGAAAAGACAGATTGAAAGCAATGAAAAGCCAGAAGCCCTGAGAGGGTGTTACTGCTGCAGCCCCAGCCCCAGCGCCCGGCCGGTTTGCAGGGCATCACCTGGGAGGATGCACAGGGCACGGTTTGGCTACTGCTCCTTCACTTCCAGGACTGGAGACAGACCCTGGGAAGGGCTACTACGGCACCACAGAGAGCCCCGAAACGCCACCTGGGAAAGCCTCCCCTGACTGCTTTTGTACCCAGAATTTATAATGTATTTATAATTTATAACACATTTATAAACACCTGCCCCTCACCGGCCTCCTGAGCCTCCCTCCCAGGGCTCCACTGGCAGCACATCCCAGTCAGTACTGCCTCGCTCCCTGCTTTCATCCAACATGAAACATTTTTCCTCTCGCAGAAAATTCAGATGGTTTTTTACCTGCCGGCTGGACTTTCCCCGAGCACCAGCTCCAAGGGCACACACCTGCACCCACAGAGAGCTGGTAACAGCACACCTCTCTTATCTCTAACCCACACACCTGCTAGCAATGGTTTTTTCAACCCTGATTTGCTCTGCCAAGATAGAATCAAGTTTGACCTGAGCTCTTCCCTATCCTGAGGACAGCCTGGCAGCCTGCAGCTCCCTCTCCAGCCTTGCCTAAGGATGTTAAATTTAAAAAAAAAAAAAAAAGAAAAAAAGAAAAAGAACCGGAAAAATTCTTAAGACGGAAGAGCTGGGCTTGGCTGATGGCAGCAGAAGTCCCAGTGCCTGGATTTTCCCTTAAGCCCACACAACGCAGGTCTCAGGGAAGCCAAAAACTGCCTCAGCCCCGACCTGCCTTACAATACTATGAAGCCAGCAGCTTTCTCTCACATTGGTAGGAATTGGTTTCAATTATATTTCAGGTGCTTTTACAACATAACCGACCAACTCTTTTTTTTGCCATTAAATGTAGTAATTAGAGTGTCTTTTTGCATTACTCTGCAGTTTTCTACTGACCTAAAGGGACAAGAAGCAATGTTTAATTAAAATAAATTTGACGTGATTGGATCTTATACTGAAAAAGATTAAAAAAAAAAAGAGGAAAAAAAGGAGGAGTATTGGGTTGGTGAGGAAGCAGGTGGGGGTGTGGGTAGGGCTGAGCTGAAGGGCTGGGAGGCACATCTTGGGGTGATGGCACAACATCCTTGCAGAAAGCAGACTTCCAGGGGTGCCAAGGAAGCTGTAGGGGCAGCTCCTGGGGATGGGGAGCTGGTGCCCGCATGGGGAAAGGTGGCTTCCTTGTCCAGTGCTGCTGGCAGGCACTGCCCGTGTCCCCGAGCAGGCCAGGGACATCCCTGGGGATGAGCACAGCTGCTGGATTTATCGCACCCTGGGACCCTCGATTTGTCAAGGGCCGGAGCGGCAGCCCTGACACTGGCACGGGTGAAGATGGATTTCCATTCAGCGCAGTTCGCCTTCCGACTCCATTAATCCTCAGGGTTCAGATGATGAATTTCTTTCTTTCTTTTTTTTTTTTTTTATTATTTATTTTCCCGCCAGTGTTCCCTCCCACTGCCCTGCCACAGCACAGAAAGAGCCGAACAGATGGTGCTTTGCAGGGAAGCCGGAGCGCCCATGAGGATAGAGAGCCTGCCCACTCCACGGCCACGTGGCCACAAGTGCTCAGAGAAGCCTTGATTTCCTCTGGGAGAGGCAGCGGCAATGATTTTAGTATTCCCAGCGGGCGGGTGGATGGATGGATGGATGGAGAGGAGCTGAAGACTAACGGGCCCGTTTAGCAGGGAGACTGTGCTCATACCCATCAACCCAGCACCTGGAGCGCTGCCTCCAGCCCGGAGGAGAGCAGGTCCCGCAGTGGGTCCCACCGGAGAGCCGGTGCCTTCGGACCATGCTGCCAGCTGGCCTCCACTTAACCTCCGATTAAAGCCGGGGTCGGCGCCGATCGGAAGGAGGCAGGATTTATAACCCGCAGCAGGATGCAGTTTGACACCGGCTGTAATCAGGAGAGCTGTCACCACAAGGACAGCTGTCAGGCCACGCCGGCTCATAAAAAAAGGGATGGAGACACCCTAAAAGCAGTGGCGGCCTTGCTCATGGGATTTAACCCTTTCCCTGAACAGCCTCTAACAAAAAGGGAAGGCCTCGCAAAGGCACTGGTCTGCTCAGCACTGTCCGAGACAGTTTTCATACGAGCTCTCATGCCTCCCCCGCCGCAATTAATGGCTTGGTTACGAAGTGCTTACCGATGAGATTTTCAGTGAGTTCCAGTTTCAGGCCAATAGCCACTTGAATAAAAACCATTCGCTCATTTAACAAGCTGTTTTCAAGATGGGGGTGATTTATGACCAGATCAGCTAAGTAAGGGAACGAGGACAGCCTGGGTGCAGCGATGGTCAGCCAGGGACAGCGGGGCCCCCGTGGGCACACCGAACCCCTGTGCCAGTGACCCAGAGAGGCGTCCCCAAAGATAACGTACAGGGAAGGGAGGTGGAATAACAGTCAAGGAGAAGGAAAAAAATCTTTAGACTCAAACAATGCAGAGAAAAAGCCTGCAAAACTGTCATTATTGAGACATTTGAGCTGGCAGGGTGGATCAGAGAAATCATTTCTGAAATAATGGTAACTAAATCAGGCTATGTTTTTTTGCTTTTGCTAAAAAACCTGCTCCAGTCGCCAGCCACAGGGGTCCACCTGCAAATAATTTACATGGAGGTGATGCAGCCACCCTCTACTTTCACATACTGAACTTGCTTGAAGCAGGTGCTCTTGGATAACTTATGCTATGCTTTTCCACAACCTACTTTAATCCACTGTGCACCTCTGGGTAGGCAGAGCAGGGGAGAGAAAGCCCCAAAATGTGGAATGAGCTGGGCAGAGAAAGAGGCAATGTGGCACTGAGTGCTGCTGTTGCACAGACAGCAACAGATTTGCTGCTTCAGTCAGAAGGATAAGAGCTTGAAAAATAAAGTATCCTACAGGAAAGATGACATGGGGAGAAGTCATACATTATTGTAATTACAGTCTCAGTTCAGGGGCCCTAGAATCTGGGAATTTAGATCCAGATCCAAACAGAATGATGGTCTGCAAAGCAATTTTGCCGTCCTGCTGATGTCCTTGTGGAGAGATCAGAAAGAGAGAAAAAGGCACAAACACTTCAGAATGACAAGTATGCTCTTAATTACACAGTGGCAGGCATCGAGAGAGAGTATGAAATAAGAACCAGTATGTCTTAATTTTGGAAAAAATTATGATATAGATAAAATCGATACTTTTTTCCTATTCCCCACACATCAGCACTGCATGTGTCTCTTTAGTCTCTACTTTTCTCATTTGGAGACAGAACAATCTTTCAATTAAAAGGATTGCTACAAAATCTCATATCTAATTAGCATGTAATTGTAAGAGGGACACAAACTAACTTTGCTCTGCTGGATTTGGTAGTAGAGAAGCTGCTGCTCTCTGGGCTACGATCAAACGGGTTTGTCACCAGGACATGGGGAGGTGAAGCCCATCTTGCTCGTCCCCTGCCCCTCACCTGCATAACCTGTTAAAGCCAGGACAGACCCCCCTCTCAACCTCAGCATCCCTTTACCAGGGCCATTCCTGGGTCTGGAGGTGGCAGAACCACATCTTGGAGACACAGAAGTACACAAGACAAACTCTGAAGAAAGTACATCATCTCCTGAGGGAAAAGGAAGGCTCTAAGGGGAAATCTGCAGAGGAGACAAAAGGAGGACAGCAGTCTTTCTTGCTGTCCTTCTCCGAGAGCTCCTATTCATACCAGGCTGGGATTTGCCAGTGGAGGTAGCCACTGGTTAATCATATCCAGCTTCCATGCTCACATTTGTACTGAAATTTGCTTTCTGTACACAGACCATTTACTCCAGCTGCAAATCCATTCTGTTAAGAGGGAACAACCAAGCTAAAAGGCAGCTTACCGTAATGGAGTGCAGTCTGGCCTTCCCCGTCCTGAAAAGAGAGAGAGAGACTTGATTTTAGAGGTATAGGTAATGTTGTGGGGATACAAGAAAATCCCAGTTTTAAATAAATAAGCTTAATCACAGCAATATTTAATTGACTAGATAAACAGCCCAGGACACCCAGCTACCTGGCAGTTAGGCTTTGAATCATCATCTACCATCGATCCATATTGATGGATAATCAATATCTATCCACCCATAAGAGTGCGTGGATCACGTCATGACATGAGTATAATTCAGTTCATACCGTTATCACTTCCAGCCCATAAAAATGAAGGATTTCAGTCCCACTGCCTTACTTTGGGACCCTCACTAATCCTGATGCTTTAGTTCAAGATGCTTCTGTGCAAGCCCAGCCTTGGCCAGCTACTCGAGAGAAGGGTAAAGCCACTGAGATGCTGGCACAGCTCCATGCCCTGCACTCTTCAGCACAGGAGAGCCCACAGGGGAAAACCCCCCTTTCCTTCCATCTGAATAAATCTTAGGTCCTCGCCCTTCCAAATTCAGGTCAGGACAAAAGTGGATCCAAAGCCCAAGTAAACCCCCTTCAGGATGAGGGTGAGGAAAGGGCTACGCAGAGCGCTTGGGAATGAGAGCCAGTTGCTGCACTCATCCTCGTGTAACACCTACAGCACAAGGGCAAAGCAAAGCGTGTGATTTGAAGACACTGGCACGCAGCTCCCTCTTCCAGCCACCACGTATGCCACCGCATCGGCTCCAACGGTTTGGGAAGCGTGGCCCGTCCCCAGACTCGACAAGCACGGGCAGGGCTTCGCTGGAGAGCGGCTGGTGCTCGTGTGGCACGTCCAAACCCAGGCACCTCACCGTGCCACAGCCCTGTCCTGCCACGAGAACAGGTGAAATAACAGAAGGAAAGAATTATTGGCCCCTTCGCTTTCACTACCCCACCAGGATTAGCCTCTAATTCAGTTCTTTGCCTCTTTAATTTATTTGCATCTGTTTATGGAGACTTAAGTTTTTAATTACCATTATCTTTGGGATTAAGGTGCAAATTCTACAGTCTGCTGTGGACTCTGGAGCAGGCAAAAGGGAAAAGAAGAGCAGAAAAACAGGTAGAAATGCCATCTGTAGCTGTTTTGAGACTTCTAGTTTCCCAGCCTGTTATTCTGTTCGATATTAACCCCGTTCAGCTGAGGAACTAGGAATGACTTGTGTTTTAGGGTGTGAGATACCACGCTTTGCACTGAGACACACACCAACACGACAGCCAGAGGAGTGACAGGGACAAAAGAGAAAAGCCAGGTGTAACAGGCATCTCCTGCCTGAGGATCCATTTCACATCTTTGCTGGGGAAACGTGGAGGGCAGGATTTTTCCTTCCACATGCCCCACGTGTGGCACTCACGCCAACATCTGGAGGCGCCTCATTTCAGAAGCCTGTTTCTGCCCAAATCATGGGCAGTGTAATGCAATTGGGTGTCAATTAGAAGCTACCACAAACCAAGGAACTGAAGGAATCAAAGACGGCGTCCATTGATTATTCCCCACTAATAAGGTAACGGATCTGAGCCAGAGCCCCCGAGCGGTCCTTAAGCACATGCCTTCTCGGAGGAGTGACAGGGCCAGTACTGACTTCAGCAAAATACGGAGCAGGGCTGGGGAAGAAGAGGCAGGAGCGCTGGGAATGAGTTATTGGGGAGGCAGGCTTTCAAATATGCAGGCTGCGTGTGTGCTGGGGGATGGGAAGCCAGCTCACCTCCTCATCGCCGCCTTCAAAATTGTGTCTGACAAAACCCGCAGGTGAATGGGATTGGAAAGGGGAACGGTTTGCTGCAAAACTCCTTATAAAGCACATCGGACCGCTCCAGGAATACTACAGCCATTTGCTCATCTTCCAAAAGCCTGCAGAAAGCACTGCTGCTTCAGTGCTTCAGCAGGCTTTTGGCTAACGAGGCATTTTATTTCTCTTAGATGTACTTTCTGGCATTTATTGGGCTAAGAAGAGAGTGTGAGTCCCAGCATACGAAATGCGTCTCTCTAATCCCAGCGTGGTTTCTAAAAAGAACTATTAATCCAATGTTATGCAAACATTGTTTACACTTTATTTACACCGTGGATTTTTTTTTTTGTCCCCTTTGAGCCTGATGGCTGGCCAAATGCTATTTGTTATACTTCTCAGATGCTATGCTATTTGCTTGTATTTTCTCTGTGACAAATTTTAATCCAGGTAAATGGAAAAAGCCCTGGTATGGTCACTCACTAAAGGCCTTGAAATGCCCTCTGGAGGCTGCTGATCTCAATCCCTCTTTCATTTGGCTTTTCAGAGCACCGTGGCTAATCGGAGCCCGACGTGCCCTTGGCTCCAGGTACGGCATCACTGAGCCTCCAGTGCAAAATGGTCACACCTGGAAACTAATCAAACACAAGCCGTGAAAGTGAGGATTACAGCTCCCATTGTGGCAATTATGTGAGATGAATATTGCCCACCAACCGCTGGAAATGTTCATTTTACAACAAAACAAGATGCGCAGAAGTGGTCTTAAGATGAACTGTAGCTGGCCTTGATGCAAGGGATATTTCCTGACGTGCAACAGAAAGCAGTGGTTTCTGGAGCATCCTAGGGAAGGTGTGGTGTGTCCTTTCCCCCAGGATGTGCCTCTGCTGGGACAAATGACCCCAAGTGGTGAGCGGACAGGGACAGCCTGACGCAGCCTCTGCCCTCACCTCGTTGTGCCCTGCCCAGGGCACCAGTAAGTGTCACCTCCCACCCTGGGCTCACCGGCACCAGCCAGGAGCAGGGCGTCCCACACAAATCTCTGCAGCTGGGAGAAACACAGAGATGCCAGCAGTCAACAGTTGGGCCCCTCTGTTCATCTGGCTTACAAGCTGGGGCAGCTAATTTTTCCCTGTTGAAAACCATCAGGATATTTTTGGTTTATTTTATACAAAGCACTGATTTGGAGGGGGATGTTTGTTGTGATTGTTTAGTTCTTCTCCCTCCAATTTAGTTTTCAGATTACATAAATGTAAATTATAAAGAGCTGCAAGTACAACAAGACCCAGAGTCTGTCAACACACACTGAAACCGATCATTTGATAAATCTGTAAGGTAAAAACCTGAACACTGTTACAAGTTATTTCAAAACTTGTGCCTCTGGAGAATTAGGTAATCACGGTGCGTTATCACTTCTGTGCTAAGGCACGTTACAAGAAATTAAGACTATTTTTTTCCCCAGTAGGATCTTCTGTAGCGCAAGAGGAGCACAAAGTGAAGGTGCCGAGTAGGGGAGCTGGTGTCAGGGTGTGCAAGAGAAGACACAGGCAGCTCCAGGGCCAACGCCAAGCTCTGCTCTATGCCAAGATGCCTCTCAGAAATGCCCTTTCAACATCACGCATCAGCTGGAATAACATCAGTGTGACAGGTTAAGGAGGAGGCAATCAGTGCTCTGATTTGGTGAACTTCAACACAGAAGGGGGAAAAGGCCAGGTTCAGATCAGTGTCTCTTTAGAGCTTTGCTCTCAGCTTGCAAGGTACTGGCAGGTACCTGTCCCACAGCCCTTTTAGCAATACCCTGTCTATAAAATAGAGGAGCTTGTAGAAATGGCAGACCCCATACAGGCAGTCAGAAGACAACCAGAAATGAAGGAAAGACCATTACACACTCAAATGTAGGAACCCTCAGCCCTACACATGCAAGTTACCAACCCACAACAGATCGATTTCAAACTTTCTTCTTGCCTTCTAAGGCTGTATGCCATCGCTGGTGCCTTTTATAGCCTCCTGGCACATCCAGCCATGTCAGGATGACAGCCGAGCTGCATGGACTTCAAGGGAGACAAGAGCATTTCCAAAGACTTAAAAAATAAAACTGAATGTCCAAGTCTACCAAAACCACCAAAACAAAGACGCTACAAAATCACCAGTACCTCCTATGTTCATGGTCTGTGACAGATGTCACTCAATGAAAATCCAACTACCAGTGGGTAACTTATTGGATAACAGGATTGTGTTCTGCTCCTGAGAAATTTAAGCAAGAGAAATGAGAGAAGATGGACCGAGCGCAGATGGACCAACTGTCTTATCCGTTAAGTGGTACTATGGCTACTGCACATCAATTTTGTCTTATAAGTGATAGGATTATATTGGTGTTGCCATCCCATGTTCATTCCTTGGGAATTTCTGTACCCTGCTTAACCTAACATGAGGTTTCAGGACTGAGGGGCAGAGAAATGGAAATGGCTTGGCTGAGCACTGCTGAGATGCTGCACACGCTATAAAACATGATTCCCACTGCCCTGCCATGGCAAGTAGACTTGATGCGCCAGTGTTTGACTGTACTGGTTTCATAAGACAGTTTTTAAAACATTGTTATATAAACATTCACCTTCCAAACTTGCCTTACTTACTCTTCAAGCTGCATGCAGAAACCTGTGAGCAGGCGGGCGACTGTAAGGATCATCTAACATGTTTTATGAAGCCCGAGTACAGAAAGAGGACAAACAAAAACGTGCTACTTTGGTGATCTTTGGTTCACCTAGACCCTGTATCGGTGCTGGAGCTGGGGATGGACAGCCCTCCCCATGAGCTGTGAGGGTCTGCACAAGACCCCCATACCTCCTTGAGTGCTGGTCCACCTGAGACCTCATCTCTGTGCCTTCAATCGCGTCTCCAGGCAGAGACACCGTGAGCATGAAAAGCACAGCAGAAAACATATACACTAACCTCTCCCTTTTGAGGGACAGCACACGCAGTCTTTATTTCAAGGTATTCTTTTCCCCATATCACCTCTTCTTTCTCTTCATTTGTGGCCCCCTTTAAGGTGCATGCTCATTCCCATTGACAGACTCCAAATGTTGGCAGGGATCGCAGGAGATAAGACCGATGAGGTGATAAGAGTGTTTAACAGTGCTAGGTCCTGGGCAGCATGGATGGGCCAGAGGGAAGATAAATATTTACACTACATCTTTAGAAGGTGAGTGAATAAAAAAGACTAGAATACAGCCTCTGAACAAGCACTGGTGCTTAGAAGCTGTGAATATAAATCTCTGCAGCCTCACGACACCACACTCACTCAAGCCAGGGAGATGAAAAATAGCAAGAAAATACTTCCCTCCACTTTTAAAAAGGGTTTTATTTCTCATTTATTTCCACTTTAGACTTCGACTTACTTAAACCTCATCATCTTCTTTTTCTGTCTCTGAAATTTTATCCCCAGGATGACTGAGGGTGAGACTGCAGCTAAAAGCATACCACAATTTACATGCTAATACCCACCAATATGTAAAAGCAGGCAATGTGAGCTACTATAACCAGTTCGAACTCCACCAGACAATTCAGTAGATGGCCCCAACACAGCCTTTATTTTCATTTATGTGCTGCCTTGCCTAGGTTTGGACATATATATTAATACATGTAAAATGAATGCTTGTCCGATCGAAGCAGACAGACAAGTGCAAATCGCTGTGTGTGCAAATGCTGGATAGAAAAGCAACGGTTTAGTTTGCAATTTGATATTGTTCTTTTAAAAACCCTACCCTAGACCAAAGTGCACCTATACGCACCAGGACTTTTGCTTTTAGCTGCCTCTTGATCCTTAAAGAAATGCCAGTGACAATGCAATCTGAGAAACAAGACCATCTAACAGCTTTGTGCCAGAATATCTAGAGTCCCAAATAGCTCTGTCACCAGGAAAATGAAGCAGACTTTTATGTTTTCTCCTCATTTCTCAGATCTTCATTTTGCTAAAGCAAAATATACTTGTGACGGCTCAGCTTCACCTACTTTTTCAGACTGTGTGTCCCACAGGAGGGTAACTGGTTAGCTGGTGTTTACAAAGCACTTGTGAGGTTATGGTTGTTAATGTTAAGTGTAGGCTGTATTGAGACATCATGTTGTGCATCCTTGGTACCAGCTCAAAGTCAGCTCAGGCACTTCCCAAAGACCAACACTGCGGGATGAAGGATACAGAGCAACCTCCCACAGAAGCAAAACCAAAATCCACACATCAATCATGAGCAGCTTATTTGGGGATTACAAATAGCCCAAGCTAACAAGCGAAGGGCTTGGATATCCTCTGAGTTTGGTTCCCCAACTAAACCTTCCACCTCCCTTGTGCATGGGTTGGGATCGCTCTCCAAGAGCTCTCTCCTCTGTCCCCTTCCTCCCATTCAGACCTTTTCCTGTGCTGTACTGGGCAGATATCCGTAAGGATGGAAGGTGCTAGACAGATCTTTATCATCACCTCTTGGGCCCTTCTCCAGAGCCTACCGCCAGGCTATCATTTGGCCTATCTTCTAAGTGCCTCAGCAATAAATTAGATCTGCATAGAGAAGCAATTATTACATTTCTAATGGCACGGACCCTTACAGCACTACTGAAAGGCAAAGAAAATTGCATTAGATTTTGTTTGATTCAAAATTATGATCAAGGGAAGAGGGACGTTCAAGCCCTTTAAAGCCAAGCCTCCAAGCTGGGGATCTTTCTGTCTGGGGACCTCCCTATTCATATTTGCTGCCTGAGCTCCTACTCCTGGTTCGTTTAGGTGCACTAATTTGGAGGACCCCTCCACTTGCAAAACTGCCGTGAAAACCAGGGTTAAGAAAACTCAGAGAGAGAATATGATGCCCAGGAACTGCAGTCGCTCCCTCCCAAAGCCTGCATCTGCTAATGCACCCAAACGCCACCGGCCTGAGGAGTTCAGCGTGCCAGGGTTACGCTAATCCCTCATCGCCCTAGTTTCTAACTGCTGGTGTACCTAAATTTCCAAGTGCAATTTCAGTGGGATTTATCACATCTACTATCATCAGCATGTAGTGCTGCTGGCACAGATACAGACTCTCAATATCCCACCGCAGACACGGCTGTCTTTAATTGCAGAACAAACTGATTTCCGAATCACACGCAGTGGCTCCGAAACTCTCTGGGCTGTTTTTCCTACTGAGCATTTTCACCCCAATTTGTAGCCAGCACTCTGAGCACAGCCGTGTATTTATATCTATGTATTTATAGGTTCCTCCAAAGAATATTTGCTGCTGCTGCTTGTTGCTTCCAGCATCAGGCATCTTTCTGGTCACCAAACAAGCGGGTTGGTGCCACATAAAAGCTGCTGGGGAGCTTCCTCAGCCTAGGGATCAACAACGTGTTTGGGAAGAGCTAGTAACAAGTGTCACAGCGTGGCAGCTGAGCCAGCCTCCACTAGAACTGTGCAAACGCAATCACAGGCAGCACACAGGACAATATACCTAAGGCAAGATGCTAAAATCTCTCAAGGGGGGCTTCCCTGCCCCATCCCTGCGTAAAAGTTAGTAGCTCTTGTACTGCTTTATCACTTTAGTGTGGCTAGAAGCAGATACCTGGTTATTTAAGGGGCAGGATAAATGGGCTGAGACAGCTTTCCCATCCCCAATTCACTAGGGAATGCTTGGAAATTCCACCTGACACCAGGACCGCGCTGTGCTCTTAAACAATCTCCCGTCTGATCCGATTGTTCCCCAGTGGGGAGGCAGGCTGCAGCTCGCTCAAGAGTCATTGATTGGATTAACAGCCTAATTCCCAACAGATGAATAGAATACTGATGTCTTGTCAGCCCACATCATAGAAGGAAAACACAATCTGCTTCTACAGCCCCGAAATTTAACCCCTTGCTTTCCTCCCCAGGGCATGGGGCTGAACGCATAGGTCCAGCACTTTCAGCTTGAGATCCGACCCATTTGAGTGAGAAAAGATATATATTAACCTTTGGGATGGTCTGCCTCATCATCAACATGCCACGGGATCATATGTTATTCTCTGTAAGGTTAGCTTTGTAAGAAATCCTCTTTTCATCCTTTCTAGACAGAAGAGATTTATAACGTGGACCTTAATTTTTTTTTTCTTCTCTATTTTAGCACCTGCCATTATAGGAAATACTGTATGCCTCACAGTAAGCAGTTGAAAATTCATGATCTTAATGATATTTATTCTGAAATATACAGATACAGAATATTTTCTGAGTCTATCATTTGATTTGATTAGCAGGACAGATCTGCCTGGAGAGGAGCATCCAGCCAGACATCGCTGCAATGCCCGCTCCCTCCAGCAGCTCTTGGCAAACTGCAGGGCAGGGGAGAGAAGCCGGGCACATCATTTGCTCTCAGAGAGCTCCCGTTCTCCACCTCCTAATGGAGACACTAATGTTTTCTTACCTCATAGAAAGACTGTGATAAGAAATTAATTGCCACTGGTCAAATGTTCACTATTACAGAAGCAGGACTGTGTGCATATTAAAGAGATTCTCCAAGAACTAAATTTATTTATGGACACCTTGGCACTCTCTGCATTTATTTCCTTCCTCGGGAGACAAGAATAAATAAAAATCATCTGATTTTAAGACACGTATTCAATATTACCTATTTTTTTCTAGGATCATTGGGGTCCATAATGCTGTGGGGTTTGTTTCCTTCTAACAGCCACCTTTTATGTTTGCATTTACAAAACAGGCAGATACACATTTAAATATTGCCATTTTTTCAGCAGAAATATTAGAATATACAGAAATAGAGCTACAGCACTCATACCAGGACTGTAACCCATATTGAGAGGTGGACTCTAGAGTAACTCTGAGCCAACAACAGTCTCAGTGGCAATGGCTTACCAACTCTTTAACTGTTTTTCCCACCTCTGTAAGCTGTATATCACCTGAGAGTAGCCAGGTTGCTCTGTGAAGCAGAAATAAAATATTTCCAGTTTCACTTGCATTTTACAGCTCACATGCACAGTAGAAAAATCCCCTCCATTTCTCCTTAATTCTAAATATTTGCTCAGCACATGACAAATAGGAGAGAAAGCATGAAAGGATGGAGGTGCACACCCCCCCCCCCCCTTTTTTTTTTCTTTTTAACAGTACCTGGTAGCTATGAAAGTTTTCCAGACTCCATCATTTTACAGCATTAAAATGCATATAAAAAAACTTGCTAGGAAACGGAATGAAAGAAACAGGTCTTCCCTCTCCTGGCTGCCAAAACATCAACCCTCCAGAGAGCCCTGCCTTCAGAGAGATGCTGGGTGCTCCGTGTTTGCAATACCGGCAGCACGGAGGCAACGGCGTGCATTAATGACAGAGCTGCCTTAACCAAAACAATTAGGGAGAGATGCCGCATCGACTCAAATGATTCAATTAATGCAGTGTTAGTGCTAGTATTTTAAAGTAATTTGAATTATTAGCCCCTTTTACAATTTGAAACCATAATGTTTCATTTTCATCCCAGATGTGAATTGTTCCAGAACAGCAACAAATAAGTAAGTTAAATGATCCCTGTCCAGTCCAGCCCCTGTCCTGGAATATGGCTGCATTGTATATTCATGAATCCGGGTTAAGGATGGGGACTGGGGCAGTTGTGCCCTGGAACTACAGCAGACTGCAGGTTTTATAAATACATACAGAAATAATTAAAATCTAAGGGGTTTAGAAGGGTTAATCTCCTTTAAATAATCTCTGCCACAAAGCCTGTAAAGTCACTGCTGGCAGCGTGCCCGCGTGGGACCGGCTGTCGGATATCAGGGCAGCACGTGTGGACTGGGAGCGGAGAGATTAAGGGGAAGCGCGGCCGCGGTGGCCCATCAGACAACGCTGCGCCCCTGCATATGGCTCCCCTGGTCACTGCCCAGGGGCTGGAAAAACGCTGCGAGCGGGATACGGGATCCAGCCCCCACCAGCAAGTCAACACGCCACTTGCTCCACCTGATTAACGAGAGAGAAGGAAGCTTGATTAGGCTGCTAAATTTAGCAGGCTGGACAGGAGACGGCAGGAGGGGAGAGCATTGCTGCCACGGCTCAGTTCAGCCGAGACCTTTCTGACTTCAAGGCAAACGCTGGCTTGTATTTATTTAAAGGGATTCAGGACTTTGGAAATAACCTCTTTCCCTACAGAAGCCAAGGAGGCAGTGCACTTTTAATCGCCAGCTATCATGGACTCAGAGCAGCCACTCCGCATTACAGGACGTCCTCTTCGTATAAAGTCTCATTTTAAAGCCAACAACCAAGTGGCTATTAGAGAGAAAGAAATCCACCAAAGGAAAGTGGAGAAAACACCCCGGTGTGGGCTAAGGCAGTGCCCTGTCTGAACCCACAGCTTGATTTCTGCTAATTTGGGGCAAGGCAGGGTGAGCTGAAACGTCCAAGAGCCCCTGCAGCAGTGTCTGGAGCACTGGCAGGGAGGTTGCAGCATCGTGAGGACTGCCTAGGGACCATCTCTTTTAAGTCAGTGAGGATGAAGACTCTGGAGACTCTGTTCTGGTCTCATAAACCTTCCTCATCTTGGTGTGCAAAATCAAAACTTTCCATGTTGAGACGGTCTGAACCGTTCTCTGAACTCATTAAACAAGATCTGGATTTTATTAAGTTAACCTTGGGGAAGCCTGGGCTAGCACGGGAGCTGAATTATAGTGGCCCATGGCCCTCAGTGTGAAAGGCGCTTCTTTTCTTTGCTTCTTTAGAAACACCTGATACCAGGGACCTTGCTCAGACATCTTAAAGCATCTCAAACTACTGCTGTGCCCTGCAGCCTCCAGACAGCCTTTCCTTCCCAAGCATGACTGTTTCTTAAGCATGCTGACTCCTCTTTGTGGCTAATCTGGAATTAGAGAGGACGTTCGCACACTTGCAGCCGTCTGCCAGAGGGGGAAGGCATCAGAGCCTGGATCCTGCCCCGAAGTGGACCATTGCCAGGGAGAAACTGACTGCACGTGCTGAGTTAAGAAGCTCCCGTCTCATCACCTCAAAGGGCTGCTGTTTTTGTGACATCCAGCAGCCTTTTAGCAGCCTCGGTGAATTGCATTAGTAGCTGATTTACCATTTTTTATTTTATATGGCATGAAGCTGCTTTTTCATGTGATCTTCTACCACCAAGTACATCCACATTAGAATGAAGACTCCCCTCTCAGCCTACCATCATTAGGTCCATTCCCTGATGGAAGAAAGGAGTAGAGAGGGAAAAGGTTTATTGGTACTGCTTATTCACAGACAGCCAGGTGTCCAAACAGCTACTAATAAAATGTCAATATTAAAGAATAAAAGGAAAAATGTCTTGAGAAAACTGCCTCAGGACATCAAACTATATAAGTAACTGGGATTTCTTGATGGAGCCACAATGCTATTAAAATAAAGCTGAACTAAGTACTTGCAGTTTGGGCTGTCATTACTTATTTAGTGAGATGCAAAATTGATCTTCACTTTAAAGGGCTCTTTCAAAGTCTAGAGGCAGCACTTCCTCCCTCCTTGTGCTGTATAATAGAGGTGTTCCTAATGAAATTCAGCAGGAGCTGGAGGCAACCAAGGAAAACCGCAGCCAACTTTATAACAGACAGATTTATGTTCAGGGATGTCCTGCTTTTTGAATGAGTTATTCTGCCCAGGGCAGGAATCACAGGTTCACCATTCATGGGTTGCACAAGCGTGGCAGAAGGTCAAGTTCCCTGGTGATGCTCAGTCTGAGCTGAAGGCTGAGGCTGCTGTCACATCTGGGGCTGAGCTGAGCGGGTCCGTCCCATTTCCTACTAAAGCATCCCAAGGAGCCCACTGGGACCCAGACATCTGTCCTCAGTGCCCAGAACTGGGACCAGCCCATTTCACACTGGGCGGATGGCTGGGGAGGAGCAGATGGCAAGTACTGGTGCTGGTGACCGACGTGGGGTAGAGCTGAACCAGTGACCTCGAGGTGAAAGGCTTCGTATCTCCCATTATCAATCCCCAGAGCCCCCTCCGAAGTAAGTGTTGATACATTAATCTTTCTGACTGATGGAAACAGACTGCAAATATAATGTTCCATGGGGGAATCTTTTTTTACTTTGAGCCAAAACAATGCTTTCAAAACATAAAGTTTATGGGCATGCTTCGGTTTCGTTCTTTCATCAGAAACGTTACTATTAAATGCCATCCTTTTTCTCTTCCAGGTACCATATTTAAAGAGCATGTCATCACCCATTACTTTCTGAGCACAGCCCCGGTGTGGATTGCTGCAGTAAATAATAAACTGGTGTTTGTGCTTCCTCCTGTGCATGCTGTCCTCCTAAATAGTTTAATAACAAAGGAGTATATTTAGGAGAGTTGCTGGAGTGCCTCGATGAAGCATGTTGTGTAGGATAAATACCTCCACATCAGGACACTTTTCAAAGCCATCAGGCAGAGGGGTCAGTCTGTTGTGGGTTTTTTTAAAACTGCACAAGCTAATGCTTTAAGAGTGTCTTGATGGAATCAGGGAAATTGGATTGTCCCCCCATTTGCTGGCCTAAAACAAGCCTTTTTTTATTTATCCCATTAGAGGAACACAAGAGAAACCTTTTAAATGTCACTAAAATTTTCCCTGCATTGCAAAACCCAGTCAAAAGGGGTTTAATTTTCCCTGAGACCTCTTAAGTAATGCAGTTTGTCAAGGTTTAATACATCGTGTGTAGGGGATTGTCTATATTCTGCGCTGTTTCACCAGGGTGACTCTGTTGGGTCGGTCCTGTCTGCTGGATTCGGTCCCTGCCAGCACCGAGATGCTCAACTAGCCCACGTCACTTTAGTTCAGTTCTGGTGAAACGAATAGGCAAGCGATAATGAGATGAGATGCCCCTTCCTGGATCACTCCGGGATTCCCAAAAATTCAGCAGTGCCAGTAACTCTCCAGTAATTTTGCTCTGTGGATTGGGGTGCTCTGGTTTTGGGAAAGCTTGTTATTTATAGGCTTTATTTGCTTATTTATAGAAGGACTAGAGAGACTTGGCAAGAGGCATTTATGTACACAAGGCTCCAGATTCCCCTGGAGTATTTAATATGACAAACATAAGCTTGTATACCAGAGGCGGAGCCCAGGACCGAAAACTGGCAGTGCACGAAGCGCTAAAGCACACTGGCTAAAGACAGCAACAGGGTCACACACTCTTTAAAGGCTGGGCTGGTGCCCACTCAGCCCCTGCTGTCCCAATAGCCACAGGCATTAATGCCAAAACAGCTTCTCCCAGCCTCTCCAAGTCCATCCCACTTGTCAGCCAGCCTGTAAGCTGGAAGCTACGGGTGATCTGTTCTCCCAGAGTAATGCCGACTACTAGCGTTTGCTACTAAAATATACCATTATTTTGCTCCTACAGAATAAGGGAGTTCTCTGTCCACACTGTCCCTGTTTCTTTTTGCAGACCGGGAACATCATGTCACACCGCAGCAGAAGGGGACCTTGGATTTTAAGACATTTTGGGCTGACTGTATAAACCCCCCCAGCCCTGGTTTCACAGGGAGAGGAGGAACTAGAGGGCAATGAGCATCCAAACTGGGGTTATGTGAGCCCTCAGCCTCTTGTCCTCAAATCCACACATGTACAATGAGAGCCGGGAAAGGAGCAGAGACAGGGAGAGTGAGGAGAAGGAGGCAGATTCCAGCCTTTCAACTAGTCACAACAGAACACCGCCTGGAGACTAAGACACTGCCTCCTGATCTTCCCTGTAGGGCTGCATAATCTATTTTACAAAATGTCAAAATTCAGCACGAAAATTGGGAAAAGAGGGGGGAAAAAAAAAATTATATCCCAGACCGGCTGGTTATTGGACCAAGGGCTGTGTTAAAAGGATCAGGAGGTGGTGGGCCGAGTAGTGGGGGAGGGAATGGGATAAAGTAGTGGGTCTAATCAAATCAGTTTAAAAAGCTGCAGCCTCTCCGAGTTAACCTTGCCAATCAAGAGAGCGAGCGGGAGCATGTCTGCGCACATTAAAGCAGGAGCGTTGTCCTTGAACCCACAGCGTACTCCATCCTCCCCCCGACAGCCCCCACAGGGAGCGGGAGGAAAGCCCAGGATTAGGCACCCTCGCTCAAGTGGAAGTCAACATGGCAAAGGCAGCTCTGGGATGCTCCCCTGTGATTAGAGGTGAGCTCACGGGATTAAGCCGGCAAGAGTTGGAGAAATGTTAAAAAACAAACAAACAAAAGAAGGAAAGAGAAAGAGAAACCCTCCCACTGAATGCTGTCCTGTTGAGTCTGGCAGCTGTGAGATGCATTACTAACCTTTGCTAATCACTAGGGCACTAAAGTCACTGTAAAATAAATATTCACTAGGAATTACATGGGTAATCTAAAGGGATTATCTGCTGCTTTAACAGGTCCATAAACTAAATGTTAAATGGTCTACGCAAGTGTTTCCATTAATTTTGACCCAAATCAACCCTTCTGCTCAAAGCTGTGGAAAGCTAGACTCAAGTTTGGAAACCACTTGTCTGCACTGAGTTAGCAGTCCCACAAATGTCCCCAGATCCTCTGTTTTCTAAAGGAAAAAAGGGACCGATCTCCTGGAAGACAGGAGCCCGCTAGCAGCCAGGGAAAGGCTTTAGCAGAAATGCACGTTCAGAACAGGGAACATCAGGCACAAATCCAGTCTGCCACATAATCCAGTATCCACGTTCAGAGTCTTAGCTCTGGCCCTTCTTCCCTGTGGAGACAGGGAAACCACAGCATGGGGAGAAGGAGCTCTGCCAGAAACAGCGGCCGAACCCCGACCGTTCTGTGCCTCAGTTTCCCCACCTGTAAAACGGGGAACGTGCCATGTGCCTTCCAGCTGGGGTACTTGTCCCCGTGCCTCAAACTACCAGAGGGGCATCAAGCTGAAGCAGGGCTACATGTCTGAGGCTCAGAAGCTAGTGTTCAGGCAGGTCAAGAGAGCAGGAGTTAAGGCATATGCTTCAACAATGGGGACTGAATTACGAGATGAGAATGTCTCCTGTGCACCAGTCTGTAGCTCCTGACGACAACTTCAGTGTCTGTACCTGAAAAAATAGAGTCTAAAAACCACACAGATGCCTTAAAGCCATCACATACAGTGCCTGAATTGCATTTAATTCCAAAAATCATATCAAACACAAATGGGGAGTAAGTGCTACACAGGAATAATCAAAAGTACATCGATGGTCCCTTGCAGCAGGCATTTCAGACCCAGCCTTAGAGAAAGGACTCAGGGTTATCCTCATTTCCCAGCCTGCGCTGCCGGCCAGGGAACCCACCAGTGTGTTCAGGGCCCCTCAGTCCAACAGAAAAGGTGCATCTCCAGCCTGTGATCTGACACGCTGGGCATGTTCCTGCCTTCCAAACCTATGTAATCTCTTTTAACTGGGACCTGTACACCTGAGTCGGGCAGGTTGCACACTTCGGAAGACAGCTATTTTTCTAAGGCACGCTGAATTCACTTTTAAGAATGCAACAGCACTGAGAGAATGGAAGAGACATAAGCTCCTTTTAAATCCCATTGCTCCTGCACAATCACTAGCAATAAGCTAGAGGCCTCTCCTAGCAAATTAGGAAAGCGAGGGACATGATCAGGCTGCTTGAAGCACAGAAACGTGCTACAGCAATGGATCTGAACAAGCCCAGTCCCTGGAGGCCTTCGAGACCCACTGTACAACTCAGAAGAACCAAGTGCAATGGGAAGCTGGCAGAGAGAACACAGTCCAGAGAAAGATCGATATTCAAAAAGCTTGCTTTTACTGAAAGAAGGAAGAAAAGCATTTGCAACCTTTATGTTTTTTAAAGACTTCTTCATGATGTTCAGAATTTCTTGCCTTTTTTTTTTAATTAGAAAAAAAACAGGGAAGTCTAACTTGGTAGAAGCTAATTTCACAGGAGATGTTCTTTGAAAGCCTTAGAATAGGAGTGGAAGTGCTGTCTATCACCCACTGAAGGCAGTGCAGGTAGAGTGCTCTAACAAGAGCATTTTAAACTCAAATGCCAGGCAAACATTAACAGCAAGTAAATCCATAGTTTTACACACTCTCAAATGAAAAAATCATTCCACTTAATGAAATTTCTTGCCTCTGAAATACATATTTTTATGAACTCTTAAATACATGCTAGAAAAAAATTAACAGATAAAGCTTCAGACTTCTGTCTTCAAAGAAGATTAATTCTCTCCCTTCCTTTTTAAACCAACAGTTTCATATATTGTAAAAGAATGATAAAGGGGAATAGATCAACATCCTCCTCAATGCTTTCCATCTGCTAACAGTGACCTAAAACAATCACTTGCAGCTGACAGATCCCTGAGCAAACCTGAGAATATCACTTCAGTCTTCAGTAAGCCAGCTCTAAAACAAAATACTAATTGCTGTAAAAAAGGCTCAGTTGCTATTTTCACTCCCCATCCCAGCTGTCAAGGGCTGGGATAAGACAGCTTTTAGAAGAAGCCACAGAGCCCAGTAGGACAAACCCTTACCCACAGAAGTGACCGTGCAGTTGTAGGACAACTCACCCCATAGACACCAGCCCCGCGGGGTGGACTGGCACCATCAGCACTGTCTCAGTTGGTGTATAATTCACACCAGCGATTGTGTTTGCGCTTGCCAATAAGACCTGAAACCTCAATCAGGGATTCAGAGCACCAGGTTCATTGCAGGATTTAAATTGGCAGAAATCACATTCATCTGTCTATTAAGAGGGAACACCTGTGGGACTTGGTAGTATTAGCTGCTTTACTCTGCAGCTACTAAGGACGCGTGAGCTAAAGGGAGACTTCTCAGTAGAGCCAGCCAGTTCTGCTGAAGCCCTCCTGAAAGCAATATAAAGCCTACTAACTGTATTAAATGTGGATGTTGAAATACCAGCTGCTTGCAGAAAAGCTCCTCTAGGAAACTGCCAGTCCCTCCAGAATAACTCACCCTGCTGCACCTCTTGGTCACACCACAAACCCTCCCAGCACCTAAAGTAGAATAGAAACGACTGCTCAAGAGCTTCAGTTTGTACCAAACTTGGCAGCCCTGCACACCTAGGACGCAAAGTTTGTGTAAGTAAAGCCCTCCCGTGGGCCACATCCATGTCTGATGCCTGATGAAAACTGAATTTAGATATGAAAATGCATTGATTGTTATATTTCTCTGGGCTAATACAAGCAGCAAGGTAAGGACAAACCGTGGGGTATCTGGTGGCAAAGTGATTTGTTGTTTGTTTGGAGTTATTTGTTTTGGTTTTGTTTTCACAATACCCAGTTATAGGAGATACTTACTAAGGAGAATTGGGTGAATGTGGACTTTGACTATCCTTGCCCCTCAGGAAACCTTTTCTGCTGTAAGCAGGACTCCTTGTTCAAACACTCCTTTTGCTCTTCCACGGCTTGCTCTGCAGAACTTACCCCACATCTCCGTGACCCTGTGAAGGGAGAAGTCCTCAAGTCCCTATGATTTTATGCAGTTGTAGCTGTCATCGGAGCAACTGTGCAACAGCATAAAATTCAAAGATAGACAGCTTCACTTGGTGGCTTTTCACACCTTGAGTGCTCAGGAGACAATACCCTTCTCTGAGAAGAGGCGCAGTACTATAGAGCGATGGTACATATTAATTTCTAAAAGAGGATTTTAATCATGCAACGTCCTCTGCAGTCGCACAGAATTTAATCTCATTGCTGACAGTGGGTGATGGGGGAGCATGTTAAGTGGAAAAGTTGTATTCAAGACCTTCTTGCAGAGATGTGCTACAGGCCATCCCCTGGGAGGAAGAAAATGACCCAAAGTGGTCTCTCTCACTGCTGACCACCCTGGGACGTACCCCAGGCACTCGCACGGCAGAAATGCAGGTGCATTCCTAAAAGTTCTGTGCAAGGTTCAAGTACGTGTATTAATACTGTTAGCATTTATCAAGGCTTAGTTTGCAAATATTGATTTATTAATCTAGGCAAGACCCAGGGATATCTGCCCATAGTATTCCCATGTTAGTTATAGAAACTGAGACGCACAAAAATCCCTCGCTGTCTGACTTACTCAAGGTCAAACGAGGAACACAGCCCACAGCCAGGATTAGTTTCAGGATCCTGAGCTCCCAGCGCTATGCGGTGACTATCAGGACATGCTGTCCTTTTCCATGCTAGGTCTTTTCTCGTAAAACCTGTCTTCACCTAAGCCTACATTTAGTCCTACCTTCATTTAGTAATCTGGAGAAAAAAAAAATTAAAGAGCCAAAAGTAGAAAATCATAAACTGTGAGCCGAATCTCTCCCAGCTGCCAAGGAGACCCACCACAACTGGGCTGGCATGCTAGCACATGCCTTCTAGATGGTTATCCTCAGCCTTGTTCTGCTTTTACCAAGGACCACTCGCGGGCAGCTTTACAAGTTTTGGTCAATCAAACAATTAAGTGTTAAAGACAAAATTCCCAAAGGGGTTAACATAATTTGTTCCAGCAGTTTTAATAGGACCTTAAAGCTTATATGAAAATTTTCGCTTGGAATCATGAATAAATTCTTTTTTAGAAGCTCCTATGGAACAAAAGAAAGCAATCGTTGTCTAGGAGGGATAAAATTCAATTATCCCCCTCTCCCCCTGCTAAAATAAAAAAAATATATTCTTATATATCTGAAGTCAGGGTAACCTAAACGATGGCCTAACAGAACACAATTCCATAAAATCACTACAGGTAAATGAAAAATGATCCATGTTTTCAAGCAGCACACATCTGATGTCTACTCTCTAAAGAAAGCCAAACTACTGAGCAGGTAAATCACTCTGTAAACTCCTGTAATCGTTCTTTTGAGGTATAACACTATCTTTGGACTGCTAATGAATAAAATCGCAGTATGAGACAACGGATTTAGTACCTTTAAAATCCTGAGAAATTAGGAAGAATAACTATGTGCTTTTGTATACAATAGCCACATCTGCAGCATGGGAGCACTACAAGAAGGTACAAGTGATAACTAACTACATACCATGTCTGAAGGAATAGCTTTTAGAAGACAAAGAATTCAAAGAATACTGCAGAACCCTGCAGGAAAACCATGGCAGAGCATTATGCACACTTATTTATAATTTACAGCACTGAATGCACGGTATGTTCTTTCCACTCCCAGTTCGCCTGGAACATGGGAAGTGTCCTTCTTAGGCAGCCAAAGTCTCAGGGTAGACAACAGACAGCATGAGAAAAGAGGATAAAACTTTATCAGACACCGAGTGCTTAATGACAGAATTCAAGCTTGTATTCAGTCCTCATCCTTCTCCAGTTGCTCCTTGACTTTGCTGCTAAAATCCTTGATTTTGTTACCAAAACTTGGACAGGAAAGTTGACTACCAGAATGTCCCAGACAACATCTCCTTTAAGAACTGTGTCATTCATAAATGTGAAAAAAATTCTATTTATTTGTCTCCTTCCAAAACCAAACCCATCATATTTATGGTGAAATTTTAAGTTATCTTTAAGAAGTGTTTGAAAACTTCCTTGTAAGGATTTAATTTAAAAACCCCTAATTTCCATTCAGATGTGCTTAGACACAAGTGAAAACAAAATGACTAATAGTCTAGCAGAGAAGAAACCATTCACTTGCTGTTTTCTCACCAGATTCAAATGCAAAATCTAAGAATGTGAATAAAGGTTAAACTACATAATTAAGTAAACGTGGACAGGCACTGTGTATCTGATTAGCAAAAAGAGGAACTAAATTTACTAAAAAGGCTATACTTAGCTGCAAATGAACATATTTTAATGGATGCTAACCAAAGAAAATCAACCCTTCCTAGGAAAAATAACCAAGAACTAGATTTAAATTGATTATTAAATCAATTAAATCAATCCAACCTGTCAGAATCTCTCTCATTAGAGTCACTGTTAGACGCAAAGCTGCTGCGTCTCTCGTATGCCCACACAGGCAAACACAAAATGCTGCAGTGCCAAAGGTTGGTGATAGCACAGCACCTTCACAGCGCATCCACCCAAAATTACGGCAGACCCTGCTGTGTCCTAACGCGTGCACACACCTCCCCCAAACTGAGAGCACCCATTAATACGTGGAGCCCGTTAATGCGTCCTATTTTCCTGTATTAACCAACCAAACATTAAAAAGCAGGTCCCTGTAACAGTCTGACCCATTTTGAGAGTCCAGTGAAGCCAAACTGACTTTTATTTCTTAGAGGAAAAAAAAATAAAATATTAAAAATTGTGCTTAAATATAAAGCAACCAGTTTTAGCATTCCAGGATTAGTTGGATGAATCCTTCAGCAGATATAATCAGCTTAATGGCAACAAAGATCACAGCGCAGTTAGTGCAGCTGTGACACTCAGAAGCATTTCACTGAAGGGGAAGGTTTAGATGAGGCTGGAACAGTCCCTTTTATTTCCAGTGCTTTTTTCTCTCTCTCTCTGTGTAGTCAACATCCCCATCAGCTCCATTAGCATGAAAGAATTAAGGAGGCAAATGGGTAGGGTGGAGCAATTTACGTCCGTGGGTCAGCATGCTTACACAGCGTCATATAATTCAATTAAATGGACAAATAAAGTGGTGCTAGTTGTTTTCCAAACTCAGGTTAATTTTAACTTAATTCCCTGCGCTGCTGAGGGGTAAAGGGCTGTCTGCTGTCTGAGGCTGCCTGCTGCACAGCTGAATGACCAGCTATGCATTACGGAAAGGAATGCTGCAGGAGCTCTCCTGCTCCTACCATTAGGATGTTCCCGGGAGTATCTTTACCCCGAGGATATTCTTGGTATCCTCACCTTCCTGCAAAAAGAGAGACTGAAACCCTTCATTATAGCTCTATTTGCACCAGCAAATTCATTGCCTTATATTACACCTGTTAAATTGCAAAAAAAAAATAAAAAAAATCCAGTAGGACATAACAGATACAAAGAGATTTTAGCCTGCCCTGTAAGAAATTAAGAAACGCTATTTTCTGGGCTTCTTAAATGAAGACTTTAATCATTAAATCCAGTGTATAGCATTAACACACACAAAAATAAGCAACTAAATCCTAATCTATTTACCACTAAGCATTCTGTTTCTGGGTTTTGCTTCCTCCAGGAAAATTCCCCTGAGATGCAGGTGAATGCCCTAATGCCTGAAAAAAGCTGAGGATAAATGCGGAAGACCCACAAATCTGTTATCTGGAATAAACTGATGGATAGATACAGCAAAAGTAGGGACTCCTTGGAAAAAAGCCATTTGCTGGTAGATCTTGTTAAGGTCTTCTGCTCTCTGAGCTGGTAAAACTCAAGCCTGCGCAGATGCATTTTGGAACAAGAGCTCCAAAGGCAAATTAATTTCTGTTCTGTTTGCAGAATAAAGACCTTAAGTGCCACAATGTTTTGAAGCCTTTAAAATAAACCAGTGCTTGACGATTCATGCCACTTTCCATAAATAACACAAGTGTGCCTCCTCTTCCTCAGCCAAAACTTCCTTTGCTTTCTCCAAAATGTCAGTTCAACACCCTGCTGTCATTCTCCCCACCAGAAATAGTTGCATTTCAGCAGTTCTGCATGGACATAATTTGTAAAGTGCTAGGCACATAAGCACACTCTGAAATAGGAAACGTTATTGACAGACTACCTGGCACTAAGCTTTCAAACCCACCAGGAACGTCAGGAGGCCGGATTTGCACATGTCAAACCCATCACCTTAGGAAGCTTTCAAAATTTTGCTTTTTGTGACTCTACAAAATGCATCTCTGGAGCCATTATATGAATTAGTTGGAAAGGGGTGGGGGGGAAGGAGGAGCGGTTAAGAACAGCAATACACCCCTATGAGGACATTTAGAAGCATCTGGCTCAGAGATATTAAGAAAGGAAAGAAAAATTAATCATGCCGGCTGGGAAAAAAATCCTGGCATCAGCACAGCCACCTTGTCATAAGGCAGATATTAATAATGTGAACCTCCAGGGAACACTCAGACATCTGAAAGATCCACTTGTTGGCTATCACAGAGCAGGCAGGTTTAACTGATGCCTCTTTGAAACCTTCTGAATCTTACACTAAAACATTGCTTAGGATTCTTTTTTTTTTTTTTTAAGCAGAAGGAAACCCTCGGTGCTAAAGATCAGACACGGAGTGCATTTCTCTCTTTTCCTGGATGGTATCAAAGAGAGTGAACAAGGGAGAACAATGCATCTTGATGCTTATAATCATGTGCAACAGCAGAGTGGACTGACGCCTGGTAACTGGGTGCAAAAATGCTGGAGCTGTAGAGATCAGATAATTAGGATGTTAGGAAAAAGAAAACAAAAGGATTAATTCCTGGGGATACCCAGGCACCTCACTCCAACAGACTTTGACAGCGGGAGGCTCGATCAGGCGTTAGCCACTTAATGTTTTGTAGAGCTGTAGCTTAGCTGCCCAGTAGCAACGAGGGACACACAAGAGAAACGCAGGTGAAAATTGGCTGGGTATTTTGGAAAGTAAAGAAGCAAAAAGGATCTTGCTGGAATGAAAGACAATGGGAAAAAACCACACTTGGCCAAGACTCTGTGGCAATGGGGGCATGTCCTGCTACCACATCTCAAATGCAACTCCTCAGGGTTAGAGCAGGATCTAAAGTTGGTGGCAGCAACAATAACTAGAACTCACATACTCAAGAGAATTTATATAGCCAACAAAACATGGCAAAAACCTCCTTTTTTTTTTTTCCTACCTTGTTACTTCTCCAGAGCTGCATCAATCTTTCCTGCCTAAAACACTGAAAGCAAACACAATAAAGGAACCACTAATCTGCTCGTATTTGGGAAATGAGGAGCGTTGCTAAAAACATGCCAGACAGCCTCAACATAATCTTATACACATTTGCAGATCTCTTGGGCCATCTGCGATCAGCTACAACTCCAGGTTCACAGGACACACAGCACCAACTGCAAACTAAGTGTCTCAAAGGCAAAATGATGATTGAAAAGCACTGAGTTGGATGTTTATATGTTATTTGATGATTCAGGAGATGCTACCGTAGGAGCTAACAAGCAGTCACGTCAAACAAAAGGGGTTGTGGTTGGCAAATCTAGACAGACATTTCCCAAGTAGGGGAATATTGCTCTGATATTCTCAGCTTAGAAACAGCAAATTTCTGTGTTTAAATGGAAAATGATGTCCTGGAGACCAGCACTCTACCAGATGTTTCCAGTAGCTGGGCACAAGGTTCAGAGCTTCATCCATCCAGAAATGCAAAGCCACTGTCTGCTTAAATCAGAAACAATTTTGCAGCTGGATGACTGCGTTTCTAAACTACCCTATCCCAGGAGGAAACATTTTCTGCACTGGGTACAGCTGTGATACATTCCTATGCAAATGAAGCAATTTTCGTTTTTTCTCTATGAAAAGTCTCCCATTTCTTCCCCATCGGTGAATTTATCTCCCAATGGACTTGATAAAATGTAAGACTTGGAGTTTTTTTTTTAACTGGTCACAGATAGGGACACATTCAGCCCTAAGATACTTGCCAATTAAAGTCCCACTGACCTAGGTAGGGAGTTCATGTGTTTATCCTTCATCAGAAGTCCCCAGTAATTACACCTTACCATCCTTTAAAATCTCAGTAAGACTACTTCTGCCATGACCCTCTGTGTCACTGCTCCCTGGCATTGCTTGGGGGAGCCATGAGCCAAGAATACCATTTTTCTGCTGATCCCTGTTTTGTTCTTTTACTTCCATTCACTCAACCTTTCCATTTGCACTACCTGTTGCGTTGTATCTGATGCCAAGATGATCTCTTCGGGTTAGGGATGGTCTTTGCTCTTGCTTGATGCCTGGACTGACATTTCTACTAGATACAACAGGTGGAAGAGCTGAGGGCAAAATTAAACCTGCCGTTGCCTACATGCCGGTTTCCAGGTTTGCCTTGCTGAGTGCATGGAAAGGCACTGCAGTCACATCCACTGCTCACATGCATCTCGGGAGAGAACTGGGCAATGAAAACTCGCATTTAAAAATGTTTTAAAAGCTTGGAAAGATTTTCTTTTCTACTCAGGTTGGTTTTTCCGCGGAGCGAAACAAAACATAACACCTCTATTATCTTGTAGTTATTCTTAGGTAAATTCAGACACCTTTTCATATTATAATTTACATATGTACAAGAGGAACACTTGAGCTGATAGGCAAAAAAGAAAACCAAAGAGATAATCTAAACTAGGTCTAAATTAATAGTTTATATCATCTTCAATGTTAGGCTCAATATACATTTATAATCTCTCTTTACATTGTGGTTAATCCCAAGCAACTAGGCTCCTGTGATTTAGCAGGTTGTTTTTTACCAGCTGAGGAGTGCAAACTGACCACATTTGCACTTAACTTTTCCATCTAAGAAGTAAAATTGATGATTTGAAGTCACCATAACTCTAAGTTTTTCTGCTGCTGTGAAACATCCAGACCGAAACTGCCTTCATGGTTTAAATTAACCTCTTTTACTTTGCAATTAGGAGCGGAGGTGAGGGTGTATATGATCACTTCCCGTCACTCAAAAAACAAGCACTCGGTTATTAAGCTATGAAGAATTGATCATTTGCAATTGCTGAGCCATAACTTTACAAATCTCTTCTGAGTTTGACCACTGGAATTTAAAGTGCAATGCTCAATTTCATACCACTTCAGAAGCCAAATTACCATGTAATCTGTGAGCACCGCTTGAAAATATCCTAACAATAGCACCTGAAATAGGGCATCACAGAGAAGGTAACCAGGCAGCTTTAGCAGACCTGGCTTCTGACTCAGATTTCATCTGTACAGTCTGAACGTAATTAAAACCTGAGTTTAAAAAAAAAAAAAGAGTAAATTGAAATTTCCTGCACATTCTTGTCTCTGGCTGAGCCAAGAACTCTTGTCTCTGGCTGTGTCAAGGTTTCTCTGTAGCACGTTTCAGCCTATAGCTTTCTAAAATACTTCTCTTGTCTTCCTTCTGTGTTGGAACAAGTCAACCAGTCAAAACTCCTTCCTTATTACTTTGTTCATTCATCAGTATCTTGGTTTGAGAGCCATGCTGTACGGGAGATATTTCTCATCGGACCACCATGCCAGGGAAGGAAAAAGCCTATAGATAAAGCTGGTGCTTTCTGCCTCTCTCCCAGCATCTCTCGCACACACAAAGCTCATCGCTAACCGTGACCAGCCTCTCTGTCAGGAGCAGGGATGCGTGGGGTTCTCTCCAGCATTGCAGCTGCATGGCAGGCTGGCCTCAGCAGAGCTGCTGCCCGGAGGTATGGCTGTCTCTGGCCACTTGGCTCCATTTGTGTGCCACCCTTCACCATGGCTCTGCCTCACAGGCACAGTTGCTAGGAACCAGACCTTTGAAATGGTCCTGGATGAGAATAACCGCTAATGTTATTCCCAGTTCTTTCCCTCCCTTCACAAAAATACTGCTGGATGTACAGCAAAGAAAGGAAATACCACAGGGGGAAAAAAAAAAATCAATAAAAAGAAATTTGCAAACCATTGTGTTACAGCTCATTTAGAGCAGCCACTTCTCATCTTTAGGGCAAGTAATTGTAGTACTATCGCAGCAGTAGCATCATGCTTCAAAGAAGGTGACACCATTTTTTGGGATATTTATTGTAAGCATACTAAATTCAAGACTGAACCCTGTGAATTAATTTTCAAGGGTAACAGAAGTCAGTTGGCTAGAGCTGTTATTGCTAATAGCTAGAAAAGACCCACTTAATCACTTTGCATTTTTATTTGTAGAAGATAAAGAAACATTTCTTTCACTAATAGTTTCATGCTTGTTTCATCTCATTTTATCTGGACTGCAAGATCTGTTTAATTTCATTTGATCAGTTTTCTAAGGGTCTTAGAAGTACCATATTTTTATAATCTTGTTATATCCATGAGATAAAAAACAATTATTTGCCCCACCATTTCCCAAATGGGAAACCAAGACAGAAAGAAATCAAGTAACTTGTTCAAGGTCACGCCAGGATTATGTAGCAAAACTGGAGAATTAGAAACCTTAACTCGATTCTGAAAATAGCCATAAAGGGAATTTCCTCACTGAATCAACAGGAATTCTACAAATCTGGACATCTAGTCCTATGCTTTTTATAACATACATAACTGTGGGTAACCCAGCTCTGAATGGACAGATCCTGTTATTTCTCTCAGCTGAAAAAAAAGAGAGGTCTCTCACTAATAGATAAAACTAGCCTATGACCCCTACCAGATAGGGGATACTGAAGTTTAGCAAATGCACCTGAAAGTATACTATTTGCTGGTTCTGAAAATTTCAAATAGCAGGTCTGCATCACAGGTGTGACTCTATGAAGAGGAAAAAAATGGTAATATTTATATTTTAAATTTTTTCTCCCAAGTGTTAGCACGAAGGGGGAAATACCCATTTCAAAGTTCTGTACATTCAGGACACACGTTGCTCGTGACATTTTACTGTTAGGTGGTGAATTGTTCAGCACTGTGGTACATCTGGATTTTTCTGTTAGTTTCCATATGCACATGAAATAAATTACTCAACCCTCCTCTCTCCCTGGTAACGGGGAAAACAACAGTTGCCAATCCAGTTTTGTTTGCAACTATAAGTGTTTCACAGCCTCAGGAACTCTGTTTTGCTCCTGTCCAGGCTAGGCAGGAATGAAGCAGAGGCACACAAACAACACAACAGAAAAGAGGAGAATGAAGCCACCAATTTAAAACATGGAGGTTGAGGTTGTGCTGAGAATAGGACATGAATGAAGAAAGTAAAGTACATATAACATACTGTTGCTACATAGTAACAGTAGTATATTGTAATAGCAAGTGTATATACATACTGAACTGCTGCCTTGCTCACTACTTTCTGTCCATATGAAGCAAATGTCCTACAGTGGAAAACAGGAGTTGTTTTCCAGAGACAATTTCAGCAGAAATATCAACAGTTGTTCATGATGTTAAAACCCAAAATCTGACCAGACAAGGCATCTGACCTAGGCCTCTAAACCTGAACAGTGGAGCTGAAGAGATCTTCTGAGTATTTTTGGCAAGCTGGATGCTTTGCGTTAACAGATGCTTTAGACTTATGCAGTGTTAATGGGAGGAGCAGGTATGTCAAACTAAGTCACTGCCTGCGTCCAAGCTGCGGTTTCCATCTCTCTTCCAAGCTGTGTTGAAGTACATTGGCAGAACAACATCCATCAGGGATGTATCGAATGCTGACCACAGCAGTATTTGTCCTCTGCAAAGAGGATACGAGTAGAACAGTCAAATCTGCATAAACATTGCATTAATAACAGACCGAGTGAAGATAGCATTTTAATATTGAACTCAAGTTGGAATACCTACTTATTTAAAAGTTCAGAGAAGCTCCTTCAGTTGCTAGTACTGACAAATATTTCAGCACCCACTCCTAGGGAAGGCTGCGTGTACAATGCAATGCCACAGGTCACAGGCTAGGACCTCCTGCTTGTTCCCCTGGTCCAGGAGTTGGGGGATCAGTGTTGTGGCCAACACCCAAAGCCACGCTGTCCTTGGGTAAGGACTTGCAAACCCAGCCATCACCAGCACACACAAACCCCTAAGAACAGAACATTTTAGAGGTCAGAGCACAGATACTGACTGCTTTCCTGAATAAAGGGCAAGACCACAACTGCCTCTGTTGTGTTTCTCTCACACTACAAATCTACCTTAGTGATTATTTACACTTCTCTCTTCCAACCTTCCTCTCTCCTCTTATGTAAACATACTATAAATACAGACTTGGCATAAAGCCCATCAATCTACTGCTCAGCTTCTCCAGATCCTAAAGGTCTTTCTCTGGACAAGCTGTGATTTAACTCCAAGTTCCTGTAAGCCTGAGCAACTTCTTCCAACCTCCATCAGCACTAATGTGACACATGCCCTTGTGCTACCGATGAGAGACCCGCACCTTGACAAACCAAATGCAAATTTCAGCGTGACTCACATGGACTTCTTTATGGGTGTCCTTCTTCTGCGGTTCCCATGAACTCTTTATGGGTTCTTGGGGGTTTTGGAGGGAACATTGACAATAGTCACCCTACACTGTACATGCCATAGGACTTTGCCCTGAACAAGACCAAGACCTCTGGCCAGTGTCAGATAATCCGTCACTATAAGCTACTTGTATCCAAGCCAGATATTTATTGCTATTGATCTGCCTGGTCCCAGCGAAAGACTTTTGTTCTCCCAACCCGGGACTTTGACCTCAATTAAGTTATGAATTTCAATCCGATAGACTGCTCCACTTACCCTGCTGCTCTCCCTGACTGGATTAATTAGAATTAGCTAGGCTGGGAGTCACCCCGAGCGCCTCATGGATCATGTTATTTTAATAATAAATAAAGAGACGGCAGCAGCATACAAGGAAGGATTTTGAAAGATTGTTCATCCAAGTGCATCATTCAGAACCTGCCAATACTAATTTCTCTGAGTTTGATTACCTCATTTACTTCTTTTTATTTCTATTCATTAATTGAGTTTTATCCCCCATTACTTCAGCTCCCCAAATGTGCCCTTCCTATAAAGGAACCAGACATACACTTTGCTGTTACAAAGTTTTATTACTGCAGCTCATCAAAAGTATAGTTAGCAGGAATGGAATAGTCATTAAGCATTTAATAATCTAATAGTGCTGAGAAAATATATATTTAATAGGGGAAGAGGAAAGGAAGAGGGAGGGACAAGGCAACCCTGTCTATTGCCATAAAGCGTGCAACGAGGGCTCTTTAGACAGATGGTTAATTGGCTGGTGGACAAAACCAAGTGTTTTCAAGAAGGTAACATCTAACACTGGAGAAAATGCCTATATTCATCAGGACATTTTCTGACATCACAATAATGCCTTTGGAACAAGCCTAAAACTGGCTGAATACCGAAGAAATTTGATTGGCAAGGGGAAGTTTCTGAACTAGTGAGTCGGGGCCTGATAGCTACATTATCCTTATTACTTCTCTTTCCCTATAAAAGCAATTACATACTTGAGTATGTTGGGTTGCCCAGAACTATACTGAAATGGATTGTCTCGGCCAGCCATGTCACAGACATACTACGGAGTTATTGACCCATAAATGAACACTTATTTGTCATGCTCATTTTAATGTTTAATTGGCTGGAACAGCAGAAATGGATTTAGATGATGGAAGTTTACCAATTCTTCCAACACTGCTACACAGCTTCCAGACAGTCAACTTCTAAACAGAGAACAAACACGTCAGACAACTTCAACACACCTTCCACCTTCATGTAAATTCAGGCCTTCATCTTACAAGAAACTCTTCTCCAGACAGGGTGATTTATTCCAGCCAATAAGAGGACTGAAGACCCATTTCAATGTGGGAGGTCTAAGTTGTGACAACCAACTGGTTTGCTAAATAAACTAGAAGGTTACGCCAGGATTTACTTGCTTTGTTACAAAAGGGAGCAACTGAGCAGTCTCTTTGTGAGAGGCAGAGGGAGGATGGCACCAGCCTTTGCCTCCCTATGCAGGCAAGCACCGCCAAGACTTCTGCTGTCCCTCACACCAGTGGGGATGCTTGTTCACATGGATTTCCAAAAGCCTTCTGATACATCCTCTCAGCAAAGGCTATTGCATGATTCTGTCACAGAGCAAGCGGGAAGACCTTTGCGCTGCTTGATAACTGACTACAAAAGTAAGGACTAGATAGGAGTGAACAACCAGCTTACGCAACTCCTGGTGATCGCTGGAGTCTCTGAGGGATCTGTGCAAGGGCTTGGGTTGTCCAACGCACACAAATGAAGAGGGGAAGCAGGCTTCAGAGTGAAGCATCCCAGTCTGTTAAACCACAAGCTGACTGCAAAATGCCACAAAAGGATCTCAGAGTGACAGGGTGAGAAAACTGCAGATGAAATTCAGTGCTAATAAACACCAAGTAATGCACATGTGGAAAAACAGTCTTTAGTCTAAATCCACAGTGATGGTCTCCGAACTAGCTATTACCTCTGCGGAAACAGATCATGAGTTACAACAGACAACTCTATTATAACACCAGCTCAGTAGTCAATGGTAGTTAATATGAGGCAAACAACAAGGAGCCAAGAAGAAAACATAATTATATTGCTTCATTAAACCTCGTATTGCACTTACAGCTTGGGAACTGAGAGAAATGCCACTGCCATTTCCTTCATCTGAAAAGAGATAAGGAAGAACTAGAAATGATTCAAAGGGTCACAAGGAGGAGCAAAGTTACTGAGCAGCTTCCAAATGGGGTACGATTAAATAGATTAAACTTCTCAGTCTGAAAAAAGACGTGGTCAAGGGGAATCAAGGAGGCCAATAAAGTCAACAGCAGGACAGAGAAGGTAACTGGGGGAACAATTACTGTTACTCATTACACAAGAATGATGGGCTCTCAGATGAAATGATCGTGGCAAGTGCAAAGCAAATGCACAGTTAAACTACTGAACTCCCACTGGCATATAAGTTTGGGAATCCAAAGAGAGATGAAAGAAATTTATCAAAGGAAAATACAGGAACACAAAGATAACAGCAATGGTTCAGAAAGCCTCCAAGACACAGACTCTGGGAAAGCATATGAAATTATCACTGTATGCTTACCCTACTCTGTCCCCTAAGCATTCACTCTTCCCTGCCACTGGAGACATGATATTGGGCTAGAAAGACTCCTGCACTAACAGCTACTCTCATGGATGCACAAGTAAGACAAGTTGAGAGACGGGAACCTCCTACATCAGCTTTGCCATTTTGCGCATTGTTTTGCCACTTAGAATTCATGAAGCCAAGAAACAGCTATGATCATTAAAAAAATCTTATTTAAAGTCTAAACAAAATAAGGATAAAGAATTATTCCCCTGACATCTAAAGTGTTAGAACAATCTTGTTTAGGAAAACAAACAAAAATACTTTGCACCAAAGACTGCAAATTCAAGATGCCCCAATGATGCACTCAGAACTACCTTTTTGTTGTGTGTGGATTTGTTGTGTTTTAGAGCAAACTGGAAGATATAACTGTCAAAAACAGATGAATACAAAATTCCATTTGGAAAGTAAAGCTGAACTTTCTCATATTGAAAAGTCCTCAGGGAGGAGGTGAGAGGCAGAATTTAACTCCTTCAAAACAGGGAAAGCTTTTTCAAGAGAATGAATACCAAAAGGGAAAAAAAAATAAAAAGAAGTTGTTCTAGGAACCATCTCTCCTGAGCAAAGAGTAGCTGACTGGCAAAGGTGGTTCCTCTAGAAGGGAGAGGTGACGCCAAAGCTATCGGAAATGAAGCAATGCTAGAGACCATTCCTACGGTGATTAGAGACCATTTCTATGGTGATGTGTTCACCTGAAAAACCAGCTGGGCTGCCAGTGGTATCCTGTTTGCGCAGTTAACCAAATACCTTAATGAGGGGCTAAAGCATTTCCAACAATGACTTCACAAATTACAGGTGTTTTAACACATGGTTATTTCAAAGATGACCTGGAGACCAAGAGACAAAGGGGCATGGGACCATCCCATGCCCTCGCAGGGAGGCATTCAAGGTAAGGCTCTTTCCTGCCTCTTCAAAGACATATAAAATAAAGGCAGTAGAGAGTAAGATACCTGTTTCTCCTTTGCATCAGAACACCTTACAGCACCATGGTGCCA
The DNA here is from genome assembly GCA_025769975.1 of Gallinago jamesoni. Taxonomy (NCBI): domain Eukaryota; kingdom Metazoa; phylum Chordata; class Aves; order Charadriiformes; family Scolopacidae; genus Gallinago; species Gallinago jamesoni. Next base: position 2,084,664 of record JAOQGH010000004.1, read on the forward strand.
CTTGTACTGACCTCAAAGCTCACTGTTGCTGGCCTCTGTCTACTGTGAGCATTGGCAGAGATTGCAGCCATTATACCACAAAATAGCTGTACTGGTCAGGCACAGAAACAGGCACAAGGTTCCCCGATGTGGAGGGCGGTCACACTTCCTGAGCTAAAACTATGTGCCTACTGCCAGACTCCACTCCTCCTGCACCAGCACTGGCCACCAAAGTGCCTCCCCACAGCACAGCCCTCCACAAAGTGATGCCCACAAGCCACACAATCTCACAGCAATCTACTAAAATGTTCTGCCGTCCTCAGTCTCCAGCTTTAAACCCTGCATTTTGATTACCCTGAAAGCAACCTTAGATTTTGAGGGTGAAGCAACAGAGACCACTGCTAGGTTTTTTTTTCAGGACCAGCTCTTGGATTTCACTTTTCAAACAGTGGTTTTGCATGTAGCGGTTGAAAGGAGCGTGTGGACCCTGAAATCACTGCTGGAACAAGACAGAAGCCTGCAGTTGCTCTCTGGGCTGGTGAGCCTGCTTTGCAGGCAGTGCTGCACGCGTACTGCCGGAGCGAGGGTGCCAACTGCTTTGCTGGACCAGCACTGAAGCAATGATTCATATGTCTACAGGGAGCAGAAGAAACAAAGACTGTACATGTCAGGCTGGAAGATGGGAAGAAACAATGCAAAAAAAGCCCAGCCTGCGCAAGCAGAAGGAAACATCTCGTTATCTGTACAACCTACAGTTTGTGTTGATGAGGCTTGAGATGTCTTCAGAAGCTGAAGAGGAAACTAGGAATAAATCTCTGCATCTCCCAGCATATATTTAGGGCTGCAAATATTTTGCAAATGTTTCTGCTGAAAGGGACATTTCTCCCAGTAGGTAAAATCAGCATCTGCTGAGTGGTGACCATTTAACATTCAACCTGCTGCCAATCTACATTCCACAGAGAGACCTGCAGGAGAGACATGGAGCTGTGCCACTTCTAATAACTGTGTGACTGGCACCATGTCAATGCTTTAATGTAGAAAGCTACCCTCTGTCACTAAGCAGATCTCTCCTTTCTTTTGGCTAATGGCTTTCACACCCATTGGCAACAATGTCAAGACTGAAGGGGTATGAGCCTGCAGAGTCTTCTGAGATCCGCTTGGCAAAGCTGACTACAGAAATATTGAGACAGGGATTGAGGGCAGGGGGTGTATAAGGGAAGAAGGAAACTATTGTGGTTAATAATTTTGTTCTCATTGCTTTGCTTTTCATCTTTTACTGTCTTCATTCACCTGCCACTGTACCTTCCCACCACAGCAATGGTCAATTCAGCAGTACCAGCGACATCCTTTGCTTGCCGTGAGCATCCCTATGCCAAAGCCTCTGCAGCAATCATCAGATCCAGGACAGGGTCCCTCCTGGCTTTATGAGCCAGGCTTTTAGTATATTTAGGGAGAAATTTATACTAGGGACATTAACTGCAAGGGCACGAGGCTCAGACATTTTCCTTTTCAATCCCAGCCAGGTTTAGAGAATGGTCGTAACGGCAGAGCACTTTGGCAGCTGGCAGCCCACCTACCGGCGTGTTTGCACCGATCAGCTTGTGGCAAAGGCGGTGGGCTGCCTGGACACACATTCACCAGGGAGGGGGAAAGCTGTGCAGATACAGCCTGTGGGCTTTACAGCCAAGATGCCCACACTGATTTCCTCAACATGCCCCTACAGATACAGAAAAATGAGGGCACGACCGATATTCTGGGCAGGAGGCAGGGAAGGGATGCATGTTGGCTGAGACCAGCTTCATTTTTAAACATCTACACAACGCCTCCAACACGAGGCCCATGCAGAGACTGAGGCAGCTCGTATTCTTCTTGTGAAATCCAAATGAACAACACTGAAAAGAAAAAAACTGGCAATGACAGGCAGGCAAGCAGGCCTGACTTTTCCTTGCTTCTTTTTATCCTTTTACAGTCAGGCAGGTAAACAGAAAAGCCATACAAATAAACCAAAACCAACAGACCACCAATCTCAGCAATCTTTGACGTCTGTAATTTCTACTTAATTTTCAGCTAATGGTGGAAATTAGTCTTTGGATAGTTGATAAAAATCAACCTGTCTCTGCTGGGTTAGTACCACGATCTGTGGCCCAGCAACTATTTCTAGTACAATTGATTTTCTTTTTTGGCAACCAATAGGCCAGTCAATAATAATGTTGTTTGAGAAGGATTGAGTCATGAGGGAGATGAACCTTCCCTGCCATTTATTATGTTTGTATTGTCTTCATTTTAAAAGATTTTTTTTTCCCCCGTTGAGGCAGTGAGTGAAAGTATTACAAGGGGAGGGCTATTCCACGTCCCCATCTCCAGAAGTCCTCTGGCTCCCAAGTGTGTTAGCATGCAAACAGAGGGGAGGGAAGCAAAGTGGCTCTCTGCTAGAGGTGGCAGGGGACTGTGAAAAAAGACAAGCTTGGGAGACAACCATACTCCTCCCACTACTCTAGATGTCTTTTAGAAAAAAAAAAAAAAAAGAAAAAAATCCAGCTATGTCAAAATCACACATGGTAAGAAGCATGACTTCAGACAGCTGTGCAGCCTTCTGTGAATTGGTACAAGACACAGATACAACATTGGAACCAAAGAGCAACCAGCTTCCTCTGCAGACAATGCAGCCTCTAGATGTTTTTCACTGAAATTACCAGCGTATATGAATAAATAAAATAAAATCCATATATACTAGCAACAGATTTCGTATCCTCATGATTTTCAGCTTTGGTTCTCAAGTTCCCTTCTCAAACCCCTGAGGATTCACGGGTAACCATTGAGAACTCACTGACAAGAGGTTTAAAGTCTCAGTACAGTGATCTGCACCTTTACTAGGAAAGTGAAAGGTCAACAAATAAAAACTGAAGATCAGTTATAGCTTTTTTATCCTTGTAGTCATAATTATAGTACAATTTTAGCATACACAACATCATGTAACATACCATGTTTAACATACCATATCATCGATAAGCTGACTGATAGAACTGCACAATGATGTAGCTTAAAAATCATAAAATAATTTTTGGACACACTTTTAACTCAGCTGTTCTACCACACAGGTAAGTACACAGACCCTAATTATTCTGCATGTCAAGTGATGCAGTTCCACTTACAGCCAGCACTATTGAAGATTTGTTCACATGGCCAGAAAGGCTTGAAAAGCTTCTCCACAGTAAGCTGATCTGAGGCAACCACTACAGGATAGTTCCTCAAGCGTTCCCAAGGGCACAGATTATTATTTTGGAGTAAAAAGTACCTATGGAACAAAGTACATCCACAGCAAGTCCAGGAGGAGAGTCTGTGATCTACTGTTTTGATGTTACAAATGAGAGATGCTACTTGTCCTTCTCTCTCTCTCATTGGATGCCATGATGCCCTTCATCTTTCTTAAAACAGCACTAGTAATTTGTATACCTGCAGTGCTCCCTGGGTAGGACGAGCAATCATGTCCAGATTGTGCACCAGAGCACAGAATCCTCCTTTTCAAGCCACTTTACTTGCCTTGTTCTTGCAGAAAGTGACCAGACTTCGAACCTGCCCCAAGAGCACGTCTCCATCTAATAGCACTGAAGCGGGACACTGTGCCTAAACTTCCCCCTAAATGCACTAAGGGAGCTCCTCTGAAAGTTGGTTGAGCAGTACCTCACATCCGGGAGAGGAGCCGAGTTTTACTGTCTCCTCCACACTGGCACTGCACCACCAGATACAACTGAGGACAAATAAAGCCTCTGACCAGGCCAGCTCACTGCTGCTGGCACAGGGAACGCTAGGGATGCCATGGCACAGCTGTCGGGGAGCAATTCTGTGCAGCTTGCATTCCGTGCCTCCCCTGGCCCTAGAAAAACTCCCTTCCAAGGCCAGAGAAAACTGCAAGGAAAAACTCTCCCTGCACGGGAAAAAGGTTTTCTTTCGTTGCTTATCCTCTGCAAGGAAAAATGATTCATGTCTTCATATATTTTAAGCTAGAAATGGATATTATCATCATATTGCTGA
>JAOQGH010000004.1:2088774-2103179 GCA_025769975.1 Gallinago jamesoni
TTATCCTCTGCAAGGAAAAATGATTCATGTCTTCATATATTTTAAGCTAGAAATGGATATTATCATCATATTGCTGAGCCCCTTCATACTTACATTATGAATATACTCCCTTTCCTTTCACTTCATCACTCAATTAAAAAAGCAAACAGTTCCCGTGGAAGGAGGCTGTTTTCAAGACTAAGCCCCAAGCTGTGGGTATTTCCAGCAGAGCTCCAAAATACCATACCACCACCCACTTCGAAATGGCCTCTGGCTCTGGAGATTTACGTAATTCAATTACACAAATGCCCCTTTTCAACAAACTAGAGAAGCCTGTTGCCTCTCGCTATCACCTTGCCCATGGCAATTGCTTACCACCTCTTTTCAAATGTGCTATTAGAACTAATTATGGACAATCAGAGAACTCAATGGCTGCAGCTTTTCAGTGACATTAATGAACAACCCTTTTGAAACTGCAGTACCACTGTTTAAAACAAAAAGCACAGGCGCTGGACCACTGCAGTCCAGGAGTGTGTGGTTATTCCCAGAACTGAAGCTGTTTTGAGCATGCAACAAGAGTTCAGAAGAGCCAGGCGACCTCTCCTCCTGCTCCCAAGCTGTCTGTTTATCAACAAATAGCAGTTAGGTTGACTCTCACAGAGCCTCTCCATCCAGAGACTGTAAGTAGTTGGACAATGGGCAGTACAAATGTAACTAAAAATAAAGGCAGCAAAAAGTAAGGCACGTCTACAAGCACAGAGAACTGGTATGACTTGCTCCAGGTCACCTGGAAGAGCACCACTGTCACCACCTGCTTAGGGCAGCTAAATCCTTCAGCACACTACAAGAGAGCCAAGATGGAAAAGCATTTATTAAAAGGTAGTGGAAGAGAGCATAAATCTGTCATACTGTTTGACTAACTTTTTAGAAGCATACTAAAACACAGGCAATTTAAAAAAAAAAAAATGGTCTATAACATTTCTCTCCTTCACTACCTGCTCATAACTCTCATCATCCCTAATTTATTCTTTCTTCTATATGCTTCTGGCATGCAGGTACTGCTGTACAATGGAACAAGACAGAAAAACACCTGAAGATCTGAGCAGTGGGTGGAAATCGCAGCGTTTGCTTGCATGCTGGGCTCTAGCAGAGCAGCATGCAGCCTGCAACGGGAACGTCTGTCAAGAGCACAATCCACCGAAATAGCAGTGACACTGATTCAGGTCACCAGAGATTCCCTGACACTTAACCAACTGTTTTTTATAGCCTGCACATTAATTGATACTGTATTTGGTAACGTATAATAGCAGGCACTATGGTGTTTATAGCCTGCTAGGAAGCCAGAGTTTTCCCCCTCTCCCTTTTTCTTTTGGTCGCTCTTAAAATTCCTTCTGTTCTTGCTTTGGATGTGAATTCTTACAGGGTAAAGGTCAAAATAAAAAAAAAAAAAAGAGAGAGAAATAAACACGAGGTCACAAAGTCTTGAAATGTTATTGCAATTTATATATGGCTGAGAATAAAAATGTATCTGCCTTCTCTGGGAACACACCTACGTGTGAACAGAGACCTTTATAAAAAATTCTCCTTTATTACCTTGGTGGAAAAAAATATTCAAAGATTGATTTTTTTTTTAATGGCTATTATTAACCTTTTGTTACTGGCCAAAAATAATCTGGTTAGAAAATGTGCAATACATCAAATAGGAAAAAAAAGAGAAGAAGAATTTAACAGAAAGTTATTGTTCAGGGAAAAAATAAGATGACTCTCCCTTCAGCCTCTTCTCCTGAGAGTCAGACTTTACCTCTAGAGAAATGAGACAAGCATCAAAGAGAAGTGACTTTTCAAACTGTTGCAGCGGTACAGCATTCCAGATAGAACTGTCTCCCTGGCTGCCGGGGCAAAGGGGACAGGAAGATGTCTGACCCGACTCCTCCTGGATTTCAAGGCAAAGCTGTTCTCACGTTTATCCGACATGTCACTCACCAGCTCTGACTGAAAGGTGACAGCCTAGGCTGACAGTGGGGCACGCAAAGCCCCCCATTTATACTGGCTCCACTGCCCCTCTTCCATGTAAGGAAAATCTCCTATAAAATCCATTACAACTGAAATCCCCAAGGTCTAAGCATGAAAACATGTCTCTCACCAGGTACTGCAGAGCCACGCTTCCCAATATCTGTTCCACTTGCAATTCTGCCCAGGCAAAGGCAAGAAAGGCTTTTTTACAAATATTTCATGTGTGTGTAAACACCAAGATAGCTATTCATAGCCTGTGAACACTACAGGTCTGCTGACAAGCCTTCAGACTGCAATTGTACTTAAGGTCCACCACTTACCAATTCCTGAAGCATTTATTGCAAGGCTGCTTAAGATCTCACAGGTAAGAGCTAGCAAATTTGTCAGCAGAGGTGTATCTATGTCCAAACTAGGCAGGAGAACGAAGCCAGTTAAGTGCCACGCTGGTAAAGAACAGTCAATCATACTTTGACAGAAATATGTCGGACAATTATTTCCGAGCACGATCGCATTTACACAGGTCAGCCCTTAATTACAACAAGCTGACAAAACTGGGAACGTTGACTCATGAGTACAGGCAGGCTCAGACTCAAGCTGGCTGGAATGAACCACCTGCAAAGCGGCTGCTGAGCAGTTCACAGCCTGGTCTATTAAGGTACCCTAAAACTGCTGCTCAGATATCTGGGCTGCAAACTGCAGTGGCTAAAAAGCCATTTTATGTTAAGTCAAATTGTGCTAGAAATGGTGACCCACAAGGGGGTGAGGTGGGTATGTGGGGAAGGAAATGGCATAAACCGCTTGACTTTGCCCTCAGTCAGCACTGAGTTCCTACTGTTGCTGTCACAGGCCCACCACACCATGACCTGAAGCATCACTGAACCCTGTGGGATGCTCTGCCGAAACCAGGCAGTTATTGGACCCTTTTCTGCTAAGCAAAACGGGATTCTCTTTCCGTTAGTCCACAAAACTCTGCTAAGAGTGTAGTGTTACAAAAAATACACTGGAGAATGCACTTTATGTAGGAAGCTACCAAACACCTCATATGCTGGAAATCCTTCTTGCCATGAGTGCCACAAGTCACACTGGAAGCCACAGACAGTGATCAAAAAAACTTTACCGCAGGGAAAAGTTTCAGCAGGAACTGAAAAAGGCCCCCTATGACTATATATTTCCTACACCAAATTCTGTTATTTTTCCCAGGTGACCTCTCTGGGTATTATTTTCTGTGATAAATGCCCTGAGAGAATTTGCTATGGAATTCTGGAAGAATTCTGTTTCCTTTGAAACATTTGGTCAGGCTACATAACACATCAGCCAAATTCAACTTTTTATTCTTTTCTTACCTGGCTGTTAACGTCAGCAGCATGCTGTAAAAGTACTGAAACCAGCTCCTTGTGTCCTCTGTCGCACGCCCAGTGGAGCAGAGCCCGGCCCTGCAACATCCAGGAGAAAATTTACAAAGCCAGCCAAAAAAAAAAAAAAAAAGCAGAGAATCATAATCTTGCTATTAAGTATTGGATACTAATAACAAAATTAACACAGACTTTATTAAAAAAAATACACTAATATTAGCATGAAACATACTATTGCTCTTGATTTGGACTTAAAGAATAATGCCAGAAATGTTGAAAACGATAGATAGATCCGTTTTTCATTAATTTAGCATCAAACCCACAAGCCTGCAAAAAATTTAGAGGGGAAAAGCAGCAAAGCTTGCCAAAGCAGAAGCCATGACGTGACTTGTTTTCCCATATAGATTTGGGATTTTGACACCTCTGACTTTTCTGGAAGCAATGACTTAACCCAGTATGGGTAAGATTTTTGAATACTGCCTAAGTCACTCAGTCGCCAAGTCCCCAAAAGCTCATTCTTCTGGCAGGTCCAAAACATTCAACCCATGGGCCCCACCTCTGCTGCAACAGAAGATGAAAACTGGGTGTCTGGGCAGGCATCACCCATGACCGTCCCCTTCTCAGCTCTGCAACACAGGCTGCTGCATCCATGCCTCCAGCCTCTCCCAGTTTTATTCCCATCCTCTTTCTACAAGTGTTCCCACACCTGAAGGCTCTCTGCTTGTCTCTGCCACCACGGGAGGGGATGCAAGGCAGGAAGATCTGAACTTCCACATCAAGGACATAGGAGGTGGCGTGGGACCCCTTCTGAGGGCTGACGGGAACATCTGAACACCCAGCTGGCCTCAGAAAGGGCTGTGGATGTACTGAAGTGAAGCCCAGCTTCCGAGGTTGGGGTCGTGCTCTGATTCTGGGCTAGAACGGCCAAGGCTGTGGAAGGTGACGCTTGTTTTTGCAACAGGACATCACAGCAGAGCTGTGACAGTCTCACACACTTTAGCAGCCCTGCACTGAGGCTGCAGTGCTTGTCCTCTTATACCGCAAAAATGCATTCAAAGCAGCAACAAAGCCTTTTGACAAAGCAGCTCTAAGGCACTTTCTATGAACCATACAAGCTTTGAACCGTCAGCAACTCCAAAGGGAAAGGTAGCTCAAAGTAGTTTTGAGATGGAAGGTTTTCTTCTTTGTTTACTATGTACACTTAGTAAATTAGACTTACTGTCAGTACCAGTCTCTCCTGATTTAGGATGGCACGTGGCACACTTGCAGGGGATTCCTTGGAAATCACCCTGCAGATAACCAGAAGTCATCCCCCAAAGCTGTGACATCGTCAGACTGGCCTGTGTTTTCCAGTGTGCTACACAACACAGTCACAGACCTTCACAGATGAAATCAGTTAAATTAGCCCACGCCTGGTTATAAATCTCTCAACAGAGCAGTGGGGAACAAGGTGAGCAACTCATTTATCTGCTAATGGGAACTGAGAGCCAAATTTCCCGACCACGGTGCCAAAACAGCAGGAAGGGCAGAAGACACCTGCAACTAAAGCTCATGCTGCTTCTGCTGGATATTCTTGGGCAGGGCAGCAAAGGTAGAACATGATTTTGAGTAAGGAAATGCGCTCTCAGACACAAGGCATTAAGCTTTTTAACACACTTTTTGACCCAGCAAGTAATTAATTTTTGTAACACATAATCTTAATGTTACACAAATTAACCTTGAATTAGAATGAATTTTCTGACAATGACTTTCTATGGAAGCACTGATGACATCCATGGGCCATTTAATGATTAATGTTCTTGCACTCAACACCACTACCAAAGTCTAAAAGGGGAAAAGAGTATAATTCAAAACAATTGGTAAACATGGAAAGATCTTTAATTCATATTTAGCAACCCTAACACTTCTCTGGACTGGTAATTACTTAAGATGTAGAATTTCAGTTGGGCAACATTTTTTGTGCCACAGAAGTTTATTTCAAAAGGAAGCATATCTGCTATATACATAATAGCAATAAATACTTCAACAGAAGATTTCAGTTTCTTTATATGTGTGTAGAAGAACAATATTGTAATTACAGAAGTGTAATCGTCGTGCAGTTACATGACAAAACAGAGGCATTTCAATCCTTTGTATCAAACTTCACATTAGAGATTAGTGGCTATAATATGTTCGTTTGCATTGTCTCTGGACAAGCAGAATCTCATTTTATTGGTGCTGAACTTGGCTGAGGCCAGTGAAGGAAAACCAATTCTGTCACCTCAGGGGTACTGCAGCACTGTGCGACTGGTCCCTTCCCATGACACTGGAAGGCTGGTTCTGCTGCAAACGCTGCCTTTTGAACAAGAAAAGAAACTGAAGCCCGATCATCTCTAGTCATTAAAAATCTCCTTGTGCTATTTGCAGGAGTATGGATTTCAAGGCTTGGGCCAATTCCACTTTGGGTAATTACACTCTGCTTACCTATATATTTTCTCTGCAATTCTAAATGGATACAATATTTTCCAATTAGTGCCTTAAATGGCTCTGCATTGTAATTGTGCACTATTAAAAAGCCAACACGTTCCACCCAAGAAATGTCTGCACCCTTGCAGCACGCTACGCCCTGAACACAGGGTGTAAGGGACCCCAGAGACCTTCTGTGCAAGAGCACACCATTTGATATGGAAGTAAAAGCACCTGCAGAAGAATCCCAACCTACTTATTGTATAACAACAAGCATTACTGAGAAATTAGCATTTAAAATAAGATAACATTCACTACTGATTGCATCGTATCAGACAAGTTAAAATGCTTGGGAGTTCTAGCTAATGTACTCATGCAGTTACAAAGTCCGCTTATTTCCCATGTCTTTCTTAAAACAAACCTCAGCAATAAGACAAACAAACTGAGTGTTCAATTCAATTCTTTGTATAGCATGGGTATCACCTATACACCTATGTTGCAAAATTCTTTAGTCTGCAGATCTGCTGCTTTATATCAGCACATAGCATGCGTCTGCGTGTTTAAACAACATGGCAAAAATCTTAAGGGCCACAGATTGAGCTTTCCCTAAACAGTTCCCATAGGACTATTTCATTAAGCAGTGAGAGACTCAAAGCAACACAAATAATTTCACATTGGAAAGCACTGCAGTAGCGAGGTCCTGACTAAATGTAATCAAACATCAAGGTACTCCCTCCATGCAATTCAAACACACAACAGTTGCTGCAGAAGTTACTTGAGAGGATGCATTTTTTCCCTGCCTTTGAAGTATTTAATAAAAAAAAGCATAAAAATAGCCCCAGTGCACTAACCCTGCCTCTTAAATCTTCAGTGCTTTGCTTGGATAACCGCTGCCAGCTTGGCCAGCTTCTGCAGCAGTTTCTCAAGCCAACAGCACATCAATTTTGCTCAGCTCCAAGTCACAGGGTGTTCACAAACAAAGCACAGGACAGGGATTTGTCTCAGATATACCGAGTCTCAGCAGACAAACGGATGGGAATGATTTTCACATCAATTAGCCAGTGCAGAGAAAGAGGAGAACAAAGCCAAGCTGAACGGATGTGCTACAATATTAAGCTATACTTCTAGGCATGTTGTTTGCAGCTGTAATGGCCGTATAGCAATGAGAGCCGCTGTAACTTGTGGCAAGTGTTTTACTACCGGTAATTAAGAAGAGCAGCAAAAACAGTGAATGGAAGGGCCGTTGTTGCAATTTTACAGGTAAACTTCAGATTTGATTTGGAAGTCAGTCACTTTCAGAGCTCTGAAACATTTGGGGAAGTTATTCTAATAGGAGTAAGCCTGTAAATCCAGAAGCATGCGATTATTCTTCAAACTCATTTTTCCCCCTTGTCCTTTCCTTGGCAAGCTGGCACCAATTTGGCACTTGCTGTCTCAAAAGCACAAGGATTGGGGACTAAGCAACCATCATTTCAGATGCCTTTCATTAAAGTGTTGGCAAGGGCTTAAATGCTGCGCACAGGTAACATGTTTGTTTACTGGGATTTCTCCAGCAATTAAAAAAAAAATTCTCTATCTACAACCTCCACAGCCCTTGGCATAAATTGCAAAAGCAGCTCATCTATGCCTTTCAGCTATTGCTGGTTTGTTAAAAGTTGCAGAAACACTGTTCTCAAAAAGGCAGCAAGCAATCCGCACTACCAGTATGTGCCTGTGGCGACTTCACAGCCACAGTCCATTTCTTATTTCATTAGTCCTGCTGACACATGCAAGAGAAACGGCTTGTTTTAGTCTGTGCTACTTCTTCTAAGTGAATGCAAGCTATTCTGTTGAACTCTGGGCAATTTAGATACAGTAAATGGAAGCTTGTACATGATTACTGTCATTAGATTCTTTGTTTAATTCTAAATTGAAGTTTATTATATCCAAACTGTTAGCAGGTACGCTGGCATGAATGGTCTATGTGAAGATCTTTATTTCTTGTGGGGAGAAGACCACCTAGGCTTTCAAAGTTGCAATGTGCATCGACATCTAAAACCCCAGAGATTTCTCCTGCCCTTTCTTAATTTGTTTTGCTTTTAGTAAGTGGGCTTGTCCCCATTTTATGTTTTTATTCTTGATTTCTTTTCTCCTTTTGCTAACTTATCTCAGGTTTGCACAAAATGAGGGGATACAATTAGATAGAGTACTAATGCATCACATAAAAATAAAATCTAAACACCTTACAACCTCAGTCAAGTCTTTATTGTAGAAGGAAAGGCTGAGCCTAGCATCTTTGCAGTTTAGCACGAGACTATTTGGTGCTTCAGTAGATTTTGTTTCATAACAAGTTAACTCTTTGTATGTATCCCTGCTGCCACTTTAAATTTATATGCATTTAAATCAAAGGACTGACAGCATGAGTTATGTTCAGAGGGCTAGAAGAGGCATCTTTTGGATATGGCAGGTTGTATTTATACAGTAACACTAAAATAGTTAATAAAAATGACAAGATTATGCTTGCATACACTCCACTCTACCAAAGGTTCGGTCTGGGTTATCTCTAGTCAAAAATGGGTTCTAAAACTTCAATCAACCTGCACGATATTGGAAAATAAGCTACCCTCCAGACTGTGAAGGACATGCTTGGAACAACATCGGTAACGGTTTCAGCTCCTTGACATAACATGAAATATTTCTTTCAGATTTTTCTTTTTTTTTTGTTTTTACCAGTTAAGACACCAGCACTTGCCAAAAAAAAAAAAAAAAAATTCGAATCTTCCCATGAGCCCTTCACATGTAGGCAGGGTTTTCAGCTCCTATCTGTGCTGAAGCAGTTCCATGCTCTGCAACAGTAATGTACTAATACCCATTAGTTCAGAAATAGGTCTCCTCTTACATCAGAGACTCATGGATAATTCCCAAAGAGGATGGCACCTGGCAGTGTTCAGATCTGTCTCTAAACATTGTTGTTAGAGCACAAAAATATTTCGGCCCTCTTTCATCATATATTTTGATTTTTTTTTTTAAAAAACCCAAAATTTATTTGGCTGAAAACAAGCACATTTGTTGCTTGAACACAAAGGAAGGTACAGGCTTCTGAAGGCTGCAAACTACAAAACAGCATCCTGCCAGTGGAATTGAAGCAATGCTAACATGATGTTATTATACACTTATTGCGAGCGTGTGATCCCAAACCCGAGCTTTTATTAATGAAAGGACTCTGGTTGCATTCTGTGGGACTGCCCTGGATATTTACTTCTGTAACCTGTGATCAGCAGGAGGGATGGAGCTCGGTAATGGCGCTGTTGTAGCGACTGTGTGGCACATGACAGTTTCAGTTCATTGAATTTATGATGTGAAATTCCAACCCTGATTGTGAACACCCTCCCTCCTCTCCTCTGAAAATTAATTCACATGAATTCCTGATTAATAATAAAAGGCTGTGCCATCAACATTCAGAGCCCCAGCCGGGGCTGTCATGGCTCAGAGGGCAGAAATCTGCTTAGAGCTACAGGAGAACCCAACTGAATTTGTGGCGTCTCAGTCTATGAATGTGTAAGCACTTCATCTGTTCACCAAAACACAATGTGCTGGAAAGCAGCAGGCAAAAGTAGCTGTACACACGATGGACGATGAGCAGGGCTAGGTGGCAGTATTCAAGCATTGAAACCAAGGTGATATAGCTAGTACCGTTGCATTTCCTGAAGGATGAACAGGAAACCGTTCACACTAGGGGTTTACTTTTACCAAGAAAAGGATCAAGCCAATTCACAATTTCAGACACTTATCTTTTTCTTGATGTTTCTGGCAATGCCTGTATTATCTCCCTATAGGGAAAATAGCATTTTTGAGTTTGATGAGCAGAGAAAGAAGAGACAATGTCACTGTTTTTGTGAAGCTGGAAAGCTCATGTTGCTCATTTGCCCTCCACTTTGGAATGAGGAAAAGTTGATGGCATGGCAGAAATCCTACTTCACCCATTCACAGAGTCTGTTGGTCAAAAAAGCCCTTTCCCTCACTTCCTACTTCTATTTGACCACGTTTAATGTACAAGGTGGGGGAAAGGTAGGTATTCTTATTCTGCAAGTGACTGCTGGCATCGCTTAAAATAGCGTATCAGAAATTTATTTTCTCTGTTACAGCGTCACAGTTAGTACATCCACACTACTAGAAATCCAGCAGAAAGCTGTTTTCAAATAGATTACCCCTGTCTTGATGACAGTTTTCTCAACTGTTTAGTACCTTCTTATAACAATACTAACCAGGGAATTTTGAAAAGCAGCTGCACTGAATTAATACACAAAACAGTTAAAAGACTGATGGTCTTTTTCTCCATACCTCCTCATCTGTAACATTCACATCCACTTTTTTTGATCGAATGGCTTTGGTTACATAGTCAATGTTGTTTTCTCTGCAGTAATCAAAAATGTTCTTGTCCTCTTCCCTATTCAGGAAACAAAAGCAAAAGAAGCATCGTGTTACTGCACAACATAAAGGCCACAGGCACATCAGACGCTCCGGGTTTACTGCAGATATTTCAGTAGCATCACTGGACCGAAATAGACAGTGTTGCACATGTAGAATAATATGGCTTTTTTTTTTCCCCCAAGATCCTTCTTCCTAAAAAACATATTTAACAATATTATGCCAGTACAAAAGTCAGCTTACTCCTGTGAACTGGCACAAGAAATCTATAAAGTCAGCCAGCAATAACCACACTGAAGTCCCGATACAAATCACTGCAATCCCACAGAAAACAAAAGGCTAAAGCTACTCTTCTCCTTGCCATGCAAACTTATTACAGTCACTCTGGGTGAAACCAAAGACACTCCTGATGCCATTGATCTTACACAGTGGCCACTAATGGTGTCTTGGAAAAAAAAAAGCAGGATGTATGCGAAGTAATCTGTCCCTGGTTACATCCTCCCAGCTTCAGAAACTCAGTGGCTTAAGTATTTCTGTAGCTAGAGGCTGCATCCAGATGAGTATATTTATCAGCCTTTTCCCGTTCTTTTTTCCACACTATTCTGCTCTTTAGCCCATTCATACTTTCAGGCTCTCCAGAGGACAAGCTCTACAACTTAGTATGAACAGTGGGGAAGAACTTTCTCTTGGTGACTTCAAAACAGGTGCCTTCTATTATTAAGTACTCTGTGGGAAGTATTGTCCAGGGATTCATGAAATGTTTGGTGTTTGTCTTGGAACCTGACCACAGCACTTCATTTTTATTTATTTTATTTACCAGCCTGTAAGTGGCTTAATTGCACTCCTTTCTTTTGTTGACAATGTTAAGACAAAGCTTGATGACTATCTCTGCTCAGAGCAGCAGGTGGGAGCATGCAGAGGGACCAGCTTGTGTGTGTGCCAGGATGCCGGTGTGCACTTGCTTACACCTCCCTGCAGGCAGAAAGGATCAAGCTGCGGTGCCACAGGTGCTTGAGTTACACCTACAGCTTCTTCTGGAGCTAAAAGCAATAAATACTCTGGCTTCAGACACAGTAAAACTTCTGTGCTTACCAGCCAACCAAAACAAAGTTGAAACCTTTCACAGATTCTTAAAGTGTTACAGAAGAGCTTTCTATGAGTGACTGGAGCTACAGTCAAAAAAGCAAATGTTAGGAATCTTTAGCAAAGGGACAGAGCAGAGCCAAGACATTTTTATCTTGCTGTATAAATGTGTACTCACATTCACATACCTAATTATGGGAAGTTACTGACACCAGTGCTGCTGAGGAAGTACAGCTCTCCTACCATCCATGCTGGCATGCCAGTAGAAAGTTAATTATTCTAACACAGCCAATTTTTGTACGAGAAGGGGTTATGCCATACTAACAGGAGGCACCTTTACAATAGTACCTTTAGGTATAGATTTACCAATAGAACTGTGTTGCTAGCAAGGAGCAAAGAAAAGATGTAGGTGTTTACTTCTAGAAATCCAATTACATACTACTCTTGCTTTCTAGTTTCCAGATGAAAACTACGGTTCAAATGAACCCCTCAGCGTTGCTCAGGGACTTGGCAGCTTCGGAAGAGTTAAAGACAAAGCAGTTACCTCTCATGACATCTCAAGTTTTTAATCACCTTAAGACAGTCTGGGATCTTCAGCAGAAGCCAGACCTGACAGCCTCAAAGGAAATTCTTCATAAAAGCAGGAGGTTGCTGGAGCAGGGCAGACCCAGTAAAGAGGTTATTCTGCTCTGGGTTTTTCAGGCAGGAGAGAACAACCTCTGCAATGCAGTGGGGCAGTTTCAGAACTGATCCCCCGGTGCTAAAAGGCAACAGTGCTCTTCCTATTCACCCGCACTGCTCTTGAACCTCACAGGCTGAAAAGCATCAGAAAAGTACAATTTAAAAGTTATTTTCATTTCTGAATAATGGGTTACAAAGAAAAAGTGATGCTCTTCGACCCTTAGTCCCCCAAAAATTAAAATATGAATGTCACCAAGACCACGTGACCTGCAGAGCACCATGGCACAGAGCTCCATGCACAACTTTGACTTCCAGTCTCATTATTACACACCTGGCTTACTAAGTTACACTCTATTCTTCAGACTTCAAGCATCTTTCTTCTTCCTCAGTGTCAGTAGAAGGTAGAAAAAAAGTGCTGACATTTAGCTCCTGCAGTAAAGTGCTGCTTTCTTCAGAGAAGTCATTTCCTCTGACCCCTCTCTTGTGGTGCTACTAAAGGAGCACCATTCTCCTGCACATCACCCCTCTTCTTTGTACACAAGCCATCCTTCCTCATAGCTGACTTGCACCATTCTAGCAAAGAGCCAGATGCTGCACAAGATTTCACACGTTATGTGTAGGCCTAGGGACATTACAGAAGTCTTCCAGTTTCTTAACCAGTCTCTCATGAACTCATTCACTGGAGGTCTCGTCTGTACACTACACAAGCTCCTGGGAAATAGACCACTGCATGCTTTAGATGCAATTACTTTGAAATCTGGTGAAAAAAGAATCTCATGGCAGGATTAGAAAAGGCAAAAGCTTATATTGCTCAAGATAGAGCTTGACAGATTCATGATGGAGGTTATGAGACATGCCTGCCCTCACTAACAAGGGCTGATTTGATATGCTGGGAAGTCCTTCTAGTCCTACCCTGTTAGCCCAACCTCTCAAACACACCCTTGGCTGCTGAAAGCTCTGGGTGAAGCTGCTTTTCAGACAACACTGTAGAGTAACTTGGTTCCAGCTGTTTTTTTCCCCCCATTGCACAGTCACACACACTTCATTTATTAGGGATCACTCTTCTGCGACAGCAAAGCAGAACCCGGTCTCTCCTTGCCAGAGAAGTCCATAACCATCCTCAGTTACTCCTGGATGGTCTTCCATGTCACAACCATAAGCTCAGGCTGTGCCCTCTGTCTCTGGCAGCGATGCCACCCAGTCAGCCTTGATGCCAGCATCTCTGCATGCCACAGAGAGAGCCAGGGCAGCTCAGCCACAGTTGCACCTCGCATGGAAGCACCAGAGGTACCAGCAGAGCAGAAGGCACACCGCAGTGATGAAGTGACCATGCTCCGTGGGGAGCAGGCTGCAGGTCTGCACCAGCAGAGAGAGGGAACATCAGTACTGACGTGGCAAAACCAGCCAATCTTCCTACCACAGCCTCCAGACAAGACTTCTACAGTCTTTTCCCAAGGATATTATTGTCTGTAAGGGGGAAATGACCTGACATAGCTATTTGAATATGATTTAGGTTTTCTGGAATACCCACCTCTGCGATTGCTCTATATACCACCCTTCCAAAAAACCACTTTTCTTTCAGAGGGATCCACAATGGAATTAATCCAGAATAGCAATTTCCCCACATGAAGCTGAGGTTTAGGGAAATTTTGTCTTTCTGCTTGCATTTATTTGTCAAGGTTTAAACCATTCCTCTGCCCCTGATGCCTCCTTTAAAAAGAAAATTAGCATATATTATCTACAACTTTTCTATAAATATTGCCAAAGAGAAATGAACCCTTTCCTGAACAGATCTGAGAGAAGACAGACATTTTACCTTCAACCTCATGTGAAGCTGCACTTCAGACTTTTAAAAAAATTTGATCTAGTCACATGCCAAAACCAGGAAAGGAAATGGAGAAAAAAAAAAAGCTCAGAGGTGTTAAAACCAGATTTTTGGAGGTACCAATACTGGAGAAAAAGCTACACTTGAATGGGGAACAGAATAAAGACAAGTTACTATTATTTGCTGACTTTGCATTCATAACCACACAGGGCAAGTAAGAAACACAGCTTGAAAACCTTGCAACGAAGCTCAACCTAAAGATGTGCACAATTTTTTAAAACTTGTAGCTAAAAGGAAGACTGAGATGCAAGTTGTTTCCGGGTCTGATATACAAGCACTGCCACTTTCTGTTGAGCTAAAAAAAAAAGCCTTCAAGTCAGCAACCACTTGACTGTTAGTAAAAGCAATGGGTGTGTTTATTTCTTGAGAATGGCCAGAAGGCTTTCTCTTCTCCCTTGCTGACACATATTCAACTCCCAAAGCTATTTGCTTCTGCTCTCCCCCAACCCCAGTAAGAGATGCTAACTCTGATTTAATGTCAAGCTGAAGCTTATCTGATACCTGCAAGTAACACACGGGCAGCTTTTTCCATCCTTGAATAAAAGTACATGCAAGGACTT
>JAOQGH010000004.1:2103519-2171459 GCA_025769975.1 Gallinago jamesoni
CTGAAGCTTATCTGATACCTGCAAGTAACACACGGGCAGCTTTTTCCATCCTTGAATAAAAGTACATGCAAGGACTTAAACCAAACCATCTCTTCCTAGGGTTGGCAGGCTTCATAAGCTGTCCAAAACAGATGTTTTGAGTCAAGTGTTTTTAAACATCTAATGGAAAAAGATCTGCCACAGGTTAATCAGCTTCAACTTCTTACCTGGAGTGCTACAAACCTATTTGCTTCCTAAACAGCCACCAAGATTGCCATGAAAAAGGGCACGGAAGAGACTCGAAATTCAGATATTCTACTCTTGTGCAGACAGCATCCTCCAGGTTTACCACATCCCCTTCCTCCCCCCTCACAGGTTACCTTCAGCACAGAGCTACCATCAGATGCTACTTTGGACATCCTCTCCTCTTTTCCTGGGGCTGGTCCAAGCCACCTCCCAGCAGACCTGCTGCGGAGTGGCCCTGGATGCCACTAACAGGTGGCTTCGCCCATCCAGCTTGGCACAGTGCTGACAGAGCAGAGCAGGCGGCGCGTGGGGAGCCGAGAGACACTCGCAACACTTACTGTTTATGTCAAGGCCCTTGGCCCCCAAGGGACCCATTTTCACATAATCTATAATTATCTCTTCGCTTTAATCGCCTCGTCACTTCTGAGGCTCTCCTGGGCACAGGAAGAGGAAAAGCTCATTAACTGAACCTTTTCTCCTCTCTCCAGCCACCCATAGCTTTTAATTGCTTGGTGTTGTTATTATCTATCAGTGCAACTGGGATCATTTTCATAAGAAAGGGTGGTGGGAGGGGGGGGAGGCAGGAGTGGGTCCCCGAGGTATGCACCACAGACAAACCTTTGCTTTCTCAATTATTTATGCCAGCTGAGGTTTTACAGGCTGAATAAATCCATAACTCAAGTTTATTTTGAGCCGGCAGGCCGTCCCAGGGGAAGTGTTGCCCACTTGCCGGCACACTCGTGTGCCGTCCTCCGAGAGCAGCCGGGACATAGCGAGACATGTGTCATCCAATTCCCCACCCGCCGCCGCGCCGCAGGCACGCACTCCGGTAGATTAGCGGCAGCACCGGAGAGGAGAGGAGGCAGCCGTGCAAACCCCAAACAGGAGCTGCCACACCGGAGGATGAGCTCTCCCAAAAGGGAAGGCAAGACTGAGACAAGCCGCCCCTTTTGCCCAACAAAGCAGAGCCCCAAGGGTCACCACTCCGGGGATAATAAAGAGGGGGGTGGAGGAAGCAATAAACTTGGCAATCGTCTTGAAGTCAGGGACTTGCCTGCTAAGTATCACCAGAAGAGCATCCTTTTCTAAATAACACTGACCTGAAAAAAAAAAAAAAAGCCCCCAAACCCCAGCTGCCTGGACCCGCAGGTGTTTTGTTTGGGACACGCCACAGGCTGCTTGGGCTCCGCACAACCAGGAAAGCTCTTCCGCAGGGACCACACAGCCCGGCGTTTGTGCCGGCGACAGACATCTGCGGCGCAGCCACCCGAACCCAGGCACAATACCAGCATGAGCCCGTAATTCCCAACACGGCAAGGATGCTGGCCTCCCACATCTTCGTAGCTTTGCCCTCCTTTCCAGCCCCGGTGCTGCGGAGAGCAGGGCTGGAGGGAGAGAACAAAACCCCAATCGTGCTCTGGAGTTCTGGGCTCATCTCAGAAAAAAAAAAAAAAAAAAAGCTGTTGCTGCTCCAAAGCGGCATCCTTGCAATGGATGCTGGAAGCAGCTCTTTAAAATTCAGCAGCCTTTGTGCCTGACCACACGCAGCGACCTCTGGTATTTTCTGCCAAAACAGTTCATTTGTCTCACACAACAACTAATCAATTCCCGAGGCCATCCATCACGGGGGCTCGCGCGAGCCGGCCCGGCAGCAGGGCCAGATGGCGGCTGCGTTAGTGGGATTAATACAATTCTGATAGATTACACAGCATCAGGCAGGCTCCCAAATACCAGGGGTGCCCACTCCGCACCCCGATGCGAAAGGAAGCCCCGCTCGCAACCGGGGTCACTCCCAGGCATTACGGGAAAGAGTGAAAGTTTCTATGAGGGAAGGGCTTCTTCAGCATCCCTCGGGATGGCAGAAGTGTAAAGCTTAGCTCAGGGAGGCCTCCCTGCCATCCTGGCACACCAAGGCCCCACAGAAGCAGCCCATGGAAGAGCGCAGGAGGGATCCTCCAGTGGAAGGGGAAAGAGACATGGATGTTTGGCAACATTATCTTGCATTCTCCATCTGCCAAGTCAATGCTTTCGTTTCCTGGAAACACTTGTAAACTGCCTGCCCCCTCATCCCTGCTTTAAAGTTGAATTTCCAATGCTACAGTATTTTTGGCATCTCCCTCGGTTTGTGTCTTAGATTAGATTTATATTGGTAACACATCAGTCAACCTCATCTCACTGCTCATTTCCCAGGTTTGTGAAACTGTAATTATAGCTATTTGATCATGAAAGAGCTCAACTACTACTGCTTTTGTTCTGGTAATAAGATCAGAAAACAGACATATAGCTTTATCCAGCAGTAAAAAACACCACCGCTAGCCCCAGCCTGAAATCACAGATAATTTCTAAATCCTTCCTTCCAGAGGAACCTCCAAGCCCCATCATCAGTCACCAGCACACATTATTTTTCTGTAATGCCCACAGTGAGATAAGTGATTTGCAGAGAAACACAGAGGCAGAGCACTATGCTAATACATTCTGCAACTGCTCCCCATTAGTCACTGGGGGTACTTGAGCTCTTTATTGCCAGGGTTTATTAATGACTCCTAATTGATGACCAGTGCCCAGCACCCCAAAGTAAATAACTGCTACGCCTCATTAGCTCAAGAGACCTTATCCTGATTTGAGGATTGATCTATGAACACACAAATTGCACTGATTTAACCGAATCTTTTTCTAAATTGATTTAATTAGATCGGTATAACCTGTTTCTATGGATGTTCTTGAATTTATTTAGAATCAGTGCAATGTACTTCTGTGAGCCAGACTGACCATTTTTCTATCTTGTTCTCAAAGCAGAAACATTTGAGACAATTAGTGATAAGGCAAAATCAGCCCTGGCACCATCCCAGTTCCTCCTACTTCTGATCCACCTGACTTTAGGTAGGGTATAGTTACTCCACTTTGTCCAACATTTACAGATTTGCATGCTAAACCCCAAGCATTTCATTCCATAAAAGGAATACAAGCATTATTTATGCATAATTTTAGACACTCAGTTTGAAAGCAATGACTTTGCTGCTTTGCTTAGTAATTTACTGCTGATGGTAAGCTAGTGGTGTACACTGTTTAAAACAAGATCTGTCATCTTCCTATGGCATAGCAGCAGCTTAGAGGAGGTTAATAATTTGTTAATAATTCTGTAAGAATGTAATAATTGAACCTGCTTAGGCAAACCTTCAAAACTCTGCACTTGCATTCTTGTCCGTCTCCTGGTGCAAGGCAAGGTTGTGAAGATGCCAGGCTCACAATAAATTAGACAGCCTTTTCCTGCCTTTGTATCAGCTGAATCCTAAAGGGCATACGGTGGGCTGTGTTTGGCAGAGCAATGCCTATTGAGAAATTGCTTTCAGCAGTCTGTCAGAACCCAGGGCTGATGAGGCCTCAAGTTTTAGCTTTTAGTACACGAAAAAAAAGATAATTTTAAATATATTTTTTTTTTTGCGCTTATTCTGGACTTCCTCAATAGGATAAAAATCTTCTAGTTACGGGATCATATCAACAGCCCTGGGAAACAGAATATAGTGGTTTGATTTATATTTCAATTTTTGCAAGCTTGTTGTAAAGCTTCAGTAAGGCCCACCGTAGACAACTGCGTCAATAACATAGCCTGCAAAGTTTCTTTTCTCAGATCTTGGGTTTCAAAGTAGCATATACATGCACACCAAACTTTCAGCATGGGACTAACCAGTAACTATCAAAGTGTTTAAGTTTATGCTGGCTCAAACTATTAAGTTTTCTTTCCCCTTAAGCATTTTAATTTTCTTCCTTTACAGAAAATGCCTTTTTTTTAAGACTACATTCTATTTACAAATGCATTGAAGTATTACTGAATGCTAATCTTATGGTCTTGTAAGTAACCACTCACAGCCTTAGAGAAGTCACCCTTCTGAGGTGCTCTGTGCTTCAAATACACTTGGATGACAAATTCAATGTCTGGGGCTGTCCTTCCTTGGCTCACCTGCTTGCAGATTTTGTACCAGTGCAATTTTGCTGCTTAGGGCCTTTACTTGTACACATTTGTAACCTGTTGTAGTACAAGAATGAACAGTAGACAAAAGCCATAATACATGGGCAACTGAGAAATCTCAAACTGTACAACCTGCATGCGAGGGAGATAATGATGACGACACTTCCTATTGTGCAACTGAAGATGCTGATGCCTGTGAGCCAAGCTGTACTAATGGACCACACGAGTTTCCATTCTGCCAGCAGAGTCAGGAAACTTCATTTAACTCACTTTCATCAAAATCACCCTATTCCAGATGTGTCAGAGGCTATGGCTGCCTACAGCCAGTATAACTATGTTATAATAAACATAGAGCACATGTGTTCCTCATGGTATGTTTGGAAAAAAGCGTACTCAGAGCCGTATTCAGAGCTTCAAGTCCTGCACAAGTCATTCTCACACAAGTGAAAAACCAAAAATATGACAAGAACATGTAGACTAGTCAAGCCAACCAGGGAAAACTCTGTTTTCTTGTATATTGTGCTGTATTTCATATCCAAGAAGGGGCACAGGCAGTACTTGGGACAGCCAAGCCTCTGAAAGCACTGTAGGACTATGCACAGCTCATACTTAGCACCCAACACTGGGCAGCACTGAGTTATTCCACTCCTAAAAGAACAGCTTGAACAGGATTTAAACCACAAGGTCAAACTATGACATGAAGGATATTGGCTGAGACCTACATTGACAGAGCAGGGAAGAAAAGGAGCACAGAAGTGCTATTCCTAAACAAGTGTTAAACCAAGGTCATAACTGACCCACCTCTGGTCAAGGTCCAGGCGTAAGTTAAAGACATGTTGGCTCTCTACAAGAGGTGGAGAAGGCTACTCCTGGCCAACTGTTCCATCTCGCTATAAAGGAGATTGCAACACCGAGGGAGGTACCCCCACTACTGCCGAGCACAAAGCTGCCACCATATTTGCTTACTCAGAATGAAGCCATACCAATTCGTACCCGAGTTCCTTGCAAAGGGTTTGGAGCCACCTGCTTAAGATTTATTTTTCATTAGTTTGTGACAACAAGTCAGAGAAATGCTGTGTTGGAGTTTTAACACTTCAGGAAAGTTCCCAGCAAGCTCGGGAGGCTGTGTGCAGAGAAATCAGTGTTTATCTTTTAATTTCCTGGGACTAAAATGATGCAAGACATTCAATAAAATAAATGGGATCACCTACACATAAATGGGTGACTGCAACATGACAGCAAACACTGCTCAAAAATTTAGTCTTCCCTGACTGTTCATCTTAACTAAAAATACGATGCTGCATTCTGAAAGATCCTCCAGACAATCATTCAGGTATTGGAGTTAACATTATACCCATGATTGGCTGGATTTTACTGTTCCAGACTACTAAACAAGAAAACCCAGCTGTCCTTATTCAGTAGCTAATGTCACTTACTACTTGCACCTTGACAGTTTTTAAATAGCAGCCATTCTAGTTCAGTAAATGCATTTCTGCCATGTGAGCTGCAGAAGCTAGAAAAAAATTACATTTGATATAAGATACAAACTCTCCCTGAAAGCAAACATTGTCCAACATTAAAACCTTCTCTGAGCAATCCTTAACGAGTGTATTGGTAAAGAAATAACTATTTCAGAAACGTAGCGTCTGAATAGCTTTCTGTTAAAAATATCCCCATTACCTTTTTTTAGCCATATAACTGAAAAATGGGAAGCTTTGCCCTTCCCCCACATCTTGCGCTAGGGAAAGGTTACTACCTGGCAATGATACAGGCAGTTATTGATTTAAATGATTATGGACCTGAAAAGTTCTTTCCTGTCATTTATTATCCTGTTGTAGTTGCCACCACACTTGTGCAATATTAAAAAAAAAAGCTTCACAAAATGACATTAGAAAAACACTGTTTTAACTGAAGTTCAGCACAGATAATCACCTGATTGTTTCTTCTTGATATAACGAGCTGACAACAGGGCCTCCAAATGCAGTCTTGTTCTCCTTTCCCCTCTTCTCTGTCACCTGAAAGAAAAAGAAAGATTGGTCCAGCATCCTGGCTTCCATCCTGTTCCAGCCTGTGCCACCCCTCCACCATCTCCCACCCTTTTCCCTGCCCAAGAGATGGGATCAGGCATCTGGAAGCCCCATCTTCATGGCGGATGGTACCTCATGACACTACTCCATCCAAACCAGCTGGATGGATCTCTCAAACTGGATCAATGATCCTCTGAAGGTGGCCCAGAAGGCAAGCCTACCTTTAGGGTGACCCATCCTCACCATCCTGCTCACAAGCCAAAGTGTTGCCTCTACGTCACTCCTAGCTGTGGCCCCTTAAGACCCAAAAGCCGAGCCTCTGTGAGGTAGCATAATGTTATGTTACTAGATTGCAAAGCTTGCCTTTATAAATCTATTTAATATAGATTTAAAATTAAATTGTATAATGGGCAGCATTTCCAAATGATTTACTCCAAGGAACTCTAGGATTCTGCATGTTTCCCACCATAATAGAAATGAACAATTAGAATAATGATTGATCGATACAGAGCCTCAGGCCTACCTTTAAAAAAAAAAAAAACCACCAAAAAAACCCCATTCTGCAGCTTAGGATCTTCAACTGGCTGACTCTACGCTGATGCCAGACTTTTAGCAAAGGATAAGTGCCTGCTCTCTGAAAGCCTGACCCTGTTAGGGGGTACAGGGCACCAGAAACCCTAACTCTTCTAGGACATCTAGTATTCAGGCGAGCAGTCAAAACTGGTTTGCAATTTGCAGCAGTAATTCCTTAAAAAAACAGCCCATTAATAGCAATGTGCTGTTGTCAGTGGACAGTTCTGTGGTTTTCTGCAATGAGAGATTATCACACCCAGGGTGAATAATCAGAAGCAAAGGGAAAGCTGTCCCAACCTCTAGCAGTCTCTCAGTAGCTGCAATACATTGCTGAATACACCAAAAAGCGTTGCAGCCTCATCAGAATTCCACATAGAAAGATGTTGATTTTTATTTTCTTTTTCCCCTCAATAAAACCTGCTTACTTTTGTTCTTCTTCCTGCTCCCTTGGCTGCTTTTGTTTTAAATCAATTTACTGTTTTCCCATAATACATTTTTTCTTATATTTTGCACAATTTGAGCTAAGCAGTTCCACCTTTCAGCTCTCCTGTACCAGTCCAAAGCCGTAACATTTGGGTTTGCAGGTATCAGACATATGTGTTTATAAGAAAAAATAGAATAGTTTTCAAAGCCAATTTCCTTTCCATGGCAAGCAGGCTTTCTCTAATTTAGAATAAAAGGTGACACGAAGTTCTCCTTTCCTGAAAGGAAAGGGCTTCAGAATCTTTACAGTGCAATGCCCCTCTTAAAGTTTTTTTTATCAGAGAACCTTACTGTCCATCAATTATTTCCACACCACTTATAAAGAAAATTAATTTCAGATCACCTGCTACTACATGCAAGAGTTATTTCTGTAAAATGAAGCTACACTCACAACTAGTTTATCTTCTTTGATACTGAGGGACAGTCATCATTCAACCAGTATCAGAAACGACAAAAAATTTTTAATCTATATTCTTTCACCTCTTTCCATTACAGTTTTTGGTTGTTGCTTTTTTTTTTTCCCCAAAGTCAGAAACAACACTTGAGAAAATACATTTTTATCTTTCTAGAGGCAGAAATTGTAAAAACGGTTTCTTGGATTAAGTTCACCTTCTTTGCACAACCAATGCATTTCTACCAAAGATTAATCATGTTGATTGAGTGCACAAGGTCATCGGGAAACTTAGCAATAAAGGCTTTCCCAAAAATGCTCAGGCAAAAACTTTTCTGGCTTTTAATCCATATACAGGTTACTTTGTCCAACTAGCTTTTATCTTATCTCTTTCACACAGAAATAGGTAACTCAATATTCAATTTATGAATGTTGAACCAAGCTTACTTCATCACAGTCCTCAATACGCAGAACAAGTTTATGAAAAATGTACAGGAAAAGCCTTAGCTATCCTCTCAACATTTAATGTGCACCTCTGCTCTGCAAAGCCATGAAAGACAAAGTTGTGGCTCCATCATTCATCACCACCAGACTTCCCAAGGGGAATCTGTCCAGGCTACGAGGAATGCTTCCTCCCAAAAACATTAACTCTGCCTCAACACAGATATATACTGTTTTCTTTCCAGCCGCCCTTGACAACTTGCCTATACCATGAGCTCATCTGCCCGTTTCCAATATCTGTACTACCCAGCCTGCCAGGGACTCACAAGCAATATCTGAGCACGACGTACCTAACTGGGTAATGAAAGAAGAGGGACAAAGCAGTTGCTCCTTCCAAACCATGTCACAGCTATTGCACTAACAGGAACCAGTGTTTTTATTTATTGCTCACACTAGCTGATGAGATGATTAACATGCAGACACACTTTCCTTCTCAAATCTCTTGACATTTCTACAGCAGAAAGAGGCTTTTAGGGCTGGAAAGACAAAGGAAACACTACATATACACAGATAATGACCAGTGAGTTTAAAGTCACATAAGCTTGCAAACCACAATGAAATTAAAAACTGACACTACAAAATCTCTCTCCTCCTTTAAAAAAAAGAGAATAATAATTAACTACGTGGCTCTCTAAGCCAGCTCAATTTCTTTCACTGCTGGCAGTACTGTCCAAAAGCACTACAGATACACATATAACTAATGATAGTTAAGAAATAACATGATCCCAGGCTTCCATAATTTGCAACCTGAATTTGAAAGAGATGGCAGCAATATTATCTCCAGTCAGGACCACGCAATGGAGATGCTCTGGAGAAGGCAAAATTACTGTGGGCTCCATGAGCATGAGGGGTCTGCCTTCAAACTGCCAGTTAAGAACTGGGGGAATGAAGGGGAGTTTGTGACAGCATGGGAAGAAACCTTGGAGGATTGTATTCTGGTGCCAAAGCACAGGCAATGGCAGGTAAGAGTTGGTGAAGAAGTATAAGACATGCCTTAATAGGAATTGGAATTTCTTGTGTCTTCCCCTAACTCTTGCCCATTGATTCTTTGTTGCTTGTGTACAATTAAGGCTGATATTAAAGCCACTATTACTCTTGACAGTTAACTTTGGTAGGTGGATCTGGTTGACCAAAGCTAGCATAAATCATGGGCAAGTATGTGCTTCAGTATGCAGCATACGTACTTATTAAGAGACATTTTCAACTCCCCTGACTCCCGATGCGCTCACAGACTGGTGCGGGGAACTCAACTAAGCCCAGAACTATCCTTCTCAAATGTCACCAGGAATGCCAGGAGAAAAGCCACACTCCTCCTGGAACAGACAGCAGAGGATCCTCACCCCTGCCTCAGTGCACTGTATTTGTCAATAAAAGACCGGCTCGATTCAAGGTACAATCGCATCTCGACTGGCTGTCACTGACAATGCTGCTCCAGACGGCCTCAAAGCCTGACAACCACTTTCTGAGCAAAATGGAAATACAGGGACTAATATTTGCTAACATCATTAATTCATTTTTTTCTCCACTCCCCCTTCTTCCTTTATCCACGATGTCAAGATGTATACCTTTAAATTGTTGTCAGCCATAAAACAGAAGTCGTGTCCCAGTTCAGAGGTTAACATATAATGACAGACACATTAAAAAACCCTGTCCAATGCCTCACTGACAATTTCAGCTCCATCTTCTCTTCAACGAGACAGTAGCTCAAACTCACTTATAAGCTTTAACAACATTAAAGTCTAATCATGATTGAAAAATAAAGGAGAAAGAGAAGATAGTTTTATCATGCTAAGCATTATGGAAACAGAAAACAATTAGAGACAAACATTTCTTTGTGAGGGTTTTCTTTGTGAGGGCTTTGAGTTCACCTTCTATTTGGGTCTTGGTCTCCTCTGATCACAGCATGATCCATTTCTCTTCTTGCATTTTAGGAGAGCAGGATGAAAATTATTATCTAAGAGGAAGAGCAGTAGTTTCCTTTTGAGGGTTGGTTTGGTGGGCCAGCCTCTTGTTATATCCCTGAAGACAGGACAGGGATTTATCATTTTTCATCTCCGAGCCCAAGCTTTGTTCCAATCCACACAATACAGGCTACAACAGAGTTAACAAGATGGCACTTCCAAGGGGCCTTCTGATGAGTCACTTCAAACTCATGTGCTGGAACTCATTATAGAGATGCAAGTGAACTTACCATCGGTGATTAGCTGGGACTGAACTGGACCAAATGGTAGACAGCTACTTTATATGTAGGGGAAGTGACTCATGATTCTGACAGAAGCAAAGGTACAGAGAAGTCTTACAACAATACTACAAAACAGCAGGAATAGCACAAGTTTCAGTAAGGTCTATGAAAAAAAACAACTAACAACAAACAACAAACCACCAAACACGTCTTGGAGTTATCAGAAGAGCTAGATCCTTGTCATGGGTTAAATGTAGGGCATCCCAGTTTTATCCAGAGTAAAATGAGAACTGCCTAGCTAGTTTTACATGTCTAGACACCCAGCACACACAGCAGTAATAACTGGCAAGGCACGTGGCTGTGTTGCACAGCACATCTATCATCCCCCCAATTCCCTCGCATCTCACTCTGGCTTTTATCTACACCCAAAACCTTTAAGTAGCTTCACATAAATATATCTTTAAGAAAAAGAGAAAGCCATTAGCAAAAAGGTTCATCTCATCAAAATACTTATCTCCAAGTTACACTGGCTAATGCCTTGAAACTGTCAAGACTTAAATTCTTCATCTTGGAAGCAGAAAAGCGAAGAAACTTAAATGAGAGCTATGCATCAGGATCTCACACCCAGGCCACTGCAGTGCATGGAGGAAGTTCTCAGGTTATGTTCAGAGGCTGCTTATTGTATTATCTCTTCCTCTGAGCCTGATGCAACTTGGAGTCAGAGTAGCAGCTGTAGCTGCCTTTGTGGGATGGAGACAAGAAATACTCCCGACAAAATTAGTACAAATAAAACTTCTCATGTGCCTCCACGGCAGCAAATACATAAAGCAGATTCCAACCTGCATTTGCTCTGCATAATTCACCTTGCTACAGCCCACATCCTAAGTCCCAAACTACACCGGGGAGGCAATCAGCAGCTCCAGTCTCGGCTGCCACGACAGGACGGGCAACATCCTGTAACCCCATCAGGCTCACACGATGGTACGGGTAAATCCCCGAAGTGTGCTGATGGAATTGTAATTAAGCTGGCATAGTCTCAGGTGACAAATTTTACAGAAGACACTTCACAGAGTTAACCCAATAGCAGACCGCATGGCCTGCTTTGCTGACCACCATGTCCCCTTAATGCCCTGGATTAACATTTCTGGACACAATTTGAGGAGTGAGGATTATTAGGGAGGCAACAAGAAAACAAACTCTCCTAAAGTTTCAGACACTCACCCCCCTCCTCTCCCTCTGTGCCATGGCCTGACCATCCCCCTGGGAAGGGAACTTGGGCAGACACTAATTGTATTTGACAGCAGCAATTACACGCAAGGCTGGAGATTAGAAGCTCGTTAATTGTGTGTGCCGTAATTGCTGCCGTCTTTTCCTTCACTAGTTAAGGCCAGTGCCAGGAGAGCCAAAGAGAGGAGGGTGCTCTCCACCCCAAATGCAGGTGGTCCGAAGATGAGAGCCCTTGGACAGGGAGGAGATGTCCCCTCTCCCTCAACACCGCGGGAGGCTCCTGACCCCATAACAATGCAGGATGGTCCTCGGGCAGAGCAGCTAATGAAGCATGAAATGAGGACAAACAATGTCCTCTTCCAAAGGTATTTTCCACCTGTTTCTTTCTGACTTCACAGCTTGGCTGAACTTCATGCTACCTGCAGCAGGAGGGAAGGTAAATATTAACCCTTCAGAGGTGATGCTACTAAAGGATTATTTTATTTTTTTTTAAACCATCTATAAAATTAGGTGCTGTATTAAACATTTGAACAGGATTCATAAAATCCTCCCTTCCCCACTAAAGTGTATGAGCTCAGCATTTCTTGCCACTCTTTACAGACTAGCGGAGGCCAGTTATACACAAACAAGATAAAAACACACACCGGCTGAGGGCAGCCTCCGTGTTAGACGCTGCTGCAAAGCCACCTTTCATGAAAGGCTGCTGCACCCTCCGCACCAGCCGTATTAATGGCCGTCATAAACAGGCTATTTTAATATTCCTCTCTCAACAATCCTTCTTGGCTCCCAGCAGCAGCTCAGTGAGAGCGTGCACATGACTCAGCACCTGGAGTATTTTCAAGAGACCACTGAGGATCTGTACAATTTGAGCAAACTGTCCTACAAAAAAAAAAAAGCAGCATGCTCTGCAGGATAATGTCAGGGGTTTTTTTTTGTTGTTTTTTTTGTTGGTTTTTTTTTTGTTTATATATTCCAGAGAGTTTTGTTAATATTCCATTAGTGGCTACATTAATTAAAAAAAAAGGTTTCTAGCTTTTTTAAATCTCATTGCAGAATTTCCTCTTATGAGCATGATCTGAAACTGGGAAAATATTCTCAAGATTAGATTAAAAAATAAAAACAAACTTACTATAATTAACGTGATTGTGCTGCAATCTAAAACAAGGCTTCGCAGATTACTCATTTAACCTATAACGAGTTAATTAATAACTGCACCATAATCACAGTTGGAAATTAGTAGTAAAGACAGCCAGGGGAGGAGAAATAAACATAAAATGCTCAATGTAAATTTTGAGCAAGTTTTATGCTCGCTAATAGCTGTGATTTCATGACTCACTATGTAAATTTTAACATATGCATGGAATGAAATAATATGCTCAATCAAAAAACCTAATGCAGTGGGTTTCAATAGTTTTTGATTCGTGGACCTTCCTTTTAAATGGAAAAAAACAGATACAGAGGTGGCAAACTCAAGACTGACAGCAGACTCTCCACTCCTTTCCTCATCTCCTTTTTGTGGAGATCGCAGTAACTTGCAGACTCCCAATGTCTGCAGAGCAAAGGGTGAAATGAGCAGCCTGTTTGCACCCTTCTAGCACGAGGCAGCTTCCAGGAGGGGAAGACAGAGCATTGCGTCGTCAGTTCTGGAAGCAATCCATCACTTCTGTCACATCACCCATAGGAAAATCCACAAATGCTGGGGGGACCAAGCCTGTACTGTAATTGCTGCGTTTTATCTATCTAACACAAGATACTCATTTATATAGATTTACATTTGTATGAGCAAGAAATACATTCCGAGCCAAGTTGGAAATACTGAAAGCCTACATAGCTTGGGATGAAACATGTGCCCTGAAGCTTGAAAGCTGAAGGCAACCCTAACATTTGAGAAATAATGAAAAGACATCAGCTGTCACCCCCAGCCTGCCCCTTGACATATTCATCCTCTGCTTGTTGGAGCGACACTGGACCAAAGAGCATCACAGCACCAGCAGCGGCCAATTTCCCCATTCGCAGAAGGAACAGCTCCAAGGCTGCTTGACCAGCGCCATGGAAATTAGTTTCCTCCAACAGCTCTGGGTAGTGAAGGCAGAGGGTGGATTTATGAGCTCTGCAGACAGAGAAATGGCAGAATGAAGAGATCTTCACTGGTCCCTGTCCCCACAGTCTCAGGCAAGGGAAGGATCAGAGCATCCCAGCAGGAACAGGAGGTTTCTAAAGTTGCGGTGTAACCCTTCACAGGCTCGGCTAGAAGGATGCAGCAGGATCTGGAGGCAGCTGCCTGCTGAGCAGCCTTAAATGCTGCACAGTGAGGCTGTGTCTCAGCCTTTACATGCCTCTGCCTTGGTTAGTTCAGCTCAGAATATTTATAGGATGCTCTAGAGACATTTAAGAAGTACCTTTTGTTCTTACAGTAGAATTAATTGTGTACGATAGTGCCCAAGTATCTAAGTACTATACAATACCTGCTTTTTTGAAGGATAACTCTTTTTCGACTCTAAGAGACAAACAGCATTTATAAGACATTAGCCAATGTCTTAGCTAACATCCAAACAAAATCTTTATCTCCAGTAATTACACTCAATACCGCCTTGATACTTCACATAAAGAACAAACTAGACATAACCACTTAAGCTTTTTCTAAGCCAAAAAAAGCTGTATTTTCACTAAAGAAACTGCTTAATAGTTTATGTTATACACAAAACAATTACAGGGTACTTGGGCCCTTCCTGTGTCTGAATATCATCAAGTAAATATCTACAACTCCACATCTAAAAATCAAAGCATTACATGCTCCACAGTAAGACAAACCTGTAATTTCTACCCCAAGTTCCTGATTTTTTCATAATTTTTTCAACAGCCTCTGACACAGCAAGTTGAAAGTTCTGCAACAGCTTCAATTACTTCTGAAAAATTGGAATTTTTAATTAGAGGTTGCACCCTTCCCCACTTAAAACAGTAGTGCTGCTAGCACAGACTGGTGGGCTGCTGGCCAAATCAGGCGCAAGAGTTTGATGAGAGGATGCCACGAGCTCCTGAGCAAGCCACAGAGAAAGCCAAAGCCCACTTCTGCCACAAGCAGAAGAGAATGACCCTGGTTCTCTCACCCTCACTCACCACCTCGCTTTACTACTCAGACCAACAGGATGTGGGTCTATTAAATCAGGCTCTTCTGGGTACTCCAGGAAGATATTGGGGTCCACAGATGTCTGGGAGGCTCCCTGCTGCTTAGAAAGTGACCTGGCCAGCAGGAAGCTAAGACCAAGCAGAGAAAGCACCTCTTACCCTCCTGGTCTTCCCAACCTCCCCTTGTAGCTTCCTCTTTAGCTTTCTTCCCCTTTCAGACCCCACCAAGTTTCAGCCTGCTCTGCTTTCTCCCTTTGTCCCAAGCTCCTAACTGCATCTCACCCCCTGCATCTCTCCTGCCTCCATGACCTATGACAGCATCCTACTCGGTTCAACACCCCTCCTCTCTGACAGTCCATGCTGCAACCCCCCCCAGATCCCAATTCTGTAACGTTGCCCACTGCTACAAAAAGCTTTTTTTTTCCAGCTTGCTTCAGCTGGTGGAGTTCCAGAACAAAAGTGAACCTAAGAGGAAAGTTTGGTCTGCTGGTGAAGTAATTTCTCATGCCACAACACTGCTGCTTTCTGCTTCCCGCCCCACATAAAACCCAGGCTTTTCATTACTTTTGTTATCCATGTTTTTGTTGCTGGGGAGAAGCAGCATTGCTGCTGAAGTCTGTGATACGTGAAAACAGCCACACACAGCAGTTAAAACCCTTCCTTGCCTTGCCAGAAACTGCCACCTCAAGGCAGAAATGGCAGAGGGCAATATGTGGTTGCATCTCAGCCACTTCAGCTTGCAGTCTGACATCTTGACAAATTCAACCTTGCATCTCAATTTAAGCCAAGATCTTGGGCTCTCCCTAGATATATCAGCACCTATCTGTTTTTTATCAACTCAGCCATAATCTCAACAGCCTTCAGGAGGGGATCAGCAGCAAGTTAAACCTGATCCAGGGGTGCTCCTCTGGTATTGAGATGCTCTCTCAGCTATGAGAGCACTTGTTGCAGGATCACAGAATAAGCAGGTGCTGTAGAACTGCCACCTGTTTTTTTTTTCTGCCCTCCCCACCCCCCCAAGTTGCCTCTGGTATATCTGGCTAGCATGCAGTGTCTTAATCCACCAGTAAGCCAGGAATCATGATGCCACATGCATCGCTATGCTGCAGCCCCACACACAGCATCAGCAAGGCAGAGCTATGTCTCTAATTATTCTTTTTTTCTGAATACATTCCAGATAGTAAAAGATCTTTTTTTGAATTAGTGCAAGATGATGAAAATTAATTCATTGACACATTCAAAAGGAAAAATATTTCATCTTTGCTTAAATATTTAACCAAAAATCACTGCACTGGTAGCCAAAATGACAAGCTCCCCAACAATTTCTTGCTTGCAATTCCAGAAGACAAGTACCATTACGTCCTCAAATAGCTGCAAGAGAATGTATCATGTTGCCCACAGCACACTAACACAGCGTATCAGGGCTGCTGGATCTGAGCCGGAAAAATAGGGGCTAACATCATTACAAGCAAAAGTTAGCCTTGCAGATTGTAAGATTGTATATTTAGCATACAGAATGTTTTTAGCAAGGCCAGGCAGCTTAAAAGGAGAGAGAGATAAGAGGCATAGATCCTTGTCATCATACTTTTTTACTTTGAAGAAGTTTAAGAATATAGAAACATGAGCAACCTCAGTACAGGATTCCAGCACAGCTTTCAATATGTGACTGTTTGCATTGCTGGTGTGCTTTCTAAACTTCAACCTTTCTAAAATACAGGCTTGCAGCTTGGCACCGTTGTATTTCAATCAATCGCTTGAATGAGGATTGCAATGTCATAAATAAAAGGAGCTAAGATCATAAATTTCTGCGGAGATGTAAAATCAAAGCAAACAATCCAACAGACTCCCAGGGGATGGGAAGCTGACACATATTCCAGCTGTTTATATTTCTACTATGAGACACTTGTTCATTTTAACTTTTCACTTATGCACCGCTTGCCAGAGCCACAATTCCAAAATCACTGAGAATCTCGCTCTGGATCTGGCACGATGTTTTGTGCTCTACAACAAAACGCAGCTGCAGAGGAGAAAATGCCCTATCATTTATCAAGCTTGTCCACAGGCAACATCCCAGACCACCACAGCTGACAGCCCCACCAGCACAGCACCCCAACGCCTGGCATGCAAGGTACTTGCTAGAACGACGCATCCTCAGGACATCTCTGACCACTCCGTCCTCAGGCCACGGGTTCATGGCAATCAACCGCCAGCTCCCATCTGCGCTGTCATTGTTACCAACAGAAGTTACACACACTATGTTATTTAACAACAGCCAAGGGACAGCAGTGTTACTACCTTCACAGTGTGGAGTGAGGACCTGCGCTGCCCATGAGCCTGTGCTGCTTTTAAAAGCAGTAAGTATAAATAGGAAACTAAATTTGATTTGCTGCTCAGAGCATAACAGTCTATACAACAAAGCAGGTAGGCAACACACTAACTCCTGCTTGGTGTGCCAGCGTTGAGCTATCTGGCACGGAATAAAATTGATAAACAGTTACGTGTGCAAAGACAGGGACAGAAAGGTAGCAAATAACCTATGGACAACTTTGTTTATGAGTAGGACCTATATCTAGTACGTAAAGCATCAGCACACTTTCTTCATGGAAAGGTACAGAGACAGTTCATGTTTGTAGTCTGATATTTTAACGTCTTACGCAACAGGAACAACAGAACATCCCCTTGCTAATAAAAATTGGTTCTGAAAGTGTGCTCCAAAAGCAAAACACTCAGGTCCTAACTCGTGCAGCTAATAAACTGCCATTTTTTCCACCTTGGATAAAATAAGGTGGGTCATTCTGCCTGTAGTCTTGCATGTCTGAGTAAGGTGCACACAAATTGTGAGCTTTTGTTAGCCATGGATGGCACAGATTACTTCCTTCCATGGGGAGGCTGTATCTACCACTAACTCTGCTTGAGCACTACAGACTCCCTCATACAGCTGGCAAAAGGCAGCAGGGCAGAAAAATTTATCTGTGTTAAGATCTAACCTCTCTCAGAACATATACCAAACTATCACATACCCCAAAGTGGTTCACAAAAAACCCCAAACTCTCCAATTTGCAAGGCTGCCTAAACCCAGAAGACACTGCAGTCTAAAGCACCCCAGAGCCAGAAGCCTGGGGTGCATCACATCTTTGCTTTGGTTTTTAATTTTTAATGTTTCCTCTTCTGTTAAAAGAATTTAAAAAAAGACAAGCTTACTGGTGGATTTTTTTTATGGTTTTGTTTGTTTGTTTTAAAAGGGGAAGAGCCTGATAAGTTTGTGAATTACCTCGGTGTTTTACTTCTTCCAACGTGGTCATCCATTGAAATAAGAGCTTTCAAAATACATACATACATATATATAGCAAACAGTGCAGTTTGTTTTCTGCCTTTCTGCTTAAATACAATTATTAGTGTTTGGGTAAAAACAAACAAAACGCTAAACATGAAATTCACAAAGGGTGAAGTGACACACCAGGGTCTATATAAACCCAGAAAGGAAGGAGAGCAGTGAAGAGCAGAGATGCTGGCAACACTGCTGTGTAGCTTGCAGGAACACAGGAGGCTCCTTTCCCCAGTGTGCTGCATTAGCACCGCACAGGGAGGCAAGCTTTAAGGAGCACAGCCATAATTCGATTAGTCCCCACTTTACACAATGCAATTAAATTGCTTTTATACTACAGGAGAACTAAAGTCACTATTTTCAAAAGTTTTTGACCTCACGGTATAGCAAGCCACAAATTGAGACATTTACCCAAACTAGCTGCAGGGCAGGTATGTGAACACACTGCTGCTCATGACAGGCAGACCCAAACTTCTCCCTTCCTGCTCTTCCCATCCCCCTTGTAATCCTGCCCATAAAACTGTGCTGCTTTTTCCCTAACCACAAACGGTGGCTGCTTGGACTGATTATCAAAGGAGACATCTGTTTGACTGATAAACAGAACAGGACAACATTGATGGGTGCACTCATTTTGTTTACACAATAGTTTTTTTTCTAATGCATTTCTAAATTTCCAGGAGAAATTCCATCAGTCTGCAGTACTAACCAAGAAATCTGGAGATTTCAGCCTGAAACTAAAAGATGATTTACCATTCACTACTGTAATTCTCAGAAGTTGACCAAACATAAAACTGCAGGAGAGCAAAGCTGCTTGCTCTGGACACAAACAGGCCAAATTTAAGCAAAGTCAGTTTTGGATTTCCCAAATGCCTGTTTTAACGTCATCGGACACACAGCTTGTATTTGAGTCACTACAGAAATGTTAAGTTTCCCTGGAGATCCCACTTAAAAACGCAAGGCTCATGAGTTCAAATCAACCATGAAAATATCTCAGTGACACCTAGTACAACCCACAAGAAGCATACCTACCAACTCAGCTCCTCTGCAAATTGGGAAGTTGTTTCTCCTGCTTTTCACTGTATCCTCGAATAGCAAATTCTCTTATCCACATTTTATTTTCAACTAGCTTGTTGCATTTAAAATGTGATCAAGAAAGGTTATTTCAACAGAAAGAAGGGGGGATGGAGCCCAGCCCTGTGTTCGGGTAACTGGCCACCCACCTTATCGAATATTGCCCCCTGCAGTACTTCCTGCAAAAACACCCACTGGCCACTGGACAAATTAATTTGCTTTATTCCTGCAGGTTTTCCAGCTTACTGGACTGCTCTGAGCCAGCAGCAATAGTGCATTTGCTATTTTATTCACTCTGAAGTTGCTTTTCTTTTTCATGAGACTAACCGTCTATTCCCCTAGGGTCCTCTCCTGACTGCTTCAAATGCTGCGAGTCAGTGCTCCCACACCAACACAGCAGAGGCATTTCACTCTTATTTTCATTCTTTCACTGACTACTTGGTCCAGAATACAGAGAAATAAACCCTCCTCTAGTCAAACAAGGCACAGAACAGTAGTTGAAAAAACAAAGGCAGCTTTGTCCCCTGCAAACATCAGCACTGCAATTTCAAACCTCTGAGAGCTTATAGAGATGTTCAGTGAATGTCTATTTTCTTGGAACTCCTGCTTTGCCTTAGAGACACATCTCTGCTCTTCAGATTCCTAATATGCAACTTTCCTCATTACACAGCAGAAATCTTACTAAGTGTAAGACTAGTCAAACAAGTTAAAATGCCCCTTCTTTTTTAAATATAGAAAAAGAAAATCATTAAGTCCTCCTCTGAGTTTCAGCAGTCAAAACAAATAGATAAAAGGCCTCAAAATGTTTGGCAAAGGATGCCACCAAAGTTAGCAGTGTGACAAGCTGTTGATATTGGAACTAGTAAATGTGCAATATAAGAAATAGGAAAGGGAAATATTTAGAATCAAGAGATGCCAAAACTGCAATCAGCAAATGGAAGGCTAAAACTGATGAGCAAATCTGGATGCTTTCTTTTTTATTATTTATTTTTATTGTTTAAGCTGTGCCATATAACCGTCTCGTTACAAGAAACAATCAATACCATTCCTCTAAGCGCCTCACTGCAGTGCTGTGTACACACCTCCAACCACCTCCCTCGCAACATGAACTCAGTTGAAGAGATGTTGAACAAAAGAGGTTCTGTCCCGCTCCTGACTCCGGATGGTCAGTGCCTGCGGACACAAACTCCCATATCAACCAGAAGTTTGAAAAATCCCAGATACTTAAAGCCAATGGGGATTTGTGATATCAAATAAGTGACAGATTAGAGTTTTAGAGTGTGTGGGAGAATGGAAACATAGCCACTAAGAATGTCACAAAAACTGCAAGTACTAGAAGTGCCCCATTATACAATTGAGACAGTGATGTACAGGAGAACAAAGTTATTGCATAAAGATGCAAGACGACCAGCTTGTGAAGGTGAACCTCCCTAAATCACCAAACCCACCTCCGAGACACCAGGACAGCACCACCACAGCAGGTATTACACAGCCACGGCATGAGAGAGAGCTCGGAAGGAGGAGCACACGTAGGCAATAAGGTGCAAGTGGCTGCCAGGGAGAGCAGATGAATATCGTCAAACTCAGACAATCAGCAAAAGCCACCAAAAGCAACGTGTCATTTGCTGCCTGTAAAGCAGGAAGACGACAGGTGAACGTAGAAGAAGCGAAGCAGCTGGGACACATACACTTCTCTAACTGATCCAAAGCAGTGAGATATGTTGACGGCATGAAACATTTCTGTTTAAAGATAGAGAACACAAAAGAATTGCTTCATAAATTATTCTCTGTTCTGGAGGAAGAGTGAATAGACTTGAAGGACAGGTGATGTCTCCGAAATATGCAAATAGAGCTGAACTGGTCCAAGCAATTACCTTTCTACTGCCTGGAACTTCAGACTGAAAGGAATGACTCACAAGGAAGAACAAGAAACAAAAGATGCACTAAAAGGTAGAAGATGACGAAGGAAGATTGCATCAAGAGGAGAAGCATGGAAAAGTAAAGTATAGTCCTGACCTCCTACCAACAGTTGTTCTTGGGAAAAGGAACACAACCTACAACACAAAATAAGACCACGCCAACACAGGAAGCATCCAGAAAGGCAATTGTGATTATTGGTTCTAGACTTCTGCACTTAAGATAAATACAGCAAGGAGATTCCTGTAGCTTCATGTATGTACAGACAACATGATCTCTCCTCAATATCCTTAGGTTATGTGCTACCGTAAAGATTTATTAGTAAAAAAATGCTGAAAATAAAAGCAGTATGACCATTTCTTTCCAGTTTTAGACACACTATCACTCAACCTGCTAGCAGCAAGGGTGAAGAAGAAACTAAAATGCATTGGAAATAGCGATGGAGATGAGCCAAGAGATGTGCCTCTAGAGTTAAAAGCGGCAGACCAGCTTCACGGAGCAGAGTGCAGCTGTGCCACTGCCTCTCCGCATTCAGCTGTCTCCTAATAAGGTACAAGTCAGATTTTGGCTACTACTGGTGTTCTCATTGCTTCTGAACATGAATTCAGGGTGCTCCTACTGCATCACAACGTTTTCACTTTGGGTTCCCCCCCCCCCATCACAAACAAGCAGAGATTACTAAATTAAAGCAGTTACAGTCTGATGCTGAAAATGTACTAATATAGAAACTGCAAGGTCAATGTGAAAGAATGAGTCAATGAAGAATCAAGAAAAGGGAATGAAGAAGTGGATCTATCTCGACTGCATTAAGAAATACTTCATTTAGTTCCATTCTATTTATTAAGAAAAATACTGACAGCCTGAAAGCTGCAGAACAGCAGCAAAACTGCTGGGGAAAAAAAAATGAACCTATGAAAAAGATAAGGTATTTCTACATTTCAATTTTTTCAATTTTTCTGTATTTAGTACTAAAGAATCAACATATAAAAACCCCTTTGCAAGTACACAAAACAGGAGACAAGAGTATTTAAAAAAAAAAAATCACACACAAGAACAACTTTAAGGGGTGAGATGAACTGGTGAGAAAAAAACCATGTAGGTAATATTGAGAAAGCTTTACAAATTAAAGCAAAATTAATGAAGCTGCACAATGAGAAATTCAACATCCTTGTACTGCAATTACTATTTAGAATTCACAACAATCTGAAAGCCGAACTTTTGCAATTTGTACCAAGCACTTTATACCACTTCTAACCAAATACTAGGAGTATTTCATTCATTATCTACTGAACGCAAGAAAAATCCAAAGGAACTCAATAGATGAGCATGTAAAGTAGACACTATGACAGTGATGAAGCTCTTTGTAATGTACCCACGGATCTTTTCTATAAATCCAATTTGAAATTTGAAGACTAAACCAGCGATTTTATCTCTGTCCCCTGACACACGCACCCCTCCATCATTTTAAAGAACAGAGCTCCCTCTCGTGGCTGCAGAAGGTGGATTTGGTAGGGGAAAAACCCAAGTAGAGCAGAGCAGGATGAGACAGATCAGAGTGAGAGAACTCGAAAGCATTTTGGTCGTACGAAAGGGGAATTAAAAGGAATACGTAGTAGGAAGGGCAGGTGGCTTTTAAAGAAAGCAATGCCACCTAGTTTTTAATGCTAACTTTTAAATTACATTCTCTGCTAATGTAACTCTGCTAATGCAACTGCTAAGCCTTTATGGACCTGAGCGTATTGCTTCTATATTGAGAGCTCAGATCCCTTAACAAGTTTCTAGCTCAGTCATAGGCAAGGCACAGGAAAAGAAAAAAGTCATGACAAGAAATATGGCACCTGTGCAGCAGGATGCAGGGACAGTAAAGCAGATAACACCCTACAGATTTTCCTCAGGATTATAGCCCTGTGCACTGAGACCACACAGAGGAAAAAAAAACATCATTGGCTTCAAAAAGCCAAGAACCATACGCACAGTTACATGAGTCAGAGAAGCACATCTATTGAAGCACTGGAGCAAAAGCATTTAAAGAAAGATCAAGTTTCTTTAAATTGCTCTGATAGCTCAGCCCAGCCATCTTCACAGAAACTTCTGTTCAAGCCCCAGCATTGCTCTCCTCCTGCAAGCCCTCACTTCTTGCATCAACTATTCAAAAAAGGAGGATGGAGCAATACATGAATGAGCAAACACGCTGGCCCAACAGCATTACCCTCCAGGGTCTAGTTTCTCCTGAGTCCTGGGGACAGGCTTATACAAGGACAGCAATAGGAAGAAACACACCCCCATGTATTTATTCCTCACCTTAAGAGAGGAGGGGAGGAGCAGCACTGCAAACCATTCAGGAAACTGTTGGATGTTTTGGTTTGTTTGCTTGTTTTAAATTATTTAATGCATATTCTTATAGAATCATAGAATGGTTAGAGTTGGAAGGGACCTTAAAGATCATCAAGATCCAACCCCCCTGCTATGGGCAGGGACACCTCCCACCAGACCAAACCTCCTCAAAGACCCATCCAGCCTGGCACTGGACACTTCCAGGAATGGGGAATTCACAACTTCTCTGGGCAACCTGTTCCAGCACCTCACCACCCTCACAGTAAAGAATTTCTTCCTAATATCTAATGGAAACCTACCCTCTTTCAGTTTAAAACCATTACCCCTTGCTATACTCCCTGATAAAGAGTCCTTCCTCATCTTTCCTGTAGGTCCCCTTTAGGTACTGGAAGGCTGCTATAAGGTCTCACTTTACACTGCTTGACACTTTCTTCATTCAGGATCGTAGATGGATTCTTTTAAGATTACTTTATTTCTGTATAAGAATTTTAGATGGGACAAGAATTTACACAGCATGTAGCTAGCTTTTGCTAACTGCACTTCAGAGCATATTGTAAAATGCACTGTGCAGTATATAAACTTATTTTCCCTGAGGACATTAAAAAGGGTTTCCTCTAAATGACAATATTTGTCTGCTGTAAAAACAGGATGAACACCATGAAACATGAACTAGGGAAGGAAAAACAATTACTCTTAAGTCTCCAGAACAGCACCAGAAAACAGCTAAGAATCAAATTCTTGATTCATAGGCTTCTGCTCACAAGATTTTGCTTCCAAAGCACAGGACCAAAAATGAATCAGTTTCCTACTATGAAAAGAAATTACCATGCCTTCATCATTTTGCTATTAGTAAAATATCTCCACTCTATCTCCAATCAAAGGCAATACTTCTTCTAAAGAGCAATCCTCTTTAAAAATTGTATAAAAATCAGTCTACAAAAAGGGAGATATCCTTAAATATTCAATCAAGTAACAAGCCTGGAAGATGAAAGACAGACTAATTAAAATGACAGTACAGTCCCGCATAAGACACACATACAGGATTTACAAATACACTTGTTATGTTGGAGTACCTAATCATAATCAGATTTGGTAATTTGCTGCATCAAAACAAAAAGAAAACATTTTTAGGATTGATCATTCAGTTCATGTCACTTTCATGGAGATTACTTTCTATTGATCAACATTTAAATAGTAGTTGAAAAGAGAAAGATGAGAAGAGGATAAAAAGTATCTTTACATGCTAAATACAGCATGAACCAATAAAAGCAAAATAAATTAGATCACCATAGCCAAATGAACCCTGTGCATGTGCTCACTGTAATGAGGATAATTACGAATGAAAGAGATGGTTCTTCATGTTTCAGTCATAACAAAAGCAGAGTTTTTAAGATGAATTTAGAGTTTAGTCTGCTCAAAATGAAGTTTGCCATGCAGTAATTAACATCTGTGTGAAGATGAACCATTGCTAGCTTTACAAACACACAAATGCTGGTTTGTTTTCTGAACAGTATTTTCATGTTTCCCACCTGTGGATTCCAACTGGGGTCCATTTTTTTCACTGTAGCAATATACTCCTGCATAGCTTGATGGGGGCTGATGTCTCTGAGGGCTTTCCAAGCCTCCCTAGGAGAGAGAGAAAAACATCAGCGAGCCACTTGGAGACAGTACAATGTGTTT
The DNA here is from genome assembly GCA_025769975.1 of Gallinago jamesoni. NCBI lineage: Eukaryota > Metazoa > Chordata > Aves > Charadriiformes > Scolopacidae > Gallinago > Gallinago jamesoni. Next base: position 2,128,549 of record JAOQGH010000004.1, read on the forward strand.
TTATAGTGTCATCAGTGGAACACAGTGAACAGATCCATCTAAACATATTCAGGGGGTGTAAAGTCATCTTTCATTCAGTTTGAAATAGTTGATTTTTCTCCAAAGCCATGAATAGCAACTGTCAGTGCAGCACTCTGCTGTGAAAGGATCTTTCAGAGGATGGTGATCCAGGCTGCAACATCACTTTGTGTTCACAAAGTAAAGCTGTTTGTAAAGCTATAGCTTTTTTTCACATAAATTCTGTTGTACGCAGGCTAATCATGGGTACATAAGGTAAATATAGGAGTCTGATATTTCATATCTGCATCAGGCATAGCAGCTAACATTTTCCTATTAGACAAAGGATTTTAAAGTCAGTTCAGTGGCATCCCCTAGGTCCAGAATCTGTCAACAGATAAGACAAGATGCAACAAAAAGTAGAGACAGAAATTACTAGGAATTACAAGGATTTCCTCTTACCATTTCTGCTTTCCCTCAAAATCAAAGAAGCTTGGCTTGGGAGTGTTACAGGTTCCAAATTTCACCTAAGGAAAAGAAATTTCCTTCTGTTAGAACAAAGTAAAGTGCAGGGACTTGCATAAGGAAATACTGGGTTCTGATGGTTTCAGGGCAATTTTGTTCTTGTGCCAGAAGAGAGGTTTTTGCGGGAAAGAACTGACATAACATCCTTTTACCCTCATTTTAGCTCTCTCACAGGTATTGGTGCCTCTGCATCCCTGTGTTTTCTTTGCATGATGCAAGTGAAGCAATTTTGTTATGCAGCTCATTTCTTTTGCATGCATCATCTAACAGGGATAACCAGCAAGTGATTTCTCACTTAATGTTATGTTTATTACCCAGCCAAAAGCCTCATCCTCCACCAGGATCAAGAAAAATTCTGTTGATTAGGGTTTCTACGGAGATGATTATTCATTAGGGCTGAAATTCACCTGCTTCTGCACAAAAGCTCAAGTAAACAGACTTTGCTTAATTTTCAAGGTCCTCTGGAAGGCAAGGGAACAAACTCAGAGCAAAGGAATGCCAAGCAGCTTCTGAATTTCCTCCAAGGCATCAGGCTGCTCTATCTCCTTCATAAGGTAGCCAACCAAGGGGTACACAGAGGACCGACAGAGGCTACACCTGCCCAGGGGTCCAAAGGCACAACTATGTTTCTGCAATAAGGCCAGTGCTGACAATTGCCTCAAGAATCGAACAATTAATTAAAGTGGGTAACACTTTGTTGAAGCTGGCTCAGGAGAATGTGTAAGCAAATGTGCCTCTGTCTCTGCCTGGAAGAGCAGTCAAGACCCACCAGATCTGGCTGTTATCAGTGCCCCTTTCTCATAGAAAATAAAGCCCTTTTTACACAGGTGTCCCTGGTAAAAATGAATTTAACCTAAGTGAAAGTATCATTGTGACAGGGAAAGGATTTCAACAAAACATGGTTTTTTTGTTTTGTTTTTTTAATGAAAGTGCTATATATCCTACAGGGATGACAAAGACTGTAGGAACCAGAGGAGAACAACAGTCCCAAATGCAGCAGCCCCTGGAAAGCAGCAAGTCCCTATTAACACATGGCATAGACCAGCACAGAGGAAGCCCAGCACGGATGGGGTATTTAAACAGACCCCAGGGAGGGAACACAGCTACCTTCTGGAGATCAGCAAACGCTGCTGCTTGAATATTTTGTTAGCCAAGCAAAATTAAACTGCATTTGTTGTCCTAAAGCGGGGTCATTTACCTGGTGTGCAGATTCCAATACACACAGAGTAGAAGTATTTTCTATTTATTGTACATCTACAGAGATGAGTACTGGGTGGTAATCCACAAAGCTAGCACCCCGGCCTAAAAGCTCTTAGGAGTATTTATACAGTTCACAACACAGAAATACACACCCTTAATTATAATAATTGGTTAGTAGCTTATCTTTATTTCCATTGCTTAGTACAGTCTCTCGCTTTCACTTAAAGTTTCAAGGTCCTTTAATTGATGTGCACGTGCTCCAGCACGGTGGGAGGGTAGTCCAACTCAGCCTCCAATGGAGTTGGTGGTCGTGATCTCCCACTGCCACCTTTATCTTTCCCCCAGCTACTGCAAATTCTTGTTGACTTTATGCCGTAACTAGCAGCTGTCCGGTTTTCAGCTGATTTTGGAGCCTCCTATTGTGGGATGTTCCTTATTACCAGCCTTCTATTCTTCTTCAAGGGTGTATTCATTACCAAGGCACTTACTGTTTATACCAAATGTCTGGTTTTACAGGGCCTCATGACCTTTTTACAGCTCTTTATTCTTACCTAGTGAGAGATTCTACCTTCTAAAAGATACTTTACTTTTTAAAAAAGTAGGTTCTACCTTCTTAAGGTACATCACATTCATCAAATTTTTATGAAATATGCTGAAGTGTTCAGGCAGGTGAAGTGCTTAAATCAAGTAACAATTCTTCACCTTAACAGGGTGGGGATTTTATGCTGAGGATGGAATCATTAATCAGGCTTTAAAGAGAGCATGCCCATGCTGAGAGATATTTATTAGTTACACTATGTTTCCATTTAAAATGTTAGAGGATATGAGTGACTGTAACTGAAAATAATTTTCTGTACATCTGACTGTCTCCCAGTGAGCAATTCATTCAAATTAGAACATCTTAGCTGGCCTTTAAAACAACATATTGCATTTCATGGAGAAAGGGCTACCAACTATAAATCAGTCACAATTTATGTAGTGTAAACGTTTTCTCCTGTGCTCAGAGGTAAGGTGGACCACTTGTTTTAAAAACCCAAGCAAACATGGAAATAAAATGCAAATTCATTATCTCTATGGAAAACGCCCACTTGGCAATTCTTTAGTTCAACATCTAACCTGCAAAAATTGGCCAAGTTGGATAAAAAAAATCTCATCTGTTTTAATATTAATTTTCTACTGCCATCATCAAAACACAGCAGCAGTTTCCTCTCTATAGATTTGGCATTCAGAGATCGTTCCAGCAACAGAAAAGACTGTTAGTAACATCAATAGTAATACAAATCAAGGAACAGTAGCTAAATTTCATCCATCAAGAGGGGGAAAAGTGCACTTGTGCCCTGCTTGCTATTTTAAGATATATTAAAAAGGCTTGCAATGAGTTTGTTGGAAAGAAGAAAAATAAAGGTTTTGGCTTCCCTCTTTTTCCTGCAAGACTCCATAATGCATCAGAAACCAACCAGGAATCTAACATTAGAGGGGACCTGAGCCTGAGAGCTGAGGAAGCTGAGTTTTAGCTAAATATGCCAATGCAAATTCATGACAAATACTGGGGGGCAGAATTTTGTGAAGGATTCTGCCCTCCTGCTACTTCCCTAGAGGGCCTCAAAAGCTGTTTTCCTCCATAACCAGCAGACAGACAAGAGACCGTATTAGTATTTCAAGTCAGAGTTTCTCATTCTGTGTCCACAAAATAATTACTGGTGGTCTCCAGGGGGTTGACTGGTCACTTGATGCTTAAACCTCCTCATTTACAGTTCATCAGCTGCACTACAAGAAGATGAGAGCCAGAATGCATTAAATACTTTTCTAGTATTGTTTCTGCATGCAGAGTTGCCTGCAGACCTTACACTCACAAATTGTACAAAGATGACCCAGGCAGTTCCAAATGGGAAGTGTCTGCAGACATCTCCATTTGTGGCCAAAATGGAAATTTAGAAACCTTGGATGAAGCCTTCTCCTGAGAACTGAAGGTTGGAACATTCAGTAGAGTGCTCGGACAGACAGATGCTCAGAGACGTGTCAGCGCTGCATACCATCCCCATACAATTTCAGCTGCTGGTCCAGACTGTGAGAAACCTTGATATTCTTCCTACTCATTACTCCACAACTGACTCCCGCCCCCTCTTCACCCGCAGTGATGGTGGAAAAAAGGCTCTTTGCTAATTTTTCAATTAATAACATTTATACAGCAGGGAGTTCCAGCCAAATATTCTTACCTGATTGTAAATCTTGTAAGACGAATCATATTTCCAGCCTCCCTATGGAGTAGTAACAGGAACAGAACTCATCTCCACGGACAGCAGGACTAAGCTCTAACTGTACTCATGCCAAGTAAGCTGAATTTCTTTGGCAGACAGGAATTCCTGTCTGTTCCTGCCCAAAGTTCTGCTCCATTAACCTGCCCCAACCCATGGGGAAGCCTGTACTCACCTGCCTGAAAGTGGGGCACAAGGAAGAACAAGCAAACATCAACCACAGAAGACAAAGGGTATTAGCCTTGATGACCGAGGGGCTGTATGTCCCAGAGAGTGTGACACTGGTAACACCAACTCGGTGCCATCACACTGCTCTGCACAACAGCGAGCTGCGGGCAGAAATGCTCACGTTCAGGGCAGATTTGTGGCATCATGTTCTACAATATTTGAAAGACATCATGCAACAATGGGATGATATTCTCGAGCCTACACTCAGATACAGCAAAAGCCCTGTTCTGCCTGTGGCACTGGGTTTCCAGCTCGCCTGCGCCTCTCAGCATTTACTTCAGCACTGGCACATCCTCCTAGCAGGGCAGTTTTTTCAGTCTGATCATTTCCAGCAAGTTCTGGATTCCCTCCCCTCTCTCAACGATAAGCGCTACATTGGTCTGCATTACCACACTTTCTGAATCTCAGTTTTTTGCATCCTCAGTACGACAGGGAAATGCTATCTTCAGTTCACCACTACAGACTCAAGGCACAGACAAGTAATTTGCCCAAAGTCACGCAGAAAGCACAGGGAGAAACAAAAAATCAGGCCCACTCCAGAGCCCTACCAACTAGTTTGTTCTTCCTCCTGTTCTGGGGCAGAGTCATAAACTCAGCAACATCTTCTAAAAACCTCACTGGAGATGACAACTAAGCAATTCCCTTATTTTCAAGTCTCTGACACATAAACAAAATCAGAGAGAAGAGTAATAAAATCCTGAAATGGCCTCCAATAAAAGGTAATAAAGTTCCAGGAAAATGCCTATATACCCAAACAGTTTGAAATAAATAATATACAGTATTTTAACAGAGAGCTCAGCTGTTACTGTCACCTCTTTTATGATGGTGCTGTATCTTAAATCAAAGCCCTTAGTGACATAAAATACTAAACTGAGGAAAGACAAGGATGCCAAATCAAGGACAGTGGACAGATCTGAGTCAGCACCTTTTGTGCACTAGCAATACTACTGTCCACCGGAGTAATATATTAGCAGCCCATTATGCATACTGATACAGCTGCTATAATTAAATAGAGAAAACTTACATTAAGCACCCTCATTTTGATTTAAAGCACAAACCGCTGCAAAACTCAAAGTTAGCACAGCATAATCCTGCAGTAGCTGTGCTAGCAAACTTCTCACATCTCCACTGCCAGCGCTACCCTACCAGACACCCTGTAACAGGCATGGCACCCTTCTGGGCAGCACTGGGCAGCCAAAGCCACAGAAAACCAGGAGCTGAACACAGCCTGAAACCAAGGAGCACAAAGGCACTTGCTGTTGCATCCTGCTTGCCCAGGGACAAGAGGGACAGAGAAGAAGAGGACAGAAGCACCCTGTTCCCCTCAGCTGCAGGCAATTGGTAATCTGTGCTGACACAGTATTAATTATCAGCTTTTTCTGACTCGTATCAAAACTGTTGCGAAATAGTTTCTGATTTAAGTAATTTTTAACATTAAACACCTTATTAGTCTTACAGAGTTAAGACTGGGAAACCCTCTGGAGCCTGTTGACAATCAGGACCTGATAGGTAAGTAACGTCTTTCCATTTCCACCTTGGTCAGTTACAAAGCATTTGCAACAGAGCAATAAATAAAAGGTTATTTGCAACAAATCTCCTGAGAATACAGACAAAAAAAATTACAGAAGAGAAAAAACACCCTCTCTTTTAATCTCATATTAGGCATGGTCTTGCTATTCTTAAAAGTTCTCCTAGCATTTTTTTTTCTACACTCATTTTTCTTAAAATGGAAAAGAGAAACCTGGAGACCTGTTTAAGCACTAGAAAAAAACTGAAAACAAAACCTCATGTGACCAGCCTGCTTTTAATACAATTAATGGTCCACAAACCACAGCCTAGGAGCCATCAACTTAGAGGATAATTAAATATTGCATTAAACAATGAAAGCACTTATATAAGCAGCAGTAGCAGGATAAGGGTATTCCACGTGGGAGGAATATCATGGGGTAGATGTGCACACCCAACTTCAACTATTAATCCAAATGGGCGGGACTCAGTTTTCAAGTCAGGGCAGCATCTCTTGCCACACACCTGAGTCATATTTGTACTTTTATTCTTTAGTCTTCCAGGTGTAACAATAGTTACAACTTTTCTATTTCTCCAGGTTAGGTGATTTATTGCAGTCTTTTGTATCTTAACTGATGCTTTTTTGTTTGTTTTATGTAACTTTGCCCACAGGAACAAGCCAGAAAAAGTCACACTGTGTATTCCCACAGGATGCATCCTATAACTTGCTCAATTCACAGGGATTGAATGGGAAAAGGAGTCATGTTCAACATAATACCTGGAACCAATGAGTTTAGTTTTCCAGTCTACTCTACAGCTCTCCACAGACAGACCTGCATGGGCATATCCTTCATGTGGTTGCATCAAAACCCCAGAGATTTAATGACCACCCCAGGGTCATTACTGCAGATCCCCAATGTCTGTAGTGAGGAAGTGAGCACCAGTGCTAGCTGTGCACTACAAACCAGTCAATCCCCTTCTCTAACCACCCCCAGTTGCCCAACACACTCAGGGAGCCTGGCAAACATAGGTGAGCCGAACTGACCAGGGGACACTCGGCCAGGCCACCAACCCACCAGTGACCTGCCACAGAGACCAAACCCTCCACACCAGCACCCAACTGTGATCCACGGCGCAGTCCACCGAAGCCACGCCAACGTCTCCAGCGCAATGGTGTGGGCAATTGGGGCTGTCTATGCTGAGAAGGCGAGGAACAACAACCACCAGCGTGATGAATTTAGCACAACTCTGTCCCACCTGACTTCGTCTCATCTCCACCACCAGTGGCACCAAACTTGGTGTTGGACAGAAAGCTTCCCACATCGCCTTTCCCCGTACCCGCTGACACAACTTTCCTCACACGGCTTCATCACCTTTCCTGCGGCAGCGGCCGCCCAGGCCTTGGGCCGGCGGCCCCAGGAGCCCCAGGCCCAGCCACTAGGATACCGGGCCGGCTCCCCTCCCGCTCTTTTACCCGGGCCCTGGGCCCCGCCCGCAGCCGCGAGGTGGCCGGTCTCAGCCTGTGGGTCGGGTCGGGCCTGGCCGCCCCGGTCCCGCCTCACCTGCTTGTAGCGGGCGTACAGGTAGAGCAGCTGCTCCTTGCTGGCAGCGGGCAGAAGCGCCGGCAGCCGCTCGGCCGCCTGCTCGAAGAGCGCGGCCAGGTCGCGGTCCGGCGGCGCCGTCGTCCCCGTCTCCTCGGAGCCCGAGCTCGCCTCGCCGCCGCTCCCGGCCCCCGCCGCTGCCGCCACCACCAGCGGGGGCGACGCCATGGCGGCCCGCCGCCCGCCCAGGTCCGTCACCACACCGGTCTCCCCCTCACGCCTCGGTACGCGCGTCCACGCCGCCCGGCGGGAAACGCGCGCCACGCCCGAGGGTTCCGGGGCGGCTGCCGGTCCGAGAGCGACATGTCGGTGACATGCCCCGTAAGCTCGCCTTTATAGCTCCCCGCCCACAGCTCTTCTGATGGCGATTAAACAGTGAGCACTGAGGTGGATTGAGTCCTGGCTGTGTAGGGTCCTGCACCTGGGGAGGAAGAACCCCAGGCACCAATACAGGTTAGGGCTGGATCTTCTGGAAGGAATTACTGAGGAAAAGGATCTGGGAGTCCTAATGGAGAGCAAACTTTCCATGAGCCAGCGATGTGCCCTTGTTGCCAAGAGGGCCAATGGAATCCTGGGCTGCACAGGGAGAAGTGTGGCCAGTAGGTGAAGGGAGGTCATTCTCCCCCTCTACTCTGCACTGGTGAGGCCACAACTGGAATACTGCGTCCCGTTCTGGGCTCCCCGGTTCAAGAGGGACAGGGAACTGCTGGAAAGCGTAGGGCAACAAAGATGATTAAGAGTTTAGAACACGTCCCTTACGAGGAAAGGCTCAAAGAGCTGGGGCTCTTTAGCCTGGAGAAGACTGAGGGGAGACTTCATCTACATTTACAAGTACCTAAAGGGTGGGTTGAAAGATAATGGAGCCGGATACTTTTCAGTAGTTTCCAGTGACAGGACGAGGGGCAACGGGCACAGCTGGAACTTGGGAAGTTCCGCTCAAATCTGAGGAAGAACTTCTTTCCGGTGAGGGTGCCAGAGCCCTGGAACAGGCTGCCCAGGGAGGTCGTGGAGTTCCCTTCTCTGGAGATCTTCAAGCCCCACCTGGATGCAGCCCTGAGTGATGTGCTTTGGGCAACCCTGCTTTGGCAGGGGAGTTGGGCTGGATGGTCTCTAGAGGTCCCTTCCAACTCTGACAGTTCCGTGGTTCCTTAAACAGAAAAAACCGACGAGGGAGCTGCCCGCACCCTCAAGCTCTTTATAACTTTTGCCGAAAGTGAGATACACACACGCACACACACACACACACACATACACATCCTTCAGAGCTCCCCGCGCCCCCAAACCCCCTTTCCCCCTTCGCGGGCACCCCCCGTCCCCCGAGGTTCTGTCCCGGCGGCCGGTGCCACCGCTCCCGCGGCTGTCGGGCCGGTCGGGGGGGACCCTCCGTCTCCCCGTTGCCGCTGGAGGGCACTCGCAGGCCGCCGCCGCCGGCTCCGCGCTCGGCGAGAGCGGGGACGGCGGGGGGAGCCTCCAGCCCTGGTGGCGGCCGCGATGGGACGGCGGGTACCGGACGGCAGCCAGCATCCCCCCCCACCCCGGTATGGGGGGCGGGGAGGCGGGTGGTGGCCCTGCCTGCCCTGCCCGTCGCCCCGGGAGTCCCGGCCAGGCGTCATCCCGAAGGCGGTTTATATTTAGCCCGGTATCTGCTTGGGGCGGAAGGCTCCCCCCCGTCCCTGGCACAGCTGTCGAGTCCATCTCCCTCCTCCACCCCCCGGCCTCAGCAAATGGCAGCCCTGAGTCCCCCCGGGGAAACCTCGGCCACCCTCACCTCAGCCAGGACATGCTGTTCCCCCCCCCAAGACCAGCTGTGTGGCGTGGGGGGGCTGCCTCACAGCCTCACCCCCCCCCCTTCTTGTTACCCCCCACACTGAGGCAAAGAAGGGCAAGCCACAAACTGGGGTTTTGCACCGGGGTCCCCAGCTTGCTCCGGAGCACTGGGTGTTGGATGCACCCTTACTCCCCTGGATGCGAGGATGAGGATGAAGTCGCATCCCGTGTGTGATGTGGTCCGACTGCACAGCTACTTGCAGCCTCCTGGCCACGTCCCAGATGCTACAGACTCCTTCATGCAGCCTGTGGGCAATGCACGCGCCCCTCTTTCCAGCCTGGGACTCGCAGGGGGAAACGCAGGAGGGAAAAAAAAAAAAGACCTTCCGTCAGAGCCAGAAATGAACTGGCCTTTATTCTCCTACTGCCTCCACAGCTCCTTCCCTGCCTCACTGGGTGCGAGAGGTTTTACCTAGGGGGAAAAACCCCCAACAGAGCCCGTGCAGCAAGCTGGAGCATCACTGGAGTCCCTGGACATGGCCCTGCGGGGCAATGACTGCTCTGCTGCGGGGCCACCAAGCCGTGACAATCTCCCTGTTCCTGGGCTGTACGCCCAAGATGGGGCTCAGGCACCAACTTGTGGGAGCGTAGCCATCCTGGATCAGCCCTGCACAGGGTGGGAGGGGACCCCTGCATCCCAGCCTGTGTGAGAGGGCTAGCGGGGCCCTAATCTCTGCTCAGTACCAGAGCAGCGAAGGGCCTGGCTGTACCAGAGCCAGGAGTGTGCCTGCAAACACCCACTCTGCCTGGGGCTGCCTGACGAAGAGGTGAAGGATGCTCTGTGAGTGGGTCTGCAGCCCCCACAGCCTCCTTGCCTGTGCAGGGGGGATGAAGCCCCACCTCGGACCAGGAGCTGGAAGGAAGACAGAAACAGCTTGGCTCTCCTGCTTGCGAATTAAAAAAATAATAACTCCTCTCCAGCGTGTGATTGACACCCAGCTTCATCAACAGACCGCAATATTTACAGCGGGCTCGTCTTTCCTGCTGCTCTCTCCAAGAAGCCCGACCGGCTCCATCCAGCTGCCTGCATTGCCCCGACCAGCCCCGCTCGCCGCGGGGGAGCATCGCCCGGTCCCAGCTTGCCGGCGTTCAGCAGAGCACGGGCAGAGAGGGGCAGGATGACACCCTCCCTTGAACAGCTTGGAAAAAGTACTCGCAGCAAATTAACCAAGGCGCACCACAGCCTCCGCATGCTCTCCGGCTTGTCTCCATGGTGAGAGAGGCCTCGCTACCTTGCTGGGTTTCTTTGCTAGAGCACGCACTTACAGCTCCTACTAGATCTCTCTTACTTTTTCCTTGCCTTTTTTTTTTTTTTTTTTTTTTTTTAAATAGCAACTTACTGCACTGGGGGTCTGATCCTTCCTTCCACCCCCTCGCTTTGGCAGGCGTGGGAGCAGGTTTGATGCAAGGCGCCCATGGAGGTTTTAGCAGCCTGGCATGGAAACACTGAGGAGGGGGATGCTGGGCTCAGAAATGCTGTGCCTACTCTGCGGGATGCCATTTATTTGGTTGCTGGTCCCTGGCAGCCTGGGAGAGGGCAGGACTGGTTTTCAGGGGATGTCGGTGCCAATGCCCTTGTGCTGGATGCACCAGCCACCCCCTGAGAACATGAAGTGGTGCTGGGCTGGGAGAGCCCATCATCGCAGCCTGAGCTGGGCCAAATTCAGCCTATTCTCCCAGCCCCTGGCTGCAGAGCGCACAAAAGCAGAAGTGTTACAGACCCTGAGCAGTAGAGGAAACTGTGCAGGGTCCCTGCACGAGCTTGCGCATGTGGGTCAGCCCCACGTCCTGCACTGGCATCACAGAAGCACAATAATAGCCTGTGACTAGCAGTGCCAAGCAGGGAAAAAATATCCCTGTATAATTATCATATCCATCCTCTGGTCAGCCTGGAGACCTGTCATTGTCCCTCTGTAGAGGGCAGAGGCCACTGCACACACCAAATCCCGGGCAGCCTGGACACAACATCTGAAGGGATCTCTGCAAGCTAAGCTATGATTACTTTTTTTTTTTTCTTTCTTTTTCCCCACAACAAAAGAAAAGGAGCTGGGGGAGCCCAGGGGATGTTCCCCTCCCACAGCAGAGCTCCCAACACGCCTCAACCTGGGACACATCACTTACACTGCGGGCAGAGCTGTGCTTCTGGTTAACGCATGTCCCCTCCTGTCCCCTGAGCTCCTCCAGGCTACACATTGTATGTGTCCTCGTCCCACCACCCTCATCTCCCTCATCGCTTCTTTTTGGGAGATTTGCCCCCTGCGCCCATGCCCTGGGAGGGGAGAAACCTCCTCACCATTGTGCCTCCCACCATCCACCGTGGGAGCTCCCATGTGCAGAGCACAGGAGGGACCGAAGGGAGACCCATTCCTGACCAAGCCTTTGCCTTTGCCAAATATCTCCATGGGCCACCACCAAGCCCCCCCCCCCCCCGCCACTTTGCCCACTGATGAAGCCTGGAGCTGCACGAGTGGCAGCTCCCTGCCAAAGCCTCCTCTTGGCGGGACATGAGGCTGATGGCCAAGAGCTTTTCTGCTGGCCCTTGTGAGAAACCAAGCCATGCCATGAGTTTCTGGCAGGTGGCACACCAGTGCGGTGCTTTGGGCTCTGTGCTTTATCTCGCCTTCTCCTCTATTGGTGCTACCACCTCTTACATCTATTCTGAGACCTGCACCAAGAAGGTCCTTTCACAGTTCTGGTGGCCCCCCAAGTCCCGCGTCCCCCATGAGGAAAGTAGACCCTGGAGCACAGCCGCCTCCCCGCATTGAGCAGAGCCATCATCCTTTCCTGCTGAGACCCAAAGGAGGAGGGCTCACGTGGGGCTCGGGCTGGAGCAGCACCTGGCCCACCAGGCAGGGATGGGGCAGTGTGTGCTTGCCTTGAGCTACTATTTCCACCCAGAATATGGACTTTTTTTACATGTATTGCTACACATGATAAGTGTTGCAGCACCCAGCTTCCCTTTGCCCCTGTGGAGGGAGAGGGAGGAGGGGGAACAACCACCCACCACTGCCCCTCTGCTCCACATGCTCAGTGCTTTAGCAGAGAGATGAAAAAAAAAAAAACCACATTAATTTTTCACGTGTGTGCGTGTATCCTCTGTTAGTGAGACAGAACAAATGCACACCCTGGTCTATGTTTTGGGGAGTTGGTAGATGCCGTAGCAGCCAGGAGCCCACAGCGTGGCTGCAAGAACTGTGCTCTCCTATCCCTGAGAAGCCAGGCGATTTCCATGAAATCGAAATGGAATCACAGGCAATTGGTAACCAAAATTCAATACCGGGCCAGGGAAGAAGCTAAACAAAGGGGTGAGGTCTCTGTCCTGGCATAAGCAAGTCTCCCTTTTGTGTATCACCTCTGTGGAGTTCAGCTCCGTTGTACATTTTACCTGCATTCATTATACTACCAGGACCATTTGTTTGTGTATAAGAAAGGGGATCTGGGAGAAAAGCATGTAATTAGCACATCCAATATAGCTTTTTTAGATATCAATAAAACACTGATTCCCTCCTTCCATAAATTCCTGCGCCGTGCTGAATACAAATCAGGAGCCGTGATGGAAAAGGAATGCATAACCCCCCTCAAAAGTGCATAAATCTCCCCTCTCCCCAGCATATCATTAAACCTCTTAAACACGGGTGGAAAAACTCCTCTGCCAGGTGCCAAGCGCTGTCCCCCAAGTGTGCCTGAAGCCTTGCTGGGCAGTGCGGGCAGCAGGCTGGGCTGATAACAGCAATAACGTGGTTGCGAAACCAAGGCTGGCCAGCGATTCAAAGGTTGCAGCTGGAGCTGTGCAAATAGTGGATTTTTCCATGGAGACAGGTATCTTACCACCGAGTCTTTACAGTCTGGGGCGGGTCAGCTGAACTTTTGTATAGTATTCCCTTTTCTAAATTCAAATGGAAAACATAAGGAGAAATTTCAGTTTGGTTTGACCTGGAGTGTTTTCCTTGGTATGAAACAAGCGCAAAAATGCTTCAGTTTTGTTTCACTTCACTCAGCCTTCTGCTCCATCCATCCTCTTTCTGATCTTTTTTCCCATGTGCGAAAACCACAGCAGAGCCCTTGGTTTCGAAACAAAACTGTAGGTGTTATTCATTGAAAACATCAGAATAAAAAATCCCTTGTTATGGTTTGGGTTTTTTTTTCCCCCCACCTAAGATAATTATGAAATTTAGCTCACTTTTGGTGGTTTCAGTTCTCCTGAAACTGCATAGAGAAGACAGAGCTGAGGCGTTCAGCAGGAAAGCCCTGCTGAGGTCTGCCCCTCGCTCCCCTGCCTCTTGCCAGCTCCCCCCTGACTCACATCCCTGCGCGGCAGCAGACAGCGACTAATGGCTCCATTTGTCACTGCCCTGTCACTGCAAGGCCACAGACATCCCTCATTTTGCTCTCCATCTATCTCCCCCAGGCAAGGTCCTCTGCATCCCTTTGGTGCCCAGCTCCCAAATCCCCTGGCAGCTCCACGACTGCTGCGGCTGGTGACACTCCGGTGCCTTCCTGCCTGGCATGCACTGAATATCTCACAGACAGGAGATCTAGATGGTGGCATTGGCAAGAAGTGCCTGGCAGTGTACTGTTGGAGATGCTGCCCTCACCTGCAGCCCACCAGCATTTTTTCCCTGCAAGCGCTTTCACCCTGTCACTCTCTGTCCCTGCACAGCCCTGGGGCAATCCCCCATCCTGCCTATGAAGGTCAGCACAAGTTGTCCTCACGGAGGTGAGCACCAGCTGACGTGTTCAATGAGCTCTCCTTACTGGTGAGCATCCTGCATCCCTGCCAAACCCTCCTGAGTAGGGGCTATTGCCCATCCTACCTCCCTGCCCGAAACCCTCCCTGGGCGCTGCCTGTGGGGGACGAGGTGCACCAGAGAGGGGACACAGCTCCAGAAAAGCCTCTCCCAACCCCTTCCCTGCTCTGGCGCTGGCTCCTCTCTCCCCCAGAGAGGAGCGATCGAAGGGAGTGCCTGTAATTGCAGCTGTCAGCAGTAACAATCACGGTGCTGCCGTTATAAATGGCTCCAGCCTGACTTTTACTTACAGATTTCCCTCACGTGATGCAACAATTTGTGCAAGGAAAAACCTACACCGCAGAAAAGCAATTGCACCTTCTAGCTCCGTGGAAGGAGATTTATGGCTTGTTTTAGCAATAAAATGGAGCAGGCAGGGCTCGGGTTGCAGGTCAGCATGTCCTGACCAAGCAGGCTGGGGTGGTTCAGAAGAAGGGGGCACCTGGCATCCCCTCCACATCTTCCCACCAGGGATGAGCCTGGGCATCAGAGCCCCTGCCCGTTTGGTGATTCCTCTGCGCAAGGGAAGGGTTTTAGCCTAATTCCTGCCAGATGTATGATAAAATGGTGACAATGCCAGAGAGGAACTGCAAGAAGCGGGGGTGTCTCAGGCTGTAGAGCTTGCCAAATCTGCTGGCATCAGTCAGAGGCACTGAGGAGAGCTGGGGGGTTTCTGCATACGTGTGGTTTGCAGCACCCGGACCAATTTCTATAGCAGGGACAAAGCCAGGCTGCGTCCTGTCCGTGGCTGCTGTTGGAGACCAGAGCTGTTGTTTTCCGAGCAGCTGGCTGGGTACAGATGTGGAGTCACCAGCACAAACTCAGCTCAGCTGCTCCCCAGCTCACGTCCAGCTGACATGCCACCTCTCACTCTCTGCCCTGATGGCACAAGGACTTTTAGGATGTGTCTCCACTTGCTTTAAATGATTCTTTCCAATTTCACTTCTGTCCTGATGCTGCAGGACCCGGAGCTGTGTTGTTACAGCACCTATGGACGGTTCACACTCAGCCCTGTTGCGTGAGGGAATGATCTGGAGACACACGATTCCTTCCAGGCCAGGCAAGACCCTACACAGAGAAACAGCTTAGCCACAGTGCTGTCCCAGGAGATCATCACCAAATGGACCCACTGTGGACAAGGTCTGTCATCGGGAGTCAACCACCCTAAGGCTGCTGGTGATGCAGGGCTCAGTGGTGATGCTTGGAGCCCAAACAGCGGGGTCAAGCCAGGTTTGGCAGGAGTGGCTGCTGTTTTCCTAACATGGCCCTTGCAAATAGGAAGCCTGTGGCGTTTTGTGCACTTTGACGAGGTTCAGAGGTTGGTAAAAAACCACAAAGCTGTGGCAGGATTTCAAAAAATTCCCAGAAAGTCCGGTCAGCTTTGGAGATTTCTGTCATGCCTATTACCACACACCTCAACCTCGCCTGCACTTAGCCTTTTGTTGCCATTATACTGTTTAAGGGACACAGGTTTAGTACGGAGAACCACAGTGACACGTCACCTAGTGTGTGGTTACACCAATGCATGGTGTCACACAGGGGTACAGTCTCCTGTCCTCTCCCAGCAGGGACCCCTCGCCAAATATATAGCATCCCTGTACCAGCCCCAAGGCACAACCCTGGCGTTTGTCCATCCACAGCCCGTTGTCTGTGGGGGTGGCACAAAGAAGGGTGGTTCCCCCAGCCCTACCCCACGTCTCTGGATCCAGCTGGCTGTGGAGCACAGGGAGGGAGGGAGCAGCTCGGCTCTGTGGGCTCCTGTCCCGGCCAGTGTGAGGGAGGGAGCTGGTCACCCGTGCAAACGGCACGGTGCCACTGCCAGTGCCACCCTGCTGCTTCATTGTGCTTGTGGTGGCTCGATGCCTGCAGCATTGATGCACGGAGATGGGCTGATATCTCCCATTTCCTCCGCAACCTGCCACGTTGGCGGTGGTGTTGGCTGCGCGAGCCAGCAGCAGCAGAAGCTCCAGGGACACTGTTTCTTGTCCCAAGTCACCTCCCTTCTTGCTGTTTGGTGGGGTGCTCTCCCTGCGCTCCCCTTGTGTGGTATATCCCCCTGGGAAGGGGGCCAGCAGCCCGGATGGCGATGGGGAGGTGAGAATGTGTTTAACGAGGCAAGTGAGGTTGGGATAAACAGGACGGGGACAATCCCAAGGCCACCTGGCATTTTACCAGTCCCTGTCCCCTGGAAAACATCCCAGAGGGATAAGGGTCCATCCTGCCCCAGGGCACAGCGGGACAATGACACTGTGCTGGGGGGGGAGGGACAAATACTGTGCACTCCCCTGCTGCAGGCGCTGAGGTGGGGGATTTAGCAGTGGGGCAGTCCTGGGGACAGAGCAGGGAGGGCAGAGGCTTTTCCCAGGGCTCTCCTGGAAGCAGCCCAGGCAGCACCAGGGCTTGGAGGAAGCAGCTCTTGTTTCTTCTCTAATTTTAGACCTTTTCAGGGAGTTCAGTTTGCTTGACCACCGGTCAGCTGCCGCCTTCTCGCGCAAAGCAAGCGGGCATCAGTTAAACCAGACACAGATATATATCTATTGGAAACGATCCAGGAGCAATCACTTACATACCAGTGAAGGGCGTGAAACCCCTCATCTGCTCCCAGTTGTAAGGCAGCGCAGCGAGTCCCCAGCCCAGTCACCACCAGCACAGCTCCCGGGGGCTTGTCCCTCTGTGGCAGGGTGGGGGGGACGGGACACTGCACTCCTCATATCGCAGGAGCAGGGCTGGGAAGTGACCTGGCAGGGACATCTTGATCTAAACTGTCTGGGCAGATGGGTTTCTTCTTACTCCCTGGCTGAGTTTCTGGGCAGAATACCCCCGTGATCTCAAGCGAAGAGGAGGGGACGTGTGTGAGCAGCGAGGAGCATACATCAGTTGTGAGTCAGCCCTGGAAAGGTCAGCCTTCTCCGGGGTGTCAGGCGGTGAGTGGAGGCAGCCCCATTCCCCCCATGGGCCAGGCTGCTGGGCAAAGGGGAGTTGCTGCCACTTTGGCTTTTTGCTCCGTTTTTTCTGTATCCCTATGCATTTTGGCAGTAATCGTGCCTCTACACATGGATGTGCAGCCAGGGGTACGTTGTTGTCTGACCTTGTGGTTTTGAACATCAGGCATGTTGACACTGGCTGAGCAATGTGAAGGCCAAATCCTACCCCGGAGGGTGCAGGGGAGGCGATACAAAAGCCTGGTGGGGCATGGTTACTGCCCACAGACCCACATGCCCACGAGCTGGCAGCTGGGAACGGGGCTGCCCCATCCCTGGGGCTGCCTGTTGGGGATCTTGAGCCCTAAATCCACCTCTGTCCTGGTGGATCAAATTCATCTGGTGGGCAAAGTGACCCACCTGCAGCCAAGGCAGAGGCTGGCACGTCCCATCCTGGCCAGGTCTCATACTGCCTCCCGCTGAAATGGGGGTGAAGGCATCATCTTACCCAGCTCGGAAGAGCTGCAGGAGGTTATGGCTGCTGGGACTGAGCTTGGAAGACCCCAGATCAGTACTGACATCCCTGCTGCTAGAATCAGGCCCATCCACTGCATTATTATTGCCTGGAAACCACTGCTCCTCTTGGCTTAAACCTGCTGCAGGCAGCTTGCCTGGGTGTATAGACATCCTAACAATTCCCAGTGGATCAGGCTGCACTGCTCCCAGCCTGACCAGGCGCACTGCCTCTTCCCTGGGGACTGAGACCTCCCCCCTGCCTCCTGATGCTCATAATCATACCCTCATCCTCCACTGGTACCCAGCGGGGAGGGAGAATATATGAAAAATCAATGGCTCCAGCACAGGCTGCCATAGGATTTATACATTTTGCACCACTGTCTCTGGGAAATCCAATATATCGATCACGTTTCTCAAGACCAGTAACGAGGAAGCAGATAATGTGAGCGTTCAGGGCTGGCCGATGGATGCCAAGGATGTCTGAAGCCCAGGGCTGCTGCTGTATTTATTGATCCTGGCAGGCAAGGCAGCATCTTCTGGTGTGATTTACTAAATCCCCTCGTCGCTCCACGCCAAGCTCGCCTCTGACCTGTTTTTACTTGGCTGTTTATTTATTCCTCCCTCTCCTTTCTTTCCAAGCAGTGGCAGTGAAGCCCCTGCTTGTCCCTTGGGAGCAGGAATTACCACCGGGGCAAAGCAGGGCAGTGGAGGATGCAGAGAGCAGCCATTCCCCCGGGGATGTCCCTGCTGCCTCTGTGGAGCAGCTCTGGCCAGTGGCAGAGAGCAGCAAAGCTGGTCTGTGCTTGGGGCCATGCTGCTGCCCACGGCCCCCCAGGCTCAGGCATTATTTCTTCTGGTTTCGATAGAGAGGAGACAAATTTATCTTCCCTGCTCCCCCTGACGATGACCCACCTAGAGGTCCAGGGCTCAGCACGTCCTGCTGTGCTCGTGAGGCTGGGGGGGTCGTGCTGCTAAAGAATCCGCTCCCATGACAAACTGAGCCCCTAAATATCCAGGCAGCTTAAAAGTCAACTGCCTGGGAAGGAGGTGGGAAGAGAGATGTAGGAATGGTTGTCTGTGGGTGTCCTGCATTGTCTCCTGCTATGGAAAGCCCTCCTCTTCGTGATTTTATGTGTGCCATTAAAGAAAATTTTCCCTCTGAGGCACTCTTTTTCTAAAGCCTCTTTTGAAGACTCCTTCTCTCCAGCAATGCAGGATCTTTAAAAGAATAATTATATTTCTTTAAAAAAAACCCACCATGCTATTTATAAATTATTCTATATGTTCTCAACAAAGCAAGTGCCAGACTGCACTGGCGGAAAGCCCATTCCCGACTTCTCCTTGCTGGGTTTAAAAATGCAAATAATGTTGCTGCTTTTATTTTTTTTTTTTCCTAGCTACAACAGCATGGGGGAAAACCACAACGCAAACTCTTTTCCTGGAAAAGAGCGAGAAACGAAGGGAACGTGGCAGCCTGGTGCGAGCGAGGCGTGGGGACTGGGATCCAGACCCGAGGCGTGGGGACCGCGATCCAGACCCGAGGCGCAGGGACTGGGATCCAGACCTGAGGCACGGGGACCAGGATCGGCTGGGATGGACATCCCCCCTCGGCTGGGAAGCCTTGCCTGCATTCATTCCCTCTCCCTGCCCTCCAGCCTGGCCATGGGCAGAAGGTGGCAGAGGCAGGCAGCGGTGCCCCTTCCTCTTTCATCTTCTCCTGCCTTCTTTTCCTTCCTGCCTTTCTTACGCCCCCCACCCCTCCCCAGCAGCCCCCAATGTGCAGAGCTGAGAGTTTTGAAACCTTTGGAGGAGTCGGAAAGCCCCGAGTCCCAGCAGAGCAGCGAGGCGCTGTCATGAAGCCAAGTGTGGTCCCAAAGCGCATCCGATAACGGGAGGCAGGGTTTTGCCAATCAGATATTTAACCGGAGCCGTTGCCAGAGAACATGGCAATGGTGAGTGAGGAGTCCAGCCTCTGCTCTGCCTCCCCTGCTATCGTCTCTCTTTCTTTAATACCAATAAATAGCATTTATTGGTATTAAATAAATAAATAAATAGGATGCAAAAAAACCTCTCTGAGGTACAAAGGAAAAGGGAATCACTAGTTTGTTTGAATTTGGAAGTTGTCGTCTCAGAAGATATTCTGTGATTATACATCACGGTGCATATTTCACCCAGCAAATCATGGAATCATGGAATTGTCAGAGTTGGAAGGGACCTCTAGAGATAATCCAGCCCAACTCCCCTGCCAAAGCAGGGTTGCCCAGAGCACATCACTCAGGACTGCATCCAGGCAGGTCTTGAAGATCTCCAGAGAAGAGGACTCCACGACCTCCCTCGGCAGCCTGTTCCAGATGAAGAGAATATTTATTTCTTAATCCGTTCTCCTCCCCCATGCTGCACGTTATCTCTGGAAGCCTGACGGTATTCAAAGGGTCGAGGCCGCAAAGACCCACCTCCTGTCTGCTCCCACCGAAGTCGGTGCCACTGATTGGGGTGGGAGCAGTCTCAGCCCCTGCATGATTTTATCTGGCACAAGCCTGCAGAGGTAACGCGTTAAAAAGCTGGTGACCTGCTAAATGTAAGTCAAGCTGTGACAGAGCTGTTAGCTCGCTCTGAGGTCAGCGCCGGGCAGGCTGCTGAGCGGGAAGTTTCAGACGAAAGGCATTAAAGCTCTATTCATTAAACGTTTTTTTCTGCAAACATAATTAAGAGATGGTATCAGCGAGCATCACTGCTGCCCGCGCCACCGTCGCTGCTGTGTAAATCTCAACGCGGGTAGAAGCGCTCGCAAATCAGAGGTCCCCGGGCCCGCGACAGGACCCCAATAAATCACCGCAGCAAACGAGCTCTGCTCCTGCAGATGTCAGCCGGAGTGATGCTCTGGGAGGCTGGCTGTGGCGGTGGGGAGGAATGCTGCCATGTCAGGGGGCTGGCAGCTGGGACGGGACGGGTCCTGGGGCGGGCATGGGAAAAAGCTGAAAAGTTGTGCCGGAGGGTGGGAGGCTTGAAAGAAAACCAAAATTAATCCCAAACGCAAAATTAATCCCAAACGCAGCAAATGGCCAAACTCTGGGAACTGGGGAGTGGCAAGAGTAGGGCCATAGGGATATCCTGGGATAACCAAGGGCTGCAGCCCTGCTCCAAACAGCTCCAATTTGGTCTCTCATGCTATGGCGTGGTGGGTAGTGAGCCCTCCAGCTTCTGGAGGGGTCTGTATTTCAGGGCAGTCGTGCCCCTGCGTGGGTGGGCTTGCTGTTAGAGCTGCCCTGGGTTTCCCTGCGTTGTGCATGGTGCCCTGCTGGTAAGCATGATGAGTGGAAGGGCAAGGGCTTCTGTGATTATGCAACTTTTGGAGAATTTTCCCTTTTTTTTTCACTTTTCTTTCTTTTCCTCTCTTCCTTTTCCTTTGCACTGTTTTGTCTTTTCTTCCCCCAGCTTTTTTTTGTGGTCTGTCAGCCTAATTTCCCTCCTCTCTCAATTCTTACTCATCTTTCCTGTGTCTTCTACTCTTCCCTTCCACCTCCATCGTCACTCTCTCTTCTTTCCCTGGCTGGTACCTCCCCATCCCATCCCCTCACCTCTTCCTCGCCATGCACACCACTCTCCCTGACGTACTTCTCCTCATCCCTCCCCATGCCATGCCATGCCATCCCCATCCCATTCCTATCCCATGCCCATCCTCATCCTCATCCTCATCTTCATCCCCATCTCCATCCCCATTCCCATCCCTATCCCCATTCCATCCCATTCCCATCCCCATCCCCATTCCATCCTCATCCCATCCAATTCCATTCCCATTCCCATCCCCATTCCATCCTATTGTCATCCCCATTCCATCCCATTCCCATTCATATCCCCAGCCCATTCCTATCTCACCCCCATCCTCATCCCACTACCATGCCATCCCAATCCCCATCCTCATTCCATCCCCATTCCCATTCCAGCCAGCCCCAAAGGGTTCAGGATTCCAACCGGGGCTGTGCCAGAGCTGTCACCGCTCACGGTGGGGCCGGGCTGGAGATGCCCAGGGGCGAAGGTGCCACGTTTGCGCCCAAAACGCCCCTAAAAACGAGCAGAAAAGACTAAAACGAAGCGGGTCCTCCCTCCCCCGCTGGGGGCGCATCGGCTCCACCGCCCCCCCCGCTTCCTCGGCCGGGCGGGCAGGGGCGGGGCCGACCTCCCTCAGCCCCGCCCCCTCCCGCGAGGCCCCGCCCACCCCGCGCGGCAGTGGGCGGTGGCGGCGGTTGCCTTGGCGACGGCGCCTTGCCGGCGGCCGGTTGGCTGTCGGGCCGGCTGACGGCTGGGAGGCGGTGGCGGGACGGGGAAGATGGCGGCGGCGGCGGAGGAGGCGGCGGCTGCGGCGGCGGCGGGGCGGCGCTGAGGAGGCCCGAGGCGGGCTGAGGAGTGGCGGGGCGGGCGGGCGGGGGCCCATGTGTGGCGGCGGCCCCCCCCCGCCCCCCACTACCGGCGGCGGCGGCGGCGGCGGCCCCTTCGCAACCAGTCGCCGCTGAGGCGGCTCTGCGGGCGGCAGAGCGAGCGCGGCCCCCGGCCCGGTCGGCGGCAGGATGAAGTTCGCCGAGCACCTCGCGGCGCACATCACCCCCGAGTGGCGGAAGCAGTACATCCAGTATGAGGTAGGGCCGCACCGCCGCCCTGGCCCGCTCGGCGGGGAGCAGCGCCGGGGCTCGGCTCGGGGAGCGTGTGTGAAACCGGCCCCGCTCCCCCGCGTCTCTACAAGGCGCTCGGTGCCCGGGAAGGGCTAACCCGGGTGTCCTCCAGCTCGTACCCGTGCGGAAGGGGTGCGGGGCGGCTCCCTCCCCTGCCCGGCGGCGGTGTCTGCCGGCCGGCGGCTTCCCGCTTGTTTGTCCGCGGGGCGGGAGGAGGCTGCGGGAGCCTGCGGGGTTGGGGCGGGGAGGGGGGGGGGGATTAAGGCTGTCGCCGTCCCCGAGAGCTTGGGACCGGTCGGAGGAAGAGCACCGGGTGGCCCATTAATTCATTAATTGCTGCCCGTAACCTTTTGGTGCGGGACAAAGGTCAGAGGCTGGGGAGGGGGGATAAGCAAGATATTTAAAAATATATATACATAACTAATATAAATAAAGTCTTCTGGGCGATTTCTGGAAGAAACCGGTGTTTGCGTGTGACATGTCGCGATGGGCGGGGAGTCCCGCTCCGGTGCGTTTGCGGTGTCCTCGTCGCCCGCCGTAGCGGCGGGACCGCAGCCCGGGCTGTGCGGTGCCGGGCTCTCCGCCATCCTTCCCCCTTCCACCCCGGAGCGCAGCCCAGCCCCTGCCGCCGCTCGGTACCGGGCGTTTTTCAGCACCACCGCCAGTTCTCCCGGCACGGCCGGGCACCGGGAGAGGGGGTGACTTTGAGAGGTGGCCCCGGGGCTGCCGCTCCCAAGGGCGAGCCGGAGGGGCGAGCTGGCCGGGCAGCACCCACCGCCTCCCAGCCTTCCCTTCCTGCGAGCCCCGCACTCAGGTTTGGTAGTGCTAACGGCTCGTCCGAGAGACTCACAACAGGGCAGTAAACTTGGCATCGGTTGCCTTTTTTTGAATTATTTTTTAAATTTTTTTTTAAAAATAAGGCCAGTGAGGCTTTGCACCTCGTTATTTCCTAC
Organism: Gallinago jamesoni; assembly: GCA_025769975.1. NCBI lineage: Eukaryota > Metazoa > Chordata > Aves > Charadriiformes > Scolopacidae > Gallinago > Gallinago jamesoni. Next base: position 2,151,532 of record JAOQGH010000004.1, read on the forward strand.
TCGATTTCAGGTGAACCGCTTGAACTGGGACATTTATGAACACTGTTTACACAAAGTTCTGCTGGGTTAAGCGTGAATTATCGGCAGAATAGAGTTTTTCAGTCTTTACGCCAGCTTTCTAAAGGTCACGCTGATTGCTTTATTTAGTTTCAGGTTTCTCACAGGGGTGCTGGACTTCAGTTTAACGAGATGAAGCTCAAGGTGGTTATTTGTAGTAAAGCCATTTCCTACATCAACGCTAGCGGTAAAAGTGGTTGTTGCTAGTGATGCCGGTCTCTTCCACAAGTAATAATTAAGCCTAGACAACGGAATTAAACCCGCACAACTGATTGAGTCAGTCCAAACCATACAACATTTGTTATCATTTGAAGGCCTGTATTTTCTCTCTAGGACTATAATAGCAATTTATTTCTAGTACTCGTAGTAATCTGCCTGCATTTGCAAGGAAAATCACATTTATCTTAGCTTGCTTTGTTATAATGTTGAACTTGAAAAGTTTATATCTCTTCCTTTGTTTCCTTTTACCTGACTGCAAAGGAATGGATGTTTAAATAAAAACTGCAGTCGGATTTGATTTTAGAACAAAATTGGGATCTCTTTGAATTATGTGGAGAACTAGATGACCAAATAATGTATCAGCCTTTGAGAAGGTGGAAATCCATTGTCTTGATAAAATAAAGGACCAGCTTAGTTCTGCATCGTCTCTCCTATGGGTTATCCGTGCAAGAGTTCTCAGAGTTATTTTCTGTTCCTGGAAACAGAAAAACTTGGATATCTTCCTAAGAGAAGGTTTGGAGGTGGGTTGAGGGTAAGGCAAGGAGAAAATAGAAGGGCAAAAGATTTGGCTGCCTGCTGATCAGACAGATGTAGAGGGAGGGTAAAGGAGACTCTGAACTATGACACCTTGATTAATGTGTGAAAAACTCTGCTGCTTATCGGCCACTGTTTTCATTATAGGAGGTTAATTTTCAAATGTTTTAACTGGGGCAGTGTTATGTCATTTTCTCTTCCCCCATCCCAATTTAAAATGAAGGCAGATTTCAGTAAAAACTTACTGCAAGTTGCTACTCTTTCTAGAGTTCGAGTAATCTCCTCCTCGGATAGATAGCTTCACAAAGAGTGAATTAAAATAAAAACCCTACCCTTCTTTTTAGAAATAAGTTTAAAAACTCTTTGTTTCCCTTGTTGCAGCTGGCTAAATATGAGTCAGCCTCCTGCTCATGCATATTACAGTAATGGAATAGTCTGGCATTTATTATTTAGTAACTGGTGGTCGTGTGGGTGCGGTGCATAAAAGGCCAACGCTACCTTGGTTTACTTGTTGATTATACTTGAGGCAAAAAAAGCATACAGCCCTCCTTTGTCAAGAAAAATTCTTAGTTGTTGACTAGCAAATGTAATGCTCCTTTTGTTACTTGTGTGCAATATTGCTTACAGCACATATCATGCTAAAATTTAAACATTTTTACTGTGTATTTAATAGCATTACAATGTTTCTTCATTTGACAGTTTATATCTTTTCCTTCTTAACTAAAATAGTAATCAAGCACTTTTTCAGAGTGAGAGATCTTGTTATGTAGGTTTTTAACTCTGAAAGCATTATTCCAGGGACTTCCCATGTCAAGTTCAAGATACTGATGAAAGCTCTAGAAGATGGTATGGAAGTTGCTTTAAGTCATACTGTATCATAAAGCTTATACGTAGTCATCTTATTTTTCTACTCTGATATTTGTAGTTATTTCCACTGGAGAGCAGGTGACTCACGCAGGCAGACAGCCCCGAAGTGTGGTAAGACCCAGGTAACTTGAGAGATCCTCTCTGGGCGACGTGAATCTGGTTTGATGGGATGCACAGTGAGTGTGTCTGTGAGGAGCTTTGCCTCACATAAATTGCCAGTCGAACTAGGAGCAGGGTGTCATCTGTTGCTGATAACGTCATGAAGAAGAATGAGATAGTTGTGTTTTGAATACCTAAAAATGTAGTTTCACTTCTAGATGATCTTTAACAATTTACAGTCCTCAAAGTTCTTACCGTTAATGTGATCTTTCCCTCCAACAATGATCCGTTCAAGGATTATAACGAAGTATGGAAGTTGTCCGGGCTTAAGGCAGATACTCGATCAGTGGAAGAGCTTTAGAGAGGGAAATATCCATTAATTTTCTTTAAACAGGCAGAAAGAAGACATACTTTGATAGCTGTGGCTTAGAGTCTTATTTTCTTTCAGTAAAAGCTCTGCAGTGACCATTACTGTACGTCGGCTTTTTGAGAAAGAGCACTTGGCTTGTAGAAAAATGATGACGTGTGTTGTTCTGTTTCATTCAGCTTTTTGCAAAGACATTTACCATGGCTGAGTCAATGTTAACATGGAGCTTTACACAAGCCTTGACTGATTTGATTTGACTTCCCATTCCAAATTTCCATTCTAAAGATTGCATGAAAGCATGCAAATTTTCTATGTCACGTTTACTATGTGAACTCCATTCCAAACTGATGGTTCCTGAAACCTAAGTTAGCGCAAATGATTAGGAGGGTTTTATGTGAGGACCGGCGGCAACAAGGTAATGCATAATGCTACTGTAAAGGGGCATTTTTACTTGAAGTGCTCAGTGTCATTACCAGGCTGCTCCCTCGGTGTGATCGAGTTTAAAACAATGCATTGAAAAATGCTTAATTTGTGGAAATGATTGTTAATTATGTTAAATGCTAAACATGCCAAAGTTTTAAACAACTTTGGTCCCGATTTCAATGTCTGTCATCCAAAAACTTCCCAAAAGTAAGGTCTCAGGTTTTTGCACCCTTTGCCTTCTCTGTGCAAAGCCCACAGCAGAGGGGAGCAGTGGTTTTAGGGGGTGTGACAAGTCCGTGGAGTGCCTGGTGCCTCACACACCTACCTGGGCACTCGGCTCCTGCATCTGCAGTGGTTCTCGCCAGTTCAACCGTGCAGGGACTCGTGGATGTGCCCTGACCTGGGGAGTGAAAAGGTTTGCTCAGCATATTTTAGGGAATTGGGCAACATATCTTCTCTAAAGTTAGCATCCTTTTCCTAGCTAGTTAAATGATCGCTGTGGCATCCACTGCTTCAGTGTACTTTTTGTCTTAAAACCTTAAGGTTTTGACCCTTTTCGTTTACTCTCCAGTTTCTTTTATGTAAGGATAAAATACAGAAACAAAGAGAATCCCACTTTTTTCGTGTCGGGCAATGGAATTCTCTTTTTCATATAGTCAGTACTGCACAGATTAAGGTAACTCTTAGATGAATTTTAGCTGATGCTTTTTTGTGAAGAATGTGCTTCACTGCATTTAATGCATATTTTTTGATGCAGTGAAATTGTTGGGTCCTGTGTTTATGTATGAATCATGCTGCAGGTTTCCTTTACACTTGTGTCCATCTCCGGAGTGCTTGTAGGAAAAAGAGGAGAGCATTGCTCCATCTGCTCAGACTTATAAACGTAAATGTACGTCTGCACGTCCGGCTGATGGAAACTCAGTGGAGTTTTATGGTTGCCAGATGGCAGTTTTGTTTCAGTTAATCAGGCCTGAATTTCTTTATCTGGGTGCAGAAGTCTGATGATGTTTTTAAAGAAAAGGTGCTTAATACTTTTGAAATTGCAGCATCTGAGGAAGGAGAATCAGAACAGTTATTACAGGTACAGCCTTCAGGTGAGAGATGGGTAAAAGGTAGGAGCCAGGTGACTTCCCTTCCCTTTTCAGGAGACTCAAGGTTTTAAGCACTTTTGCCTTTGCAGAAGAGCAACGGGTTGCTAAGTTTTAGAAATCATTTCTCCGAACCACAACCTCCATCAGGAAGAAGGTGGGGAAAATGAAACTTATGGCTGAGGTAGCCTGGTTGCCTTTGGAGTCTCTCTTCCAGAAACAGGCTTTCAGTCTTTGGGAGATGGCCAATTCCGCTCTTCAATCCCTGCTTCATGATAGGCAGTTCACACCCAGGCTTGCCACCTCCTGACACAAATCTGTTGTGCTATTTCACTATTTGTCCTTCTGGGTGTTAGCGGACGAGCTTAGAAGAGCGTAAGCAGTTTGAAAGCTGCTCGTTTGAAACAACAGTTTTGTTCAAGCGTTTGTCCTTGAATTTGTTCACTGTTAAGGTTTGACAGGTGTATTTTTAAGTGTGTTTTCTTTCTGCTTTTTTTTCGTTTGTTCTCTGATACACATTTACACAAGTTTACTGCAGGTGCAAGGTGTATCACTAGAACAATTTAAAGTAAGGAAATAAACCTTTTTGTCTAGTTTGAGGGCGGAAAGAGTAATTCTTAAACATTTGAGGTTGACAGTGATGGATAACTCCTGGAAACAATCATTTCTAAAATTCTGTAGTCTGCAGGACTAAATACTTTAGGTGTGAAGGAGCACTAAGCCTTTCACTTTCAGGTTATTGGTTTACTTATATAGGTCAGGAAAGCAGTAACAAAATCTGCTGCCCTGCAGCTGCCAGATTGTAATATGACAGTCTGCATGGGGAGAGGTCTGCGGAACGACCGGCACCTTCAGCTTTCAAGATTGTTTAGTGCAGGGCTGTCAGTGTTGCAGTCCTTTTTAATTTTTTTTTTTTAAATGACTGATAAAACCAGAGGCAGGAAGTATGCTGCAGGTTTACCTCTAGGTGACTTAAGGGATGGAATTCTTACTACAGCGACTTCAAATTTGCCATCTCTTCAGGTTTGTTTATGCCATGCCCTGGGGTTGTGGTTCACGGAAAAAGTTACAGGTAGGAGAGGATGATGACCAGGATGAAAAAAGGGGGAAGCTTTTTCACCACTTGGATGCATCAAGGCAAATCATGCGCTGCTGACCGGTGAGTCATGGGGGGAAAAGGAATGAAGTGGCCAGTGTTTGGGAGGAATTTTAAAAAAGCACTGAGGGTAGAGGAGGGCTGTGCCACTGGGACGAGGATGGTTCAGCAGTGGCTTGGTTGGGAAAACAATTATGCAAGTGACCTTTATTGAGACCTCTGTGGACTCGGGAATCAGACCTTTGAGAGATGTCTGAGCTGCCAGTGTAGCCTGCCACCTAGGATATCTTGTGATAAACAGACATGTCCTTTAGACTTTATATTTACTTAACAGGATCCTAACTACCATGTTACAACAGTGCTGAGTTTCCAACTGCTGAGCTTGTGGGTTTTGCTTTGAGGATATTAGGGTATTTGTTATTTAGGCTGTGGTGTTTTGACCCGGGAGATGACAACACACAAGATGGTAAATGCAGAGGTGTAGGATTATAGAAGTGTTGGATATGTTGGGAAACAGGCAGAACAGACAGGAACTCAGAAGACTTGGATGACTTTTGTGTGTTAGATTTCTGTGGGTTCCAAAATAAGGGAATAAAATCTAGTTTTTGCAGCAGGAGCGTGTGAAGCACACTCATGTTCAGTATGTGCATTGCAGTGTCTGTCTTTATCAAGTGATGGGGGTGCCTGTGTAAACACATCACTCTGCTGTAGGATTGGGCCCTTCCTGCTGCCTTCTCGCTCCAAAATTACCGTTCAACCTATTCCTCCAGCCATTGAGCTGAATTCAGTTATTTTGATTCTTGCTTGCACTTGTGATGTGAGGGAGCGAGCAAATCTTTAGTCCACGACTAAAATAATACCAGCATTTTAATAACCGTCTGAAAAGAGGCATTCTGAAAAGGAGCTGCAAGTGGTGAGATTTCTGATGTGGTACCTCCCTCCTGGCTCTGGTAATGGAAGAGGTTACTACCAGGGGTATTTGGTTTTTAGCTGTAGGACCACCTTGCCTCCTGGTCCTGCTGTCTGCACTACACATCTCTTGCACCAGCAGCCTGAGCGTGGGTGAAGCGGCTTGACCTCTAGGTCCTGAAGACCTGGTTAATAATTCTGGTTGGTGTTAATGTTGTCCTTCAGTTTCCACCTCAAGAGAAGGCCATCACCTCTGGTTCTCTAATCTTCTTTGTCATGTTGTCTTCAGCTTTTAGAATGTATGTGTGGTTCTGTACTCCAATGTAACAGTGATAAGAAATCCCCGAGACTGCTTTTCCTCCACTTGCCTTGACAAATTCCTTTTTGTGTCGCAACAGTTTTTGGGTTTTGTTTGTTTGTTTGTTTGTTTTTCCCCCAATGTAAAACCTTTAACATCCTACCAACCAGGAAACATTTTTCCAAAGGAAGATGTTGAAAGATACAATTGGAATAAATTTCTAGATTAGTATGGTAACAGGCTTTAGAGAAAGCAGTCAGTAAATGTGAGCCAGTGTTTCTTTTGTTAACAGACATACCTGTGGTAGTGTTGACATTGCGTACCATAGATTTCTGTGTCAATATAGAGGATAAAAGGGCTTTAATTGCTTTTGTTTTCAAACAGGCATATCAAAACAATGTAAATATTTTTATTTTGTTTTTAAATATTTACTGCATTCCTTGTTCTTTTCTGCCTTGCAGGCTTTGAAAGAGATGCTATATGCGGCTGTGGACCAGGCCCCTTCTATAGAAGGTAAGCAAATTGTAACTGAGAACCATGTTTTTCTTGGCATTGGGTGCTGGACACATAGTCCTGCTACTTTTCTGTCCTCAATCCTCCTAAATTGGTAAACGTAATATACTGATTATACTGATGGGCAAATGCCTGGCCTTTCATAGCCTGCATGCTATTTTTGATTGTTAGAACTCTTTGTCCTCTGTCATTAGGACAATAAATGTCTTTGTATAGTTTGGGACTTCAACAGCTGGATTCCTCTTGCTTATAAGGGCATTGACTAGTGGAAGTACTTTCATGACCGCTTGAGAATAGACCCTTGTTTCCCTGTGACAGCTAGCTACTTTGGGAGATAATTGTGCTGGAGAGATACTGGTTCCTGGTTTGTTACTGGTGATTTGAACTGGAAGAGTCTCATCCTTTCATTCTGTGTCCTCCTTGAACGCTGTGCTACCTTTCGTATGTGGACATGAGTATATTTTCTTGTTTGCATGCGTTTATTGCCACTGAGTTCTCTAGATTATTTTAGTACAGCATTTGGGTTTAAGCTTACTGTGTTTTGAATAGTTTGTTTAATTAAGTGATGATCTGTGCAAAATTTCTCAATAGAGCCCTTTACTTTCTTTATCTTTCTTCTTCCTTTCATGGTCTTTGAAGTACTGAAGAGTTTTTTCCTTTCTGTTCCTTCACTCCCTACTTTCTTGCCCTTGTGGATTTCAAACTGTTTTTTAACCTCCTTACCTTCATTATTTTCACTTTGATTGCAGTGCAGTGTTAATTTCACTAACCTCTTTGAATGTGGCTCTGGGCTTCTTTCTTGCATATTTATAGGACAGAAGAACAACTGCTGCTTCTAGTGTAGTTGGTTAACATGAACTATTCTAGTCACTATTAATGTTATCTTATTAACTACTTTTGTTTCGATTAAAATTGGGGAATGGGGTATGACATAGTTAAAATAATGTGAAATATTATTTTTTTGAATTTAACTCTACCTCCTCTGATAGCAATTGCAGTTTTTGTTTTAGAATTCTTAATAGACTGTGTGTGTGGTGGGGCAATCTCTCCTTATACTCTTCAGATGTGCAATCTAAGCTGAAAACTTCATTGCAGCAATGCTCAGATAGGTATAGTCTTTAGGTTTAACCTGACACTTCCTTGTTCACTTGACTTAGCCTACTAACTTTGTTAAATCAATCAACCTTTAATGTTCAGGTCCTAGAACTAGGTTTCTAAAGGTTATAGTCCTAGCATCATCTAAAATATCTGGGTTGTCTTTGGAAAACGGAGGAAAACTTTGCAGCAATATGCTGGCAAAAGAGGAAAATCTTGCTTAACTTTTTTCGAGTGCCAAAATTGGTTAAAACCTGTGCAGAAATCCTTCTTCCTAGCAGCACAAAACCAGTTTTCTAGCTAAGAGCAGCTCAAGTCTTTTGTAAAGCCCAAACTGACTATTTTTATTAACTCTTAAAGACAAGTTAATAATTTTGTTGAAAATTCAGCATTAGTTTTATGGAAGACTGAAGCATTTGCAAGACTTTTTTCTGTCAATCAGTTTATTACTGACAATGGGATCAAATGGTGTCTGTTCCAATAAAATTTTGCAGTCTCATGTCTGAACATGACTTAATAGGTTTTGCTTACGATACCTAGAATTTCAAGGTGGGCTTGGAGTTGCTAGCTATAAAACTCCAAAGTGTTATAATTCAGCATTTTGCTTTCCTTTTTTCAATGCCTGTGGTATACTGATGTTCTCTAATGTGCTGTGATGTTTGTAAACATATTTGGCAAAGGAAGAGAAAGTGAAAAGGGTAAATATAAATATTATATTTATGCTCTTTTAAATGCTAGAAGAATTTTAACTTGTGCTTCTGCCTCCTTTGATACTTTCAAAACCTCAACAAAAGGAATGTAATGACTTAGGACAGTTTTCATAAGTAGAACAATGTTCATTTTTTTGGGATCAGGTCTCTACCTCTGTACTCCAGAGAATGAAGTAATCCATACTGTTTTGAACCACTCATTTAACTCTGTCTTGCCTGACCTGCCTTTAGGTAGAGAGCAGCTATGCTAATTTTTTCACCTTTTGTTTGTTGGGTGAATGTATGTGTGTGACAACTGGATTTTTTAAAGTTTGTTTTCAGTGTGTTCTTTCCCCCTCTTTTCTCTCTGCTTAGAGGCTATTGTCCTTTTTTAGTCTCTGGGTTTGTCTCTGAAAATTGTGTGTGGCTCATGATAGGGCTGGAGTGACTAAGCTGTCTGAGCCAGTGGATTCTTCTGCCATTGCCCATAAGAGAATTGGGGTTACAGCGGAAGGCAGATGTCTTTCCATGAACTGCAGCTTTAGGAAAGGCTTGTCCTAGAAATGGATCAAGACCAGGTATTTCTCCATCCTTGTTGCTTACTTCCTTCTCCGTTAAGCCCTTCTGCCTTGGTTTATAGAAGCCTTAGGCCAGGATTAGTGTGTGACTCTATACAAACTGTGCCCAAAACACTGCTCTGGTCCCTATCAGAGGAGATGGAGCAAGTACCTTGAACTTTGAGGGGGCTATTGTCAGGAGCTGGCTTTTGGCCCACATCTTTTCAGTTTAGCATGGATTTTGCAATGGATATTACTGTGTTACTTTGAGCTTAACACAGAAACTACAGGAGAGTACTACTGAAACCCAGCTTCCCGGTATGAATGTAATGTCATCTCATTTTCGACTGGTCTAACTAAAGTTCATTTTCTAATTGATCTAGTTGATCACAGACATGCACGATTGGTTCTGATTTACCTTACATGCATTGTAAAGCTAATCTTCATTTAATATGTTGGACTGTGAAGAAAAGGGAGTTCTGTATACCTAAGCTGAGGCTATTCCTAGTTCTTATTCTGCTCGGCTGGATGTGTAATTCAGGATTTGGGAATGAATTTCTTAGATTTCTGCTGCTGGATGCTCACAATGTCAGTTTTTGTAGGCATACAGAAATGCTTTGTATTGCACAGTGGTATGCTGGAGGCATTTTTAAAACTCTTTAAAACCAAAAAAAAAGTGCTACCCAACCAAGGCATGTTGTAGCTAATAGGCAAGGCAGGTAATAGGTGAACCATCCATCATTAATAGCTTTCATTGGGTTTGTATTTAGGAATCTCCTGATTGTGGTTGGGACATGGGTAAACAAAGCTAACTTCTGGATGACTCTTAAGCACTGCAGCTGATGGTTCTGGTGCTACTTTAGTGACCAAAGTGTTGCTGGTAAGAGGATCTTGGCTCTAAATTGTGCAATTTTTACTATGCTCATTATCTGGTTATATGGTGACTCTTCTCGCTGCGTTACATTGAATCATACCTATGTCTATCTGCTTTTTCCTATTTTCAGGTAATAAGCAGAGAGTTAACCCAAAACCCTGTAGATATGAATAAGCAAAACCTGACAAGGCTGTATAATAGGAGGAGATTGTTTAGAGCTGTCCCCTGACATTATTGCAAGGTGGTCTTTCATAAGTGTTATACCAGACCATATGCATGTCTTTTTTGGCAGTTGCTGGCTGTACACATAGATTTCTTTAATCTGTTCAAAGATACACTTTTTAATCCTGTATACTTTATACTGGCAGTTTTCTATATGCCAGTATGATTCCTCCAGTTGCTTATCATCTTTTTACAAGGCTTTCCCCTGATGAAACTTTCACCATTCTTCCATCTGAGCAACATCTGTACAAAATTAGTGTTTACTCTGTTAATGCAATCTCATACACATCACTGAAAAAAGTATCAAATGATGCTTGGTTCCCAGCTGTATGGTGGGACTTGTTTGACTTTCAGGAGAATTCTTTGATGCGTGTTTGCTTTGTTAGCTGTTTGTTACATGCTGCTTATTGTTACCGGAGCGATTTGGGTGCATTGATGCTGCCATGATGTTATTCTCAGCTTCTGAGTCCTTGCTGCATGGCAGGAAGGCCTGCATGCAAGCATGCCAGGTCACTGTGAGCAAGTACCCTTCCTCAGCCCTGAGCTACCTTTAGGAAGAATCTGTGACAATTTAGAGATGAAAACCCAGCGTAGCTCTTGCTTTCTCTGTGGCAGAATGTGTAGTATTGCAATACCATGAAATACTGACCTCACTGTGAGCATATTGATTTTTTTTTTTTTTGCATTCCTAGTTCCTCCCACTGCTTCCTGTCCCACTTGTCACCTAAGTAAAACAGGTTACTGGACCACTGTTGCTTGGAGCCCTCCTGATTATTCCACTTGGTGAGCAGATGTGTTGGCGTCTCCCCAAGCTCCTTACGATGCAGCTCTTCTCAGCTGCAGAGGAGATGAAAGTGTGGCTGTAAATTATTCATTCTGATTATCTGCTTGAATGGACAGGGTCCACTCTAAATATTATTTCCTAGAATATTTGTCTTTCAGATATTGAAATTTAACCTCCCTTTAATATTTGTGTAAACAAGCATTGGTTGTAATATCAAAAGGTATGAGACCATTTTGTCGTATCTTCTTATTATGGAGATTACTCATTCCGCTTAACCCTAATCCTGAATTCCAGTGACACCTTTTGAATGAGGATCACTACTGGTTGAAGGGCTGTATGGGGCTGGAATGGTGTAACAGTGTTGGAGTGGGGAGTATGGGTGCTTTAAGATAGAACTTAAATCCAAAAGTAATAGGTGACGTTAAAATAACACTTGATTTGTAGGGGAAAAGCTTTAGTGGTAATGGGGATCTTCTGCTGCTATTTGCAATCTGTATGGCTGCCTATTTACTGGCATGAGGTTAGAAAAGCAAGAGGTGCAAGTTTGGGACATCCTGAGAGTGCCAGCACTGGCAGCACGTCCTTTGTGGTTACACCCTTGTTCCTCATTTCATTTGTAATGCACTTAACCATGTTAACTGACAGCTACAAATCTTTAGTTTGGATTTATTTCTGTTACTAAATAAATAAAACAGTATTCTTTAGGGTGGTAAGTAATCTCAATGAATAAGCAGGGTGTGGGAAATCACATCTTTTTTTCCAAAGGAAGTTATGAGGCTGACAGTTTTTGTTTGTTATATGCAGACATGCTTTGTAGGCTTGATCAAAGGTTTGTGATTTGTCTGTATATATACAGATGTCTTCTTTTTATTTCAAAGTAAACGTTTATTTCCAATTGCATAAGCTTTGTAGTGGGTTGGAGTTTTGTTTACATGGGAATGCTTAGGTTTAAGTCTTCAACAGAGCTGCTTCACGTCAACTACTGTGAAGCAGCCCAAAGCAGATTAATGTCTTGTCTTTATTTCTCTGTGTTGTTACACATCCATAAAGAACATGGGGATGGCTGTCCTTCTGGAGGACACGTGTGACTGAAGGTTGGTGTCCTACACTCTAGATGCTGGTCTTCCGTTCTGTGCAGAGTGTAATACAGTTGAGGGGCCTCTGCATTTATAACTAGTGTGTAAACTCAAAAAATAATTAAATTTAAAATATCCCATGACAATCCTCTTTTCAGTTGGAGACCTGATGCCAGGTATTGGACTAGCTATAGTGAAATAGGTGATGGTGCTTGTTGAAAACATTATCTCCAGAGTATGGAAACGGTGGACAGGAGGAAAAGTTGGCTGCTTACCAGCTTTTAGAGAAGGAGGTGATGCCTGGTTTCTCTTACCCTAGGGCAATAAAATTTAAAAGGTAAACAGTGCATATGGTTGGAGGTAGGGTGCAGAGTAGTGTGAGAGAACAGCTGGGTGGCCACCAAAATATTGTAGCATGGGTGCCTATATGAAGATTATTGCAGTGTACCTTGTTCTCATGTAAAAGTCACTTTTGCTGTGAAAAGCAGTACAGTGTTCACAGCAAGTCAGCATGGAGACCAACTGCAGTGCCTGCTTTGTACCAACACGTCACTTTCGGTTCACTCAGAGTAATGCAGACCTGCCTGTGCTGTTGATATAGTGAGGTATTGAGATCCTGAATTCTGCGTAACCATTAACTCATGTACGTGGGTCTGGAATAAAGGTCAGGTAAGGTAGAGAGCTGGAATGATTGAGAGTAACTTGTTTGTAGTGCAGACAGCTGGTCAATATAAGTTTTGATTTTATTACTGTTGCATAGACCACAAATTCTCAAGTTGTGGCATTGGGGTACATTCAGAGCTGCCTTGGTGCTGCCACCCCTAGGGACTGGTGTGCTCAGGGTCTGGGACTGTGTGCAGGTGTTGGTTCCTGTGGGCTGCAAGTTGGTTTGTATTTTTATGCCTGGCGGTGAACCCTTTCAGTTGTTAGAAACCACTTGCTCCAGAAAGTCCATGGGAGAGTACCCCTCATCGCCTCCGGGCTGGTGCAGCACCATGCAGGGTAGCAAAGAAGGTTGTGGTGGGACACGGATTTGCAGGATTGGGTAGATTACTCTTTCTTTCTGAAGGAAGCTTGTGGCTGCAGTTGGTGGAAACACCGGACTTCCTAACACTTTCCATTTGCCCCATGGCCAGCTCCTGGGCTGATTCATCTGTGTGCAGAAGCCAGGAAGCTCGTGTTGTTGCTGAGCAAGCCTTTTTTTCCTTTTTCTCTGTCTTTCTGAACGTAGCTTCCTCAGCAGCTCAAAGAGGTTTGAGGCATTCACATTGGACGAAGAACTACATGTACTAAAGTGTACCTAAGTGTACCAAACAGTATAGGCTCAAGGCTGCTTCTGGGATTGGGGACAGGCGATTAATTGCTTTGTAATTTTTGTTTGGTACACTTTTTTTTTCTTCACTTAAACATCCTTTGGTACTGAGTACTAAGATCCATTAAACCCGAGACAATCAAAGAACTGTATGTAGCTTGGGGAGGTAACAGCGAAAGCTGGACCTGGTATCGAAGACTGGCCCATATGAAAGGGCTGCACCTAGAGGCAGGTTTCTTTTGTGAGTCTGCAAACTGCTTATCAGTCCAGCTGCAGAAGGGTTGTAGATGATTCCTTGATGATGTACGTAGGGTAACAGCAACATCAAAAATGCTCAACTGTCCCCCCCCCCCTTTTTTTTTTTCTTTTTCCTTCCTGCATTTGCTTTCCAGTAATTTAAAAACACCAATCTGTTACCTTTTTAGTGGTAGAGGAATTAGTAGCACTCATAATTTAACCATTATGTGCCAGGTTTCCTATTAGTGGTCAAAACTTGAGGGTTTGAAAGAAGAAAAAGATTCCTAAAGCTGGAAGATTGACAGGCAGCCATGCCTTCAATGAAGCACTCCTGAGACAACAGCGAAACATCAAACAGCATTTTGGCTGTAGACATAAAGAAGCATCACACATGTATATACTAGAGGACAATATTTATTGCACCGATTCAAAAAAAGACTGCACTAGACATCTAAACAGCAAGATTTACGTGCACATAGGAGGCAGCCTCTAGGTTTCTAGTCATTCCTTTGGTGCCCTATTTGCAATAGGTGACTTGAGTTATTAGACAATTAAGATTTTGGATGAGACTATAGCTACTTGGTGAATAATGCAATGTGAATTAAAGTTGATTGGTTTCTCTGTCTTTAAAAATGCATGCTGTGGGCAAGGGAATGAGCAGAATGTCCCTGGGAGGAAATCTCATTCTTCTCCATCAGAGCTGCTTGTAAGATGCCTTAAAAAAATGGCCAACCCACCGATACCCTGCGGAGTCCTGATGTCTATGCGGGATGCAGTGGAGGAGCAAAGGCTGCCCCTGGACACCTTCCTGCTAGACCATCCTTTCAGTTGTGTTACCTTAAGGGCACACCACGCAGTGGCTATTGCAATGATTCTCTGAACATGAGGAAGTCTGTCTCTTTGATTAAGTAATTTTAAAAATAACAAGGATGTGGTGAAAAGCCAACCCACTCCTAGTCATGTTTTTTTTTCCCTGATTCCTGAAATAAAAATGAAGGCTAGTTGCTTATTTCATCTGTTTTGTTTACAGTGTATCTGTAGCCTTGCAGCTTGACCCCTTTTTAGTAGAAGTAGATAATGAATTCATTTTAAAAAGTAATCGTGCTTTTTGTAAATACATTATTACAGTGTAAAACTGCAAAATTACAGCATCTTAGTTTTGCAAAGCCACAGTTCAAAAATATTGAGTTAGAAAAATGATTCCATTTATTATATGGCCATTTAGTTAATAAATTTATTTTAAATTGTTTTATTCTACTTTTGTTGAGTATGGTAACCCTTTTCCCCTGAAGTAGTATAACCTAGCAGTAAAAATCTGATTCTATGGTTTTGTTCCCCCCTGAACTGAGAAGGGGTGTAGCTTCAAGAAAACTGCAGAGAGTTATAAAGAGTCTTTTACTAACGTGTAGTATGTCTAGAATGCCTAAAGCTCCTTAGTTGTAAGGCAGCAGCACTGTGAGTCAGAGTTGTGTGCATTCAGCTAAAAATCAAATATACAAATCTTCTTTTTTCAAAGTTAGTCATTGCTCTATTCAGGAAGGTGGCTGGCACTGCAGAGTGCCACCGGGCTAGTGCAAAGCCCCTGGGGGGGGTCACACCCCAGCCTGCCCGTTTGCGGGCACTGGCTCTGCCCTTGCGCACTCGGCAGCTCGACTTCCCCTCTGCAGAGGGGGAAGCCTTGTTTATCTCCTAGGAGATGGAAAACCAATTTCTACTTCCTGATGAGAAGCTGACAGGCTATTTGACTTAACAAGAGAGGCTGGCGGTGTGATTGGGGAGAGGGAAATTGCATGCTATAACATACCAATATAAATGCAATTTATTTTGCATGTGCTATATAGCTCCAGGCACACATTTTGGGGGGGTGTGTGTGTGAGAGAATTCTTTGCTTGATGAAATGTGAGCTCTAAATGTCAAAAAGAGGCAAATTTGGCATCCGGACTGTGTTTATAACCTTGGTTTTATTTTTACTGTAATTGCTTAGCATGCTCTTATAAATGCTCCTAATGTATTTGTGGGGCAAAGTGCAGAGAAGCTGAAAAGATCAGCACGAGCGAGCTGTTAACTCGGGATCTATCTCATCCCACAGCTGCAGGCTTGTTCTGACATGTGGCCAAGGCTGCTGCTATTCTGGTACCGCCTTGGCTAGTGTCCTGTCCTGTCCCCCCCAGGAGACAGTGCCTTTGCTAGCGTCCTGTCCCCCCCCAGCTCTCCAGGAGGACACCTCTGCTGAGCTCCTCGCTTCTGTTGAGACCAAGCAAGTTCGGTACCAACTATCCTGTTTAGTTGTCCATCCCGTAATGTGTCAGCTGTCTGGGAGAAAAATGGGCATCATTGGTCTAACACCTCATTCTTTGTTCTCTTCGTTTCCTATTCTAGCTGATGGATCGTTTATACGAGTTTGTTCCGAGCATCTGTGCGTTTTTTAATGCCGTGTGTCAGGGCATCAGCAGCAGTTAAAGTGTGGTTGCTGGTCTGTGAACCCAGGTACGTTTTCTAACGGCAGCTCCCTTCTGAGCGCAGCTGTAGGAATGAGTCACAGTTAATGCGGTAAAATGGGGTAATAATGAGCAGGATTAGCTGATGTACCTCTGAGGTAAGCTCTATAAATAGGTTAAAGGAATTTTGTTTGTATTCCAGTGTTTTGGTATGACTTTGTCTTCCCTAGTCAGAAGTAGCAATTAGAAAGCAAAGAAATAAATAATCTGAGTGCCTGATGCGGCATTCCATGTTACTGCATCATTTTTCGTATATGGGAAATGGTCTTTGAGCTCTGCAGCAGCCCAAGGCAAAGGTTCAGTTTCTCCTATGCCCAGCCACAGGAGGAACACTCTCCTCCGCTAGAAGCCTTGCGTCAGGACTTGGTTCTGCCTGGACCTTGGTGAACACAGCTGCAGGAAAACATTTTTGGGAAGTTTGGTGTCCTTTTGAAGCCTTTTAGAGATTACAGCTCACTGTAAACTAGAGACAAGAGGGCTTCCCCAGAGAGGGGGAGGAGACCTTTCACTCGTCTCTGATTGAACTGGACTAATATCAATGCTCACAAATGGTGATGGTGTATATAGAGGCTGCATTTGTGGGTTTCAGGTGCTGTAGGTGATGTTTTTAACACACAACATTCATTTGTAGTGTAGATTTAATTAGTAGGAAGTCAATAAGACTTGTTTATTAAAACTTCATGGTAAGTCGGTAAAATATGGATCGTGAATGAAATGTTGAGCAGTTGGAGGCCGAGAGGTTAGAGACAGGATGCCAAGCTTGTGGAGTTTGCCACACTTCAGCCCCATCTGCTGTGATGATCCTGGCTGTAGGGTGGCTGCTGTTTCTGGCGAGAGCTTCAGATCCTGCAAAAATACCCCGTATCGGGTGTGAGTTTTAGCAATACATCAGCAATGGGGAGCCCTGCCGCACCTTCAATACTGTTCACTTCAGCAGATGTCCGCTTTGTGGCGAAGCTTCAGAAAAGCAAGGACCGAGAAGGTGAACGGGTTCATCTGTCCACACGCAGCCTGCCAGGAGCTGGGTCAGGGCTCGGCCCCCGGCTCTTGGAGGGGCTGCTGTGCTGAGAGGAGCTTGCCAGGCTGATTTTGGTTCCTGGCTCGTGTTTCTGTGTACATGTGGATGCTGTTCTTCTCTAGCTGGCGTCTTTGGCTCTGGTGTTAGCTGCGCCCATGTCGACTTACACTGCAAGGTTAATTTGCTACTGTCGGTGTTAAATAAGACTTTGAGCCCGAGTCTCAAAGGCTCTAAAGGTACTGACAAAGGAGATTTCAAATCTGCCCCTTCAGTTTTAGAAATCCGAACACAGCTCAGCTAGAATGGATCTGTACCAATTTCCCTTTCAGTTTCTTCTGCTGTCAGCCAGCTCCTGCAGATTCGATTCTGGCTTTTGTTCTCAGCTGACTGAGCGGGGTTGATGTGGCCGCGTGCTAATGCAGCGCTCTAGATGGAGCAGATGTGTGCCCGCTCGCTTTCCGGCTGAGGAGGAAGGAATTCGGCGTTGGAAGGTGCGTGATCTGGGCATGGACTTGCCTAAGCACAAATCCAAGTAATGAATTACTCATCAGACACGGAATTCTTTCCCCCGGGGACATGGAGAGGGAGGCTGGTACAGCCTAGCTGTCAGTCAGGAATTGCTGATGCAGGAGCTCTCGCCAGCTGAGAAGGTTTCCCCCACCCCTGCTATTATAGTACGGCTAGGTTGCTGGATCCTTTAGTTTGGTATTTTGGCAGTAACATGAGTACTTTATAGCATGGGCTTAAAGGCTTTGGTCTCTTTACCTAACATAAAAATGATAACTGGCTGTTTTGAAACCAAAGGCCTTAGACCTTAATTGTGACAACTCTGCAGTCTCCCACATGTGAGCCAATTTTACTGAATCCTATATATGTGGTAAGCAGGGTATGCCGGAGGGGTTTGCCATCCTCCATCCATTTTGGGAGCGATTTCATGGTTATTGAGGTATATGGGTGGTATCGGGGTGAGTTTGGGAAAAGATGTTTCTGCTTCATCACAATCTTACCACCTTGCCCACAATTCTCATTTTGTTTTGGCTTTTTCCTCTTTTGTTAGTGTTCAGCTGTAGCATGGGGCTGATCTCCTGTATGATAATTATTTTCTGGCATGTTTGGAAGCTTTACCTATCAAATAAGTAAGAGGAACTATGGCATAGTGTGCTCTTTGTACATAACTAGATCAATGTCCATTTGAGTTTTTTCACTTATATGCACCATTTTACTCTTTAGAGTGGGTAAAAAAGGCTAGTGTTGTTATTCTTTTCCTGCTTTATGAATTTCCCCATCATAACTTCCGCCTATGTTGATCATTTGGAGAGTTGCTGTTATGGCTCCTGGCCAGCTTGTCAATTTTTCTGTTACCTTTGCTGGACAAACACCCATGTGCAGGAGCAGATAAATGACTGGTTGTCTGCTGTTGTGAGGGGAAGTGGCACGAGAACCTCAAGATTATGGTTTTACTCTGGGCTTTTGAATTATCCTGCTCCTCCCCTGCCCCCGAATACTGAATAACAATGTAAGGCTTTCCAAATATTAGCTTCCACTTTCCCTTAACTTTCTGGCACCCAAAGGACTTAATTTTTATTAACTCCTGTACTGAATTGTGCTGGAAGTGCAAAATTATAATATTGCAGGGGAATTTATTCTGAATAATGCAAGAAGCTGGGATATACATGAAACTGCACTTTATATTTGCACTCTTTTCTCTGCGGTTACTTCAGCGAGATCATGCTGGAGTTTGAAAATGGTCTTTTTGTCAAAGCTTAGTCTGAAGAATGGAAGTGTTCAGTTCTTAGTGCTGTAATATTGCTTTATAGTTCCTTTATACCAATTATAGGAGATCCCTCTTGAAATATTCTCAATTAAAAAAAATAAATAAAAAAGAGAGGAAGAAATTCAGTTGTAGTGTTAAATACCACAACTTCCTTTAGTTCTCTTGCAAATATCCATCAGACCGTACAGTCTTCATGTGATTCTGCTGTTGTGAGATTTTTAAAAAGAGGAAGTAACCCCCAAACCTCTCAGAGTGTTAACCAATGTCAGTATAGGTTTTCATTTTTTAGGAGCAGCTTGTAACTGTAACCCGAAGAGGTGATATTATTTAAATTCTTTTTTTTTTTTTCATATGACAATATTTGGCTGTAATGGAATGGAAAAAACTGCCACTGAGTTTTCTTCCCATTCTTATATTTACTTTTTCCAGTCCTTTAGCTAGACTAAACCAATATGTCTCGGACTGCTTGAGAACTGGTGTTCTGTCATTCTCTGTTTTTCAATTTCAAGTTTGTTTACAGAAATTAGCAAAAATGAGGAAGTGCTGGAAGTTGCTTGAGTGTTGTGTGTGGACGGAGTTGACGACTTCTTTGTTTAAAGTGTTCGAGTCTTATTTGTGCATTCAGAATTGCTTTGGGTCATTGTTTGGTCATGCTGTTCTGCTTTTAATCTTTTAAGACTTACACGGATGAGATTTTTTTTAATACTGAGCTCTGCTTCTGATTTTTTTTTTTTTTTTTAGTTAGAATTCAGTTCTGCTGCGTCGGAAGTGGGTGCAGCTGCTTTGTGCTTGCAGCTTCTGGATTACGTAGCACTAATTCTTTCTGTTTTGCATAACATCGTTCTGATCTTAGTTGGAAAGTTAATTTATCTAGATCTTTAGTTTTCCGTGTTGGAGGAGCATGACAAGGGGTTATTGAACTGAAAACAAAGACTCAAATGGCTATTTGAAATCTAAACAAAGTAGGGAGCGAGTTTGCTCTTTTTTTGTCCGCATCTCTCTTGTGCACCACGCTTGGTGGAATTACTTGTTGACGGAGAGGAAAGTTCAGAGTTGGGTTGCAAAGACCGTGGCTGCTCTGAGAAGAGGCAGAAGAGAGGAGGCACAGCCCTGTGGTGCACTGCCTCTGCCCACCCACCTTAAACTTACCTTCTGTGCTTTCCTCCAGCACGTGGGAGAACAATTATCTCTTCAGATCATAGAATCATAGAATGGTTAGAGTTGGAAGGGACCTTAAAGATCACGGAGTTCCAACCCCCCTGCCATGGGCAGGGACACCTCCCACCAGACCAGATTGCTCAAAGCCCCATCCAGCCTGGCCT
>JAOQGH010000004.1:2171559-2194704 GCA_025769975.1 Gallinago jamesoni
GAATTTCTTTCTGGTGTCTAATCTAAATCTCCCCTCTTCCAATTTAAACCCGTTGCCCCTTGTCCTGTCACTACACTCCCTGACAAAGAGTCCTTCTTCGGCTCTCCTGTAGCTCCCTTCAGATATTGACAGGCTGCTATAAGGTCTCCCTGGAGCCTTCTCTTCTCCAGGCTCCAGATCCAAATGAAAAGTGGCCTATTTAATAAGCATTCTGCACATGGTATTTATTTACAAATATTCTTGATCTTTAATTGGAGAATCCAGCTCTGTTTACTTGCTGCTTGGTGCTCACTTTCAGGCTGGGGAGCCTGTGAGAAGACAACTGAACGGCAGAGTTGGACCGTTCCATGCATCTGTCTGTTTAACACAAGCAGTTTTGCAGCTGATCAAAGTGGGAGGATTATGCTGCTGCTGTGGAACTAAACTGGCGAGGGGGGGATAAATGGCAGCTCTGAAACAGGCCTACCTGAACTGACAGGCTCTTTGTTGTTGACAGGATAATGTGAATAATTTGCTTTTGGTTTTGTTCTCTCTCTTCTTTTTTTTTTTTTTTTTTTAACATAGGTGGTGTTCATTCTGTTGGAATACTTACTCTCATACATTTCAAAGCCCAAGCAACTGGGTTACTTTTAATGGAAAGCTGTATTACATATACCTCCATATGCCGTGTGAAGTTTATCTTCACCTGGCTGTAAGAAATATAGGGCATCCTCTGTGGATGTGGGTTTTCAGAACACTTTTCTTTATAAGAAAAGAGGGATTCCGTTTTGCACGCATATAGTAATAATCTGAATCTATAAACCTGCATGGAGACTCTTATATTTGTCTTATTAAGCAGTATATTTATCCCAGAAACGGAGAAGTATATGAAACTCGAAACATGTTATGGGTCATAGTTGCCCTTTGTGCTATAGGTAGGCAGCCAGGTTATGTCTTTTCTGCCTGTACCTTTCTGGTTTTATAATTTACCAGATATTCTCACCTATATGGCATTTATTTAGGTAGCCATATTCAAAGGCAGTCTTTTTGCTTTCTCTCTAATACTGCTTTTTATTCATCCAAGGTGATGAATAAATATACCTGTATGTATAGTGAGTATTTGTAATCAGCCAATATAATCTTCTTAATGTAAAAAGAAATAGATTTTAGAGCAAATAATTTTTTTTCATGTTCTGCACATAAGCATTTTCATTTGTGTTTTTTTTTACAACTAATCTATGGATATGGATTGAAAATTATTTGCAAAACCCTAATTTTCCTGGGTTGAATTGAAACTCATGGAAGTCTGGAAGTTTCTGTGACCTGTTAATAACAAAGTCAGTGGATAGCACAAACTTTGATCTAGTGATTAAAGAATTCAATCTGCTGAAAATGCTGGCTGTCCCTGTCCAGAAAAAGCCAGTTGAAGAACTAAACCAGCTGCTATTAACTGTGGCCTCTTCTATGTGGACAGTGAGGTTCTTGTCTCTTCTCTTTCATTGTTATTTTATTTCAAGATAGGAAACCAGTAAAAAGCTGAAGACTTCCCTGTTAAATCAAGAGTAGAAATACGTCAATGTGCCAACTACAATCTGTTTCCAGTTACTGCTTCTGTCAAATTGGTTACATTCACAAAGTAGAAGTAGCATTTGAGATACCGGATCATTTTTAAGGGCAGACTTTTGTTTAATAGCTTTCTCTTGTAATTTTTTTTTTTTTATCATAGCTTTTTCCTTACTGCACAGTGAGGAATTTTATGACTGAAATAGGAGTTGTTGTCAGATTCTTTGACAAGCTGATTTTGAGTCTGGATGTACCTTGTTTTTATAGACTACAGTATTTCTTTTATATTTTTTGTGTAGCTAATTTAGTGTCTGGTAACTGAAGATGCTTCTATATTCCATAAAACTTTAGTGCAAGCATTTCAACTTGGGTTATGTGCAACTGCTGGGGAGTAGAAGAGGAAGAAGCAGAAAATTGTGGTTTGGTTTCTGGGCAAGCAGTGAGTTCCTGCAAGGGGAGTAACCAAGACTGATAGCTTTGAGCTGTTCATTAAATCGTGTAAAACTGTTGGAACCATGTCTTATAGAGGAAAATAAGATAACATGAATAAGCTCGTAGCCTTTACTACTGTCCAGTACATTGTTTATATATGACATTGTTTTCCTTAGAATTGTTAAAATGGATCTTCCCGATTACCTTAAAGGTATCTTGACTTGCTTATCTCCAAAGCAAAAGTCTCATATCTAGGCATAAGGTCTATCCTGCCTTGCCTCTGAGGTTAAGTTGGCTAGTTTGGTTGATGGGCTGTTTCTCGGATTCTTTTTTTGGAATTTTATTGATGTGTTGTTGAAAGTCTGGGTACCGTTCTGTAATATTGAAAAAACGTAGGCTTTGATGTCTGCCTAATTAGGCAGTAATCATTCTTAGCTCATTGCCTGTAAGTGAAAGCTATCTAAAGGGTACATGGATGCTGGTATATATTCTCTTAGAAGCCATAAACAGTGTAGACCAAGGCTGCAGAAGAGGTATTGTGATTTATTTTTTTTGGTCATGATTGAGAAGTATGAATAGATTTGCTCGTGGGTTCTGAGTGACTTGGACGTTGTTCCTTCCTTTTTTTACTTTATGGTCATCTTCTGTGGCATGTGATCAGTTAACCCATTGGTGTTTTGTGTGTTCCTTGAGGTGCACTCTCACAAGCTTTCCTCTTTGTGTTTTTTTTTTTACCCCCTGAAATTATCCTTTCAGTGTAGCAATTAAAATAATTTCTTTTGTGACCATCTTATGCTGGTCACCAGAATGACAGTTCCAGTTGTGAAGAGGACTTCTAGAATAATAGCCAGATCATATCTCATTCCATGGTCCACTGGTTTTGGTGTCAAAATTTACTTAAGCTAAGCTTCATTTTAAGGTTTGCAGGGCAGTTGGTGCTGGCGGAGACCAAGGACATGATAGTGGGCTTATTAAAGGTAACAAGGAGTTCTGTGCTCCTTCCGCTTCCTTCTCTGCATCGCCTGTGGCCAGAGGTGGGAGACCTCTAGGTTTTGCATCTCCTGCTCTGCCTTGGGTCTAATGGATTTTCAGACATTTCACTGTGCATTAGGATCTCAATTTTGCATATTTAACCTGTCTAAGGTTCCAATTTTAAAGCATTTCCTTTTGGGGGACGGGAGGCTTTTGTTCATTTGATTTGAACTCTGTAGTGTAGTTTAATCAGCAGCATGGCATTAAGAACTTTATCTTAATACAAGCTTGAGGATGGGGGAAAAAAAAAATCTTTCTGGCTTTTCTCTGTGTATGAAAGTGTGTTGGAGCTTTCCATGGTGATGCTGGTACTTCATTTGCATATCCTGGAAGTGATTGCTTATAAGAAATAAATTTATCCCATGGAAGAAACTTTCATCATCTAGTTTTTTTTTGGTTTTTTTTCCCCATTACTTCCCCATACCTAGTTGGAATTTCATGAAATCTGGTAGAGGTTCCAAGACCCTTAAGGACTTGCAACGTTAAAATGATTCCTTAGCTGTTCTAATTCCGTGACTTCTAGGGCATGTCTGTGTGCTTCAGGCAAATAGGTATAATGACAAATACACGGTACCTGGCCTAAATGAAGACTTCTCCTTAAGTGTGCCTGGACAGCTGGTGTGACTTAAGAATTTTAGCCCCTACAAAATGCAAAGTATAGTGATTGATCGGATAATAAAGGCTACTATATGTGGTTGTCTTTATTTAGCAGCTACTTGTTTGAAGGGCTGAAAAACTTGCCACTGGACCCAAGGGTTAATGTAGGATTTGGTTTGTTGCCGTTCAGAGTGCTCCTTGCTCTTGTTAAAATCAATGGAGACAGTTTTTAAGAAAGTTTTTTTTCTTTTTTTTTTTTTTTTAGCTGCAAAGGCAAAAGTCTTTTCTCTGTGAAGCAAACAGATCTATTTTTTCCTGTGATTGATGTGGGCTGATACGACCTGCTTTTGAAATTGAAACTGCAGGCGGCTTCAGACATCTGTAGTGCAGGTAGCTTCTCTGAGGTGGACTTGTAGATAAGGCTGTTGCGTAGGCCTCTTCCAATGTTTAATGTCAGAAAGCTGAGCTAAGATCTGTTAATTTTATTAATGTAAGATGGAGCAGTGATAAAAGGAGGTCGTAATTCATAGAAGTGTATTTTAAAGAGCAGAGCAGTAGACTTGAGTCTTTCCATTTTAACTTCAATTCCTGTTCAGGAGGGGTAAAAGGCCATTTGCTGAAACCAAGAATAACAAAAGTTTAATTACCTCACAGTAGAAGAGAAGCTCTTAATCTAACGAAAGCCATAATGACAGGAGCAGAGAAACCAGCTTCTTGGGAGAAATTGTCTGATGGTTTGTCTTGTTGGTCATCATGCCAAAGTTAGGCTGCGGGATGCTATTTCCAAACAGCAGTGGAGTAAATTTCTGTTGGACTGGGGTTGTAAATGGCTTTCACCTGTGCTTTGTCAGCAAATGCTGAAAGAAAGGCACACTGCAACTTTAAAGTTTGTTTAGATTTACCGAAATAGAGTTTTAGTGTATGTTATTAATTTGCTTTAATATCAAACGTCTTTTGAAAATGCTTGTTGGAAGGTTTCCTCGAGTTTGAGCGAGGAGGGAGAAGTTAAAGTTGTTGATACATCTGTAAATGGAAAATAAACCTAAAATTGAACCTAGAAGTAGCTTTCTGTTACTCTATCTGGAAGTGATCATTTGGAGTCTCGGATGGTACTACAGGGAGTAAGAGAACTGGTCCCATTGGATCTGCAAATAACATGTGAGGGCTAAACACAGCACCACCATTACCCTATGCTAGTGGTTTGGGGTTTTTTGTTGCGTTTTTTTCCCTCTTGCCACCCTGGAATAGAGAAGTCCCCAGTGACATTTCTCACAAATGCAGAGTTCTCTTGGGGAAAAATGCGGCTGTTGGAGGCTGTAGGATTCTGGAGTGAGCCATGTGTTGGTGCTGTGGTTTAGTAACCACAGGCTACTTGAAAGGAATGATGCAGAGAGGTATGTGGAAGACAGCACACATTCTCCTCTTCCAGGCAAGAACTGTTTTTTCTTGCATTTCCTTTAGAGAAACAATCGGGCTTGTTAAGATGATTAATTAATGCAGTTTTCTGCCATTAATCTTTCTGAACACCAATATATATATATAGCATGCAGTAAAATCCATTAACATGCCGTGACCCTGTGCTAATTGTTAAACTCGGCTCTTCTTTGAATGGCTTAGTACTGCAGGAGATGCAAATAGGTTACAGTGGCGTAAGCATGGCTCCCTCAGAAATGAAAATATTTAATTTGAGAAAACAGATAATAATGCTACCTCTCTTGCTCTTTGGCTGTTGATTGAAAGGAGTAGAGCATGTCCTAATGATATTAAAAGTTATTAAATAGGATTGAGGAAGACATAAGGGAAGGGAGAAAATTGGTGCATCATTGTGTACAACCTTGGGCCTGTGTCAGGTTCATCCATAAGAGAACTCATTTAAAACTTGTTTAAACTATTTATCATACAATTCACTGGCTTTGGAAAATAAAGATGACGGAAAAATGAGCACAGTTCAGGTTTCATGTAAACCATGGGTTTCATGTGACTGTGATTAGAGTGACTCCAGTACAATGGAAATAAGTGCTAACAGGACTTGCTAACTTTAGGGAGTCTTTCAATACCTAGTCAAAGCTAGTAAGAGCTATATAGAAAAGAAATTTTACAGAACCTTTTTGTTTTTTACTGTTTTACAGTAATAATGTGAATACCTGCTTGATGTAAAAACATGGTATACTTAAAAAGATAGCTAGTGCCTGAACATCAGGAAGAACAAGATGGAAGGTTAAGATGACTGCAGGGAGTAAAACATTGATGCAAGGCTATACTCATCTCCAGAATGATGGATAAAATCCCATGCAGCTATGTTTAGAGAAGTACGTGATTGTCTTCATGTTCCCAATTGCATCAAAAGGGATTATTTACATCTTGTAAATTGATGTTTCTTGTTTAAATCTGCAGGGTATTCTTGACGCTGTTCTTCAGTTGATTGTAGAAACTAGTTGGAGAAGAAAGATTTATGGCTACAATTTACTTATAATCTCAGTGTGTTTTCATTTGAGTCAATTGAGACAAAAAGTTTGATCTCCTCTTACAAGAAGACCATGTGAACTCATTATTCAGGTAAAAAAAACAAACCAACCAAACCAAAAAATCCCCACCACACTCAGAACCTCACTCCTTTAGACAAAAGGATATGAACTGTAGATAAATGAACTTTAAAAAATTATGTACTATGGAAAGGCTTTCTGTTTCAAGCAGATGCTACATTTGAATATGCAGTAGTGGTGAATTCTTCTTAGGGTAACAGCAAAGCTCCGAGTTAACTTCAAGGCTCAGTAAATCTGTTGGTACTGCTTGGTGCTGTGTGTACTGTAACTGCCTGGATCATGTTGCTGGGCATCTATGAGGACAGAGATCTGCTCCTGCCATGGTGGGAAGCCTAATGCTGTGATATGATACTCTGTTTGAATCTGTCTGATGTTCCTTTGGATGCTTTTGGTCTCTTAACTTTCAGAAAACTTTTTTGAAACTTCTTCAGGCAGCTCCACCTTCAATGGATATTGAATATTATTTGTCCAATGCAAGCCGTCTGTTATCTGTTTTGCCAGCCTTCAGTTAGTAGCATTCAAAGAAAAAAAAAAAATGCTTCCCTCAGTGCTGCGTTTTTTTTGCTTTAACCTTCTTCAAACAACTTAATTTTGTGATGTTCATCCGTTGTCCCAAGTTTCTTATCTCTGCAATCCAGGCTTGAGGACTCACTTGCAGACCCAGTATTTGGATATGTGGGGGTAGGAAATAACATCTCAATTATTGCTTTCTTCTCCATTTCTTGCATTAGTCTTCATTTGTAAGATAAAGCTGCCTAAAACTATGTTCATTTCAACCAGCCGATTTGTGGAAATTGATTTTTGTGCTGTCACAAATGATGGCATTCTTATACCACTTGAATCTGGTGGGAAGACCTGGTACTCGTGATGGTGACATAGAATGTAAGCAGCCCTAATGGTTCTATTTTCTGGATCTCTGTAACAGTGACTATGCTTATTTGGTCACAGTTTCACCCTGTGCTGATATTTCTCAATTCCTAGTATGCATGCATGTAGTACAGAATGCTCTTAGGAGCATAACTTTGTGGTGAGACCCCCCGCAGAACACGCTTCTCAATTCTAGGAGGATTCTGCATGTTCATATCTGCTGTGGTTGTATTTTTACTTAGGTTTTTTTACCAGAACTTAGCCACTCACAGCTGTGATGATAGCATGAAAGTCTCACACTCCTACTAATGCACGAGGAATTTTTTGACTGCCTGTAAATAGGTGCTGTTTGTGGTGGGGGATGGCATTGCTTACACCAGGTCTTGGCTGCATTAAACTGCTTTAATATTGTACGTGGATTTATCCTTCACTAGATCCATCGCAGATGTTTCTTCAGAACCTTTACACTGTTTAATACTGTATGGAAGGATGGCTAATTCCAGGGTTCCTTTTCCTCAAATCACTGGTTCCTGCAACCTTCGGCTTTTAGGCAATCTGATTAAAAATTATGTCTGGTAGAAAGCAAGCTGATCCTCCTGGTGTTCCACTTGGTGAGTGTGGGCCAATGATGACGAGGGTTTTTTTGGTCTTGTGACCACACTTGCAGCCAAAGTGAGTTATTTGAAACTAATAATAAATGTTACCATTGTGAAAAGAATGACAGGTCTTTTACTTAAGGTATTTTAACATTGGCACGAAACAATTGCGGTTTCTGCCAGTGTTGTGGGCAGTTTTTGGCAAAAGGCCTCTGAAGGCACTAAGCTTCTGTTGTGTGTTTGCAAACAACTTGAACTGCTTACTTGTCTTGTAACTTGAGAGGGGAGAAAAAATTGAGTAGATAGCAGCCTGAAAGGTTTTGTTTGAAGTTAAAAGACTTATTTGGCTTCTGTAAAAGTGTTATTCGAGGAACGCTTAGACTCTTTTAATCCAACTAGAAAAATGTGGGATTTTTTTCCACTTTGCACAATCGCAACTGAAGGGACTTTTTTGTGATTTGAAAACATGGCTTATATTAGCAACAGAGCATAGGCATCTCTGTACTTTTTGAAAGTTTGGATCATGAGAATTTTCTGTGATAAAACAGTAAAACTGTTCATTTTCTACTAGCAATTGGACCATGTTTCACTGAAAAATGAGTTTAAAAAAAATCCACCAACCACAAACCTGAAATGAGCAACACCTTCCAATGGGCTGCCTGAAATCGTAGTAGCCTACTCCTATTGCTAGGTTGCAGGGAAAAAGAAATCAAGGATTAACTGAAGAGCACTCCATGTACTTTTTTGATGTCTTAGTTCCAGCATTTAAACTTAGAATTGAGGTTAAAGGAAGAATTCGGTTTGTTTTTAGAAGTGGACCATACGTGCTATTGTCTGTATCAAATGACAATGAAGATAATTACCTATGAAATAACCAGTGTTAGTTCTGGAAGACAAGTTTGGTTTATTGCACTGTGGTACTGGAGGGGAGGTTCCATGAGGAACTCGCTTCCATTATTACTTTTATTCTGGCTCTGTAACAGATTGTTTACTACTGAATAATTGCATAAATGTGGGGGTAGGATATAGTCTGAAAATGCCAGTGGAGTTTCCAATTCCTCTGTGATTTTCTTGGTGGTTATTCACATATCCAGTAAGCTTTCTGAGCATCAGCATGCTAATCCTACTGGATATTAATTACCTCTGTGAAGTGCTGTATAGTCAGAAAATGACTTTGTTTCTGAGATATTTAGGCTGTTCACAGTTGCCAGCCATCTGCCCAGAGAGGAATATTTGGTCACAGGTTTGGTGCAGGCAGATCCATGGGCTGTTTGTAGCCTGAGAGTTTGGGACTGTACTTTTGTACTTTTACGGTACTTTGAAACACAAGGAACTTTAAATCTAAATTTGAATCCTAAAGACTTCTAATTTCCGTGTAGAAGTTGGAATGTGTTCTTATGACAACTTTAATCTTATTTTAGATGAACATCTCATGAGGTCGCTCCTTGTTCTGTTTTGAAGCTCATACTCTCGCAACATCATAATTAAATGGGATGCATTTTCTAACTTTAACGTGTATTATTTGATGTTTTTTTTTTAAACATCAGAAACTGGAATAGCTTAACATAGAATGGTAAGAGAAAAACAGACTGATCTTCATTGAAAAATATAGAGAAAAATATTTATTCTGTTTTTCTAGCTGGTAATTTGTTTCAGGTCCATGTCTGTGAGTGATCAGCTGTATCTATGTGTCTTCTAATTGAGGAAAGTTGTTGATATGATCTCTGATTAATCACTGTGATCATTTGAGACTTGATAACTGCTGAAATAATGAGAACATACCCTCTTTGTTACATTTGCAGTGATGGGTTTTTAGCATATATCAAATATTGCACAAGATAATAAAATCTCATAACTCTTTGAATGAAAGTTCTCTATCTGGTTGAGAACTTGAATTGGATGGATAAGGCAAGATAATTTGAAATGTATCTCTTTTCCATCAAAAAGGATTATTTGAAAATTGGTCTTTTCTACCCTATAATGTCTGATTGGTTCTGATGCTTAAGATACCTTCTTTGGTGATCAGAAGAGCACTTTCTTCACTAACTTCTAGAAAACCAAGAAACAGTTGCGCCAAAAGTACTGTACAAGAGGGATCTTTGTCATAGCTATCCTGCTTGGAACTAAAATTGCTACTCTAGGTGGGTTGTATTGATGTTAATTATGGAGTGGAAGGAAGGGGGAGAGGGGAGAACGTGTGCTGTGGCCTTGCCTCCTTTCCCATTTTCTTTGATAGTGGTTCAGTCCTGTGTACCTGAAAAGGAGTAGACAAAAATTTCGGTAAATTCTTGGCACTCCTTGGTTCACACTTTGAAGAAAGCTTTGGATTCTTTTGCTCGTGGTTCAGTGTTTCATGTCTCTCAGGTGCCTAAGATGTAAGGAGCTGAAAGCTGTTTTGGAGCCTTGGTGTCTTATTTTAGTACGCCAGCTTGGTCACCACCCCTGCTATCTGATAGCCTTCATCCATCATGGAAACCTACCTGCCTCTCAGCTTTCAGCTATGCTGTCTTGTAATGAACTATTATTTCTACTTGCCTGTGTCTTTGAATGCAGCAATTTGTGCTTTTTTTTCCCTGAACTCGAGTCACCCTGACTTTTATTAGCTAAAACTATTAATTGGTTTTGCTGCTGATACTGAATTGTGTGATAGTCTTGTGCTTCAGCTGTTGCAATCTCAGTAGGATATGGATGGCCTTTCATGGAATGCCTGTCAGAAAATGGATCATCTGTATTTGAATCTTGACTATGTAGCCATTATCCTCCAGTTTCTAAATATTGATAGCTTATTACGCAAGTCTTAAAAAAAAACAACCCCAAGCCTATTTTGGGAGCGAGCTGGTTCCCAAGCTGTAGGGGGGAGAGTTTTTCCCATGTTTCTCAGGTTGCGATTTTGGTGTCTGAGACCAGTACAAGCTCAGACCAAAAGGTTTTCTTCAGAAGTGCCTTCACAACAGACACTCATCTAAACAGACTTTCAGGGAGTTTCATGCTCTCTCCTCTACCTACTGTTTTTTCTTATTTGAGGATGCTGTGATGGGTTCAGAGACTTTGGGGCAAGAGAGGTAGCATGGGAAGGTGGACATGCAGAAACTGGGCTCAAATGGTCAGGCTCCCTGGGAAAAACCCATCTCATTTAGACTCTTGGACGTTTATTTGTTCAATATATACATACTAGCTTATCTTCAAATCTGTCCGCTTGCATGTTGTGGTACAATTAACTCACTAATTGCTGCATTGATTGATTTCTAACAGCGAAGATAGCTGAAACTTGATTAGGAGGGAACTAGGTTGTTGAATTTGAGACGTGCTGATGCGCTGTGCATTGATATGTCATCACCTATAGATGCCCACATTTCTCTAAGGAGATATCAGTAGTAATGTAAGGTACATCGTGTTAGTGACAATCACCTGATGAGGTTTGGCTTTGCCAACAGGACACCTCGTTTGGAGAAATCTGCAGGATTTTTTCAGAAAGATCCTGTTTTATTTTTTTACATAACAGGTGTAAGGTATTTTTGCAAGCTTGTCTTCTTCAGGTCTAACATAAATAACATTTTAAACAGTTTAAACTTCATGAAGTTGAGTTTGGACTATTCTGCAAAGTGAGCTGTTGATTTTCCTGTAGTAGTTAAGAAGAGGTCTCTGAACTGGAGAATGAAGGTATTTTGCGGGAGACCTGTTAGCTTCATCTGAAGTTTTTGTCTTCCCTATTTATTTCCTCTTCAGGGTTTCCTTTATTCTTGATTTTTCTTGTTCCAGCCTTGCAAATGTTCTCACAGAATAAAAAGTACCAGTGTTTTACAAGGGGATTTCTTTCTTAAAAGAGCTGACACAGATGAGTGAGCATCACCCAGATTTGTCTCCTGCTTTCAGGTACTTTCCTGATGGGTCACTGGAGCCTGACCTCACTTATGTTGGGCACTCGTGCTTTCAAAAAAAAAACTAAACAGAGAAATCTGAGGCAGTAGCACATTCTCGAGGGAACTGACACGACTTGGAGGATGAAATAAGATTTGGGTACAAGCTTGCGGCTTTCTTTAAACAGCACATCTAGACATAAAATAGTTCTGATACTCAGAATTTAAGAACAATTCACTTAAGAGAAAAGTAATGAACAAAAAAATTGTGGAGGCTTTGTTTAAGCAGATTAGTTGAATATTTTGTAGATATTTTTCCCCTTTCAAGCACTGGCTGTTAATTCTGGTGTAACTCCTACGTGTAGTAACTCTGCCAAGCCAGACACATATTTGAGGCTAGTTTTGGGTATGGTGAGGAAGTATTCCCACTTAATTCAGACTTATATATCCAAGGTAATAGTCTTGATCATTGTGTTTGACACACCAGGCAGTGCAACTCAATGTAAGGCAACAAAATGTTGAGGTTCACTATGATGGAGATCCATGATGAAAACTCAGAATTTTTTTTCTTATTAAATTGTGTGTTTGTACATAGTACAACACAATGTAAAATTATTAGTGTTGAGAATGCAGCATATTAAGAAAATGTATAGCTTTTTTCCCCAATCTTGCACAGGTTTCTTCAAGACTGGAACATGCATTACTGAACTGATGTCGTGAGACCAGATGCTGTCAGAAAGTTGCTGATGCGGAGCAGTGTCTCCTGGAAGTTTTTATTCTTCCTGCCTGAGGACATCTGACTCCAATGGTGAAAGACTCTAAAGAATTTTATAATTGTTGCCCCTTAGAAGTTGGTGACCTTCTATACTCGTGTCAAGATACACACACTCTGCTGTTTTTTCTTATGAGCCTCTAGGGAGTGGGTTATCATGGATAATAATAAATGTAATCTTCCAACCATGAACTGCTTTTTGGTCAGTATTTAACTATCCCTTCATATTATTATCCTTATAATATTACTTTAGATGACTTTCTTAAATAGTTGTGAAATAGAAGTGGAAAAGGAGAAGGTAATTTTCCTTTAACTTACGATGCTGAGCAAGCTGAGCTACTTCAGGAAAATCTCTGCTTATTTCTGAGAAGCAGCTGGTAAAATTCCAGCCTGAGCAAGTGAATAGAGAGCAGACACCAGTGTTATTTATTGCAAAATTATTTCTCTGGACTAGTGTGGTTTGTAACTTCTGAACATCTCTGGCCCTGTAATGTTATTGTCTTGTCTCTGGTGCCAGCTTCAAAACTGTAGCTGCCCAGTTTGTCCACCTAAGTCTCCCACCTAGTAATTTTGCTTCACTTAATTGGTAGAACAGAGTAAAAGTTCTCTATATTTGACTCCTGTTTATTTACTTTAATTATAGTAAATTTTGTCAGAAATAAAATACCACTGTGCCTCATACGTTATGAAGCTCATCACAGTGAGCTTCACTTTCTTCTACAGATGTAAGTCATTGTTCTCCATATCAGCTGTGAAGTTGAATGAAGACTTCTGAAGTCTGCACCTGTGTTAGTGCTGGAACTAGGAATGAAGACTTTACCTTGAGAATTGGCAGTGCAATCTGGTTTTCACCCACAAGATACGACTGTTTATAGCATCTACGAAAGCTGTTAGATCCAGTTATGAACCATGACCTTTTTGAGCCTGGGTCTATATACTTTGACCAAGCAGTGCTGTTCTTGAAGTCCACCTACTCTGTGTTTTATCTTCTTTGTGTCTTAAGCCCTTGGTGTTTATGGCACAGGAATTTCTTTAGCTCTTTACAGAGTCCTTAACTGTCGAGTCAGCAGTGTTGTAAGGACGCTGTGGACATGAGCTTGATAGCCTTTGTAAAGGATGGGGGTTACTGTCTTAATTTCAGTTCCTTAAGGTTCTTGGCTCACAGCTACAATCAGTTTGTTGCTCTGCTTGTGCATGCTATGTACTTTCAACAGTTAATTGAGTAATGAATGCCACTTGCATTGTTGTTCTGGGGTATGTTTGTATTATCTTTGTGCCTTTGGCCAGTGTGATGGGTCGTCTCCAGAAGCGCTAGCCTAGCAGGCCAGGTAGGCACTGCTTCTCCAGAATACCATTACTCCCAGTTACTCTTTCATGTAGTTACTGGAGAGATAACATTCCTAAGTTCCACCTGCAAAATATGAGCATGTAAAGTTATAAGCACACCTCTTAGGATCCAGTAAATGTGGAGAGATCCAAGCAGACTGTTTGTCTTGTAGCACTTCACTTTGACACAGCTATTACTGCTGCTGGCTTTGGCTAGTTGTATAATTTTGTAATGCTGTTGTGGCTGGCTGGCTTACCTCCATAACCAAAATGAAGGTAAATTATAGCATTCAGCACAAAAATGGATCAGAAGTTAACAATGATTGTGTTTATAATGCAGTTAGAAATTTATATTTGAGATGTCACCGTAATAGCGTGTCTTACTGTTCTAGCTTGTTTGTGCTTATTCTGTGATCAAGGGATTCAATAACACCAGTGCTTGGTGCTGTACTAGAAGTAACGTGAGGCAGGAGGCTTTTAAAAAGGAAAATATTTAATCATTAACTATTGGAGTGGAGGTGGATTGTGGCTCTTGTGGGAACTTTGGTTCTTTTGCACATCATTACAGTGGTCATGGGTACAGCTCTTTGGGGAGATAGCAATTTTTTTCTTTTTTTTTTTTTTTCTTCTCTCCATGGTAAGCTAGGAATAGCTGTGTCCTTAAAGCATATCTTGACTCAGTATGTCTGTGGAAAAGATCTCCCTAAAGCTTATAGGTCTTTGGTTCAGCTGCAAAAAAAAAATACAGCTGCTGAAGAGGAACCCCTTAAGTTTGGGTTTATTAAATCTGTAACGCTGGAAGGATGGAAAGGCAGACCAAAAAAGCATGCAATGAGGCCATAAAGAGGCCCTGGCAGCAGTGCTCAACTTTCTTGCTGTCCTTCAGCTGTCCTTTGTGGGCAGACGAGAGGGGCATGGCTTTTAGGTATGGATGGAAAAGCAGTGTCTCGCTTCTTGTTTTAAACTATTTCCCCATGACTATTGAATCAAGTGCTGTTTAGCCTTGAGTCACTGAGCCTTATTCACTGTGGAATTTACTGAGGCAAATAGCTACGACACGCTGCTGCTATTTATAACGTTATCTCATTGTCTGTGGGTTACATGAAGCTGTGTGGTATGAGGATTTGAAGGACACGGGCGCAGGGAGACCCTTTAGAGTGTGCGGTGTTTCAAAACTTGATGTTTATTACTCGAGCATAACAGCAGGTGCAGTTCTCCTTGCAGATTGCTGCCTGATGTCCAGGGCTGACGGGTGACTTTGAGGATCTTTAAGTCATTTTGTCAAGGCTGAGATACTAATATCTTGCAGTAAAAAGACTGTTTCTCTCCACTCTCCATAAACATGAAAATTGGGGAAGAAAGGTTAGGGGTATCCAAATATGATGTTAGTCTGTGACTTTTGGAAGTAGACTTTCACTTTTTTTTCTTTGAAACCATATTTGGGAGTATTTATAAGTTCCCAGTAACCCAAAATGGAGTGGTGCTGGAGATGGGATCTAAAGCAGGTGAGTATCTGACTTGCCCTGAGAAAAAGTGTGTGGAGCTTTCCCTTTTGCTTTTAGGCTTTTTCTTTGATTTAGATAGGAGCTCCTCTGTGGCTTCTCCTACCTCTGTTCTGGCTGACATAAGCCAAGCCAGAAATGCGTAGCTGCACTGTTGTCCAGACCTTCAGGCTTCTCACTGTTCAGGATGCATCAGATTTGCTGCGTATCATCAGAGCACGTGGGTAGTAAAATTGGTAAGTCCAGTGTTTTTGGGAAGCATCCTACATATTGGCCGCAACTTCTCTGAGACATCTGAAGATTCTGGACAAATGCATCTTTTTCTATCTGGACAGGTTTTCTAGGGCCAGGGAGGGAGAATGCTCTGAGAAACACGGCATGTATCCGTGGTGCTGTTCAAGCATCGAACAGCCTGTCTTGAGGACCTTCTTCTTAAAACGTCTTACTGGTGATGTTTTTGGGAGCTGCTTCTTTTCAAACACCCTGAAAATTTAGATGAGGAGCTGTTAGTTAAAACGGTCATATCAGCTCTCCTTTTGACCTGGAAAAGTCAAGTTCTCAAAAAAATGTGTTATATGTAATTGTAAATATGTCTGTGGCCAGAATATCCCACCTCTGTTGATACAGGTGTCACTGAAACCTTTTGTCAAAGCAGATGTGAAATCAATATCTCTAAGATGCCTTCAACTCAGAAGCAAACAAAGCTTATTTTTGGATCTCAGTGTTTTGAATTGGCTCCAAAATACTGGGAGGAGTTGGGAATGGGAATAAACAGAAGAAATACCTTAAGAAATCAGCCTGTCTTATGCTACCAAGCATGATTATTAATTCCTTCAGTGTGATGGTGTTTTTCCAAATACTGTCCAAAAACCAGTCAGAATTTGAGAGGCCTCCTGGAAGCCAGCTTCAGTACTAGGGAAGTGCCCTTCAAAGAACTCAACTGTTGGAAAACAATGGAAGAATATATACTTTTATTTGGCTATGTTCCTAGAAAACACAGGCTTTGTTGGTGAAGACATAGCAGGGATGACCTTAGCCATGCCTTTAAACATGCTATGAAGATTTAACCCGTTGCATTCCTGTGAAGAGAGCTGAAGCACGAGGATGTGCACACACAACTGTCTGTGTAAACCCTGTGATACTGTCAGAGGGCAGAAGCGTAGGATAAATGTGAAGACCAGGAAAACTTGGATTTGTCAGAAAAGTGTTCTCTTTCTTTCAGTGAGGCTGCAAATGTCAGGTATCTGGCACGAGAATTCCAGGACCAGAAGAGGCTGTAGACTTGCATTTCTTCACACTGTGCTCGCTGGTAACTAGCTGAAATTTGCAGAGCAGTTGGAGTAGGAAGTGTTTAAAATAAATAAAATAGAGCTAATCATGTTTTTTTTTTTCTATCACTTCATAATTTTAATGATTTTTCCATTTAGAAGATCCTCTTCTTGGAGGATCAGGAAGAGGATGGCAGGTGATCGTCCCCCTGTACTGGGCACTGGTGAGGCCCCACCTCAAGTGCTGTGTCCAGTTTTGGGCCCCTTACCCCAAAAAAGACATTGAGGAGCTGGAGTGGGTCCAGAGAAGGGCAATGAAGCTGGTGAGGGGTCTGGAGAGCAAATCTTCTGAGGAGAGGCTGAGGGAGCTGGGGTTGTTCAGCCTGGAGAAAAAGAGGCTGAAGGGAGACCTTGCTCTCTACAACTGCCTGAAAGGAGGGTGTAGAGAGGTGGGGGTCGGTCTCCCAAGTCACAGGCAAGAGGAAACGGCCTCAAGTTGTGCCAGTGGGAGTTCAGATTGGATATTAGGAAAACTTTTTAGACTGAAAGGGTAATTAAACATTGGAATGGGCTGCCTGGAGAGGTGGTTGAGTCACCTGCCCTGGAGGTATTTAAAAGACGGGTAAACATAGTGCTTAGAGACATGGTTTGGTGATGGTTTTTTATTGTTGGACTAGATGATCTTAAAGGTCCCTTCCAACCTTGGCAATTCTATGATTCTATTAATCTTTCTTCCAGCTAGGAGG
Organism: Gallinago jamesoni; assembly: GCA_025769975.1. Taxonomy (NCBI): domain Eukaryota; kingdom Metazoa; phylum Chordata; class Aves; order Charadriiformes; family Scolopacidae; genus Gallinago; species Gallinago jamesoni. Next base: position 2,188,640 of record JAOQGH010000004.1, read on the forward strand.
TAGGAAACCAGATAGCATTTGGTGACTCCTCAGGGCCACAAAGCTTCCTTTTTCCTGTTACTGGTTGTAGAAGACGATGCCTATATTTGAGTGCACCAACCAAACCGAATTAATGCTATGAAGCAAAGAGACTTTAACACTGACTTCAGGTGTTCAGGTGGTATAAAATTTTGCAGCTAATAATGTGAGAGGAGGGAAGAGGGAAGTTTTGTTATGTGCTGGCAGGTGAACACTGCTGGAGTGGGGGGAAAGGACATCTAATAGTGATGGGGAGACCTGCTCGTGGTACTGGAGGTAATTCTGTAAAGGGGGTTGGCCAGAGACGCGAGTAGCTAATTGTGTTTTCCTTGGCAGCCACAAATGACAGATATCTTCCAGAGAGGCTGCCTTTTTCACCTGAATGCTTGCAGGAATGTGATCTGTTGGGACACCAACCGGGAGTTGACATTGGAGCAAAAATCATTTTACCCTTGAAAAGTGTGCAAAGTGTTTGGATTTCTTCTTTTGCAGTAAAGAATTGAGTTAATGCGTTGGCGCTCTCACTTTACTTTTGTTTTTTTCTCAAGCAAAATGTGAAAGCATTTACTATACTCTTTTTGTTATCAATCCTTAAGGAAGAGAGGGTAGGAAATCTTTTAATGGCAGTTGGATTCCAGGCGCAGGTAGATTGTGAGGATGACATTTGTGTGGGTTAAAGCCGCAGGTTTTCTGTTGTGTGCGTTTTGTTGGGTTTTTTTAATGTATCTTTTGTTATAGGTCTGCTCTCATCTCCCTGGAAACTGAGGAATTAGAACAGCAGTTACAGAAGTAAGAGAGGAGCAGGTTTTATGAAAAGAAAAGCTTATTGGGGGTGATGAGAGTTACCTCACTGTATAGCTAGCATACACCTGCAAAGGAATATGCTTTGTTTACACTAACTACACATTAAATACAGCACTTGCTGCTCTGTTTTTTCCAGCTCTGAGATCATCACAGTAAAACTTTTTACCTTTACAGCTAGCTGATTGCAGAGCTCCATGTTGTCTCCCACCTGTGCGAGAGCCTGCCTCTGTCTGCCGTGTCCTTGAATTCTCCTTGTTGTCTGAATACACTAGCAGCACATTTCTGAAATATCCAGGCATACCGCACTCAAGATGCGAAAATACATGTTCAGTGGAGGCATTTAATGTGCTGTATTGGTTATTTGAATGCATATTTTTTTTAAATAACTCTGAATGTTGCTCTCTTTATACACCAGACGAAGCTGTTTCAGAAAGCCAAGAGCTCCACTTGGATGTATAATGGTAGACGTGGGAGGATGCTACAGCTTTGTAATGCATAAGTGCTTTGTATTGATGTGCTGAATGTTCAAGGTGTGCGTGTATGGGGAGTCTGTGAGTAATTAACAAATCTGTGTGTTTCGTTTTCCTTTGATTGACTAAACATGAGGATTCAAAGTGAGTTCAGCATTCTGACTGCTTGCTTTATGTTGACTTATTGCTTTGATTATTAATCTTACTAAGCTGAACTATATGCAAGTTGTTTCTCGCATCCCCATGAAAGAACAATGTTGCTATAATAGCTACCCAACTGTGGAAATTAAGATCAAGAAATGATATCAACTTTCTTGCATATTATTTTCACAGTTTTGGCTGGTGTTTTATCAAGGACAGCACACTCAAATCACTGAACGAGACCCCTAGAAACTGACAGTACATGAGGAGGATGGATACCAAACAAATCTCCCCTGGGTTATCTACAGCCAGTCCTTTTCTTTTGGCTAAGAGTATTTTGTATTGAATTGCTGTGTATGTTGTCTTGGGTCTTGTGTTGCATGTAGGCTGCACGCACAGCTGTGGATGTACCCCAGCTCTGATCAGGATGCACAGGACTTGACTTCTTACCTGAAGGAGATGGAGCTGGTGGAAGGGTTGGAAAAGTGAAATTATGTGAAAGCATAAGGCTGCTAGGAAAAGGTGGTATTTTTTTTATCAGACCAGTTGTGTGCAGCTCTGGTGTTGCTCCTTTTTTCCGCCTGGGTATACTGCTTCAAAAGGCTTATAGCAAAGCTGGAAAAGGCGCGAAGTAGGGTGGTGAAGATGAATGAAGATGTAAAATGGTGTCTGTGTGATTGTGTTCATTAGCACTATTCAGCCTTGAATAAGAGATCTGATAAAGGCCTATGTGATAAAAGATGAATTTACTCTTTCTTCTGACAAGAACTAGGGGACATCAAATGGAAATAGCAGATGTCAGATGCAAAGCATAAAGGAGGAGTAACTAAATTCTTGTTACAGGTCTGGAGGATGCTAGGGGCTTGTGAGCTCCAAAAATTCAACAAATTCCATGTTTAAGCTCCAAACAGTCCGGAAGCTCCTTAACCACAAATGGCTACTTGTAGGGAGGTTATTTAGAGGAAGTTTCATTTTCATAGTTGTCTTGTCTTTGCATTCTTTACTGCATAACCACTTTTGGAGGGAGTTGGGGATGAGCTGCTGGGCTAATGCACCTTTTTGCTGAACTTGGTGTGGTGGTTCTTGTAATACAGCCGGCAAAATGGGCATAACTCTTATAAGCAAAAGTGCTTCGTTGAAGTTCTTCTTTTCTTAGGAAATTGTAATAGATCTTTAAACATAACCACTCTGGAATTTTTAGTTTGACACACTGTTGAACGCAGTTGCCTTGTTGCAGTGGAAGAACAGGATTTGGTTATCCTTTGGCTCTGAAGCCAGCATTTTCCTGGCTTCGTCAAGTCAAAGCATAGTAGTTGTAATAAAACTTTATTAATTATTGTAAAATCACTTTTAGCAATCTTTGTTGAGCATTTAGTCCAATGTTTTGCTCACTTCATTAGTGTGCCTATTGCTGCATGAGGGCACGTATGAACTGTAAAATTTGCTTGTTATTATAGTGTCCTGGCAATGCAAACCTCTGAAGATGTCCCTTTTTGCACATTTTAATTTAGAGGCAGTCTTCTTTTTACATCTGCATCGGATTGTTCAAAACCACAAAAAATAATAATGGTGTAGACTGATCTCTTTTAGAGTTATTGGAAGTTATTAGTGCAAAAGGTGAGATGGTGATGCCCTCTGTGCTTGCTTTAATTTAAAAAGGAGCGTGGTGGGACAGGTGTTAGTCCCTGCTTCTGTGAATTAATTTAACCCTGTCTTTCGGAAAAGCAACTGAGTAGCATAAAGGAATAGGATCTGTCTGTGGACACAGTGAGGTTTATTCTGGGATGGTTTGTGGTCTGCATTTAGTATGCCTTCTGAAATCAGAAACTAGAAATTATATCTTTAAAAAAGTACGTTAAATGCTGCAGAAACTCTCTGATAAAGGTCGCTCGACATGGCAAGCTTTCCTGCCTTATGGGTGTGTGAAATTTGTCCGTCATTGTGGGGTGGATTTTAAAATTTTTATTCTTTTACCCAGAGCAGAAGTTTCTTTATTAAAAGTTTTTATTTTATCAAGTAATCTTTCTGCTCGCAACTATCTCAGGCAAACGGGATTACCCCTGTGTTAACAACGATCTGTGTTTCACCTCTGAAGATGTACTTCAAAATCCAGTTTTGAATCAGCAGGGGAAAAGGACTGCAGTGCTTGGCAGTGCTGGAAACTAGATACTGGGATGAGGATGATGGTCAGCTGTGAGCAGTGGTAGCAAACTGAATATGTAGCACCTTACTCCCTTGGTTTTGGATTGACCCAGATTATGTGTGTGGGAAAAAAAACCACAACCAACAACCAAGGACCCTGTAATGAATCTATGCTTTACGACAGCAATTTCTTAAGAGGATTACATGTTTTTGTGTCACCCGTACTGAAAAGAGTATGGCCAAGTGTTTTGTTGTTTCCTGATCTTTGTAAATACTGTTCAGAAATCAAATGCACCCATTTCCTCAAATAAACCCCAGTATTTTAAGAGTTGTTTAATAAGTGCCACTGGTTGCTATTGGAGAACAATGAATTATTTTATTACAACATCTGGTAAGTGAGTCATTGGCCATCATTTGAAGGAGCACAGTTGTCCCAGCTGGCTCTGCAGCTCCTTTCCATCCCCAGAGCAGTCTAGCAGGCAGGTCTGGCCAGCCAGAGACGTTAAATAGTGAAGAGCTGCTGATCATTTTCGTCTGGTCTGATTACATGTATCTGGTAATACAAAAGCCCTCTCTTAATGCAATGGGTAAAATGTAGGTGAGATGGCATGCCTGGCTTCAAATATTCAAAATATACCCCAAATTGTCCCTAACAACTGTTACAATGCTCGTTTTTAATAATGTAAGCCTGGGTGCTCTTGGCTTGTCTAATCAGACACTTGTTAAAATGCTGACTGCAATCAGGGTAGCAGCGGCTGGCCGCGAGGAGCATCTTTCTTGATGCTGACTTGTATGAATTAGGTAGTTGTAATTCAGCAGCACTCGCAGAAAGGGATTAATGCATCCTCATGTCTCCTGTCTGGCCCTTGGCAGCTGTTTGTCAGGTGGGAAGCCGTGAGGGTGGTCTCTCTGCCTGCAGCGCACCTGCGTGTTGATGGGGATGTTGTCCTAACTGTTTAAAAGCTCATTAAAGTTGCATCTCCTGTTCTTAGTTCTTTCCTTACCCTGCTCTGGCTTGCTGTCCAGGCTTTTGTGAACAAACCAGAATTGATCATACCAATTAGCTAGGCCCAGGGGAGATTTTGGAAATGTTAATGTGTATATTTTTTCTTTGCTATTAGATAGCCCTTTGCTACTGCTAATGATTTGTGCTTCCTTGCTTTGATGTATTTGTTCTTCTTCCCTTTAACAGATCTCAGCAGACTGTTATTTAGGTAACACAGTAGACTTCAATGTTTGCATAGCTTTAAATTTCTAACTCAATATTAAACTGGTGATATTTTCAGCTGCTGTTAATTTCTACTTGCTTTTTCCCTCCTGAATTATATGCATCAACAGAAAAGATGAATTAAATGTCACTTGCTGTGCTTGTAAAAGTTGAACAGACCAAATAAAGACCATATACTAAAAAAATAAGTCATTCAACAAAGTAAAGCATCACAAACATGGGAAGTCTGGTGGTTGGTGGCTTCATGAGCTGTGAAGAGAAAGTAAAGGTCTGTATATGGGAAAAAAAATCTGAAAACTCAAAGTTGCTACAGGCTTTAAAAGGAGTCAGGTTGTTTGAGGGGTTTTTTTTGATTAAAACTTTCTAACCTTGAAACAAATCCAATTAAAAAGATAAACATGTTAAGATTGGTTAAGAGGCAGTGGGAAACTATGTTCCAAACCTTAAAGTTATGACTGTTACGCATGTCTTACCAAATACAAGGCATGCCTCAGCATGTAGCTTTCCTCCTCCTGAAAAATATTTGTCTTTTTCCCACAGAAGACATGTTTGGTGTCCTCTTCAGTTTTGTGTTTTGACTGATTTCCCCTTTCTGGACCGAAGTTCAGCAATAACCTTGGTTCTGAAGAAGTGGGAACTCAACAGAAAGTTGTGGCTTGACAATTGAGAATCTAAACTGATGCAGTGGTTTTGTAGTATTGACTCTATGTGGCACTTCTAATCAAAATAAACTCATTTCACTTTGTGAACTGGATACTTTGCCTTGGAAAGAGGAGAGAAGAAATCAAAGCTTTGGTAATTTAGGCATTAGGATGCAATTATACAGCACTTAAACAGTGATGTCGGTATGTATCCAAACAGTTTCCTCTCTTGAGTATTGCAGGTAAGCACATCATCTTCTAGGCTCATCTGCATTTTTCCTCAGAATATAAAACCTCTTACCCATTTCTGGTGTTAGTAGAAGTCCTTACATGCTGCATATTTAAGAATGTGGAGACATAATAGTATGACCAGCAGAAGTAGGGAGGTGATTGTCCCCCTGTACTCAGCACTGGTGAGGCCGCACCTGGAGTATTGTGCCCAGTTTTGGGCAATACAAGAGAGATGTGAAGGTGCTGGAGTGAGCGCAGAGGAGGGCAACAAAGCTGGTGAAGGGCCTGGAGCATAAATCTTATGAAGAGCGGCTGAAGGAGCTGGGACTGTTTAGTTTGAGGAAGAGAAGGCTGAGGGGAGACCTCATCACTCTCTACAACTACTTGAAA
>JAOQGH010000004.1:2194804-2213493 GCA_025769975.1 Gallinago jamesoni
GAGAACTTTGTAGAGTAGGGTAGATGGTCAGACTCGATGATCCCAAGGGTCTTTTCCAACCGAAATGATTCTATGATCTCACACCAATACCCTTCTTAAATTATTTTTGATTGTTTTAGAAAAATACCAAACCAGCTTGGTATATTCCCAGTTCACACCTGTACCATTGTGGTGCTTTGTTAGCTAGCTTGTTGAACTATTATAGGAGTTTTTAATGTGAGTTTGTTCATATCTACTGTTTAGTCCTTTCTACCTGGATAAGTAGACCCTGTTTTACATCATATGTTTTTACAGCAAAATGTGAAGTAAGGTGTTTCTGCTCTCAGTACAGAATTATTTCTGGAATACCCTCTATAGCTAGTTTTTTTGTGCTTTGGGGGGCTTGTATCTTTTTTACGTGAGAGCGGATGTTTTAACTGGTGAACTTCTCTTTTGTCACTTAGGCGATGGCTTGTCTAACTCATATTTTCAAGACATTCCCAGTCTTGTATTCTTTGCTTCATAAAAGTACTGCACGCACTGCAGCCGAAAGGTTGGCCAGGAAAAGACCCTGCCCGTGTTGCCCCATGATTCATTCCTGGATTCCTGAGGAAAGGTCTCTCCGTGCATGCACATTCATGCCTCCTGCTCCTTTCTCGGTATTAGGCAGACTTCCCGCGTGCCAGCCCTTTTTTGGAGGTTAAAAGAGCAGCAGTGCTCAGTAAAACTATGACAAGTTTGAGTGAACGTTTTAAAGGCCAAACCAATGGCAGGGGAGGTGGTGGTGGTGACCTTTACGTTCCTAGGAGGACCTTGACCGTTCCTTGTATCTGAATGTGTTGGTTTTTTTTGATCTTTTGTGCTTCTCCCTCTCTTCACGTCAGATGAATTCTAATTTTTTCTTCTATTTTGACTCTTAACCTGGGTCATCCTACTGTTCAAACACATACACAAATACCAGCGTATGTTTGCCTTTGAGGTGCAATATTTGATGGGAATACCACTTCCTGTGTGGCCTATAAAAAGTACTCTGAAAACATCAGAAGATCCTCCATAATATATTTATTAAACCCATAGTTTCCAGTATGCTTCAAACACACAGATAGTTCCAACTCATGACATTGTGATAATAAGATGACAGCTTTAAAACGTAGAGCTTTGGCTAAGCCTTCTCCTTCCCATCTTCCTTTTTGGTTTTGGGGACTCTTGATGTTACAGCCTTCATATGGCACATGAATTCTTGGCAGAGTTTCCTCTGCTTGTAGTCCAGACCTTTACTGCTGCTCCTCTCACACATTAAAATGTTGGGGGGTTTTATATTCAGTTTCTGTAGCCTTGTTGTCCCTTGTTAACCACAAGGGAGAAATAGTTCTTGTTTTATAAATTTGCAAGATACTAACATAATTCCTGCTTTAATACTGCTTGCTTATGCATCTTTTCTCCTTCAGTAATCTCTGGAGATGTCTTCCTCACCGTGAATGAAGATCTCAGCTCAACTTTGCTTTTCGCTTTCCACCTCACCTTCATGCAAATGGAATACTTTTTTTTTTCCCCCAAAAAAAGTAAAGACATCCTCACTGGTTGAAGATGCAAAGGTTAACTCCAGAAGAGCCTTAGTTTTGCTAGTAGAAATGTGGGGAGTTTTCTCGGCTGTAGAGTGGAGATGGAGGTCATAAGGTGGCCGTGAGATGAAAGTGCTTGCCTATCTTCAATGTTAACTAATTTAATTGACAATCTGCTCTTTGGTTGCTATATTGCAGGCACCAGCTCAGTTTAGTGCACTTTCTTCTGTCTCCAAGGCCTCCAGCTTTTGGGATTGGTGCCACATGCCTTGCTGGCCCCACGTGGTGGGTGCATGGAGTCTGAAAATACCTCTAGTAGAACAGTTCATCATGGGCGGGGGTAACAAATGCATTAAAAAATGCAAAACATAAGGATTACTTTGGGATTGGCAACTGTCAAGCGGTTTGTGAAAGAGTAATCAGATTTGGGATCAATAAGTGTGGAAGTGATTACAGCTTTTCTGAAGCTCTGATGCCTTCTCGGTTTTACCTCCCTCCTGTAGGCTACAGGATTTAGTTTATCATCAAATGTGTTGCTGCTTAAACTTGTTTTTTTGCAAAAACGAAAGCAAGTTTGGAGACTAGATTTCTTCCCTTTGCTGGCTTCCACTTTGTAGCTTGTAAAAATTTGTATAACCCTCAGTGGCAGACGGACAGCCCTCCGTGTGGAGTTGGCAGCAACGTCCCAGTGCAATAAGCCTGTGCCATGGATACCTGCTGAAACACTATTGACACCCCGCTTCAAAGCAGAGCTTGGTAATCCTGCTGAGGAGGCAGCTTTGCCTACTTCTAAAGCGTGGATTGACCCGTTGCTCTCAATTTTAGATGGAAGTTGAAGGATTTTTATTGAGACTCTCCCTCACTGTGGGAGGCTAAGGGAGGGACATACTCCTCGTTCCTCTCGACAGGACTTGAGCTAGAATTTCAGTTAACAAAACAGATTATTCCTAATCAGACTAGTTTTGTAACAGCAAAATGAGTTGGAAAAGGAGGTTTCAGATGGAGATGGGTGTGATGTGCTGGGCTGGCTCAGCGCTCTTCTCTGCAGCGATGAGTTTATGTGCATCCAGGGATCCACTCTCAACTGCGGTGCAGCTCTGGGCAGAGGCAGGGCTGTAACTGAGAGATGGACTTAGCCAGGATTGCCATAGGTACTGTTTTAAGACCGACTACTATAAATGTAGGCTTAAGGATAATGATGTATTTCATGATCATTCATCTACATAATTACTTTAAAACACATGCGGGGTTTATTTCTGTAAATTGAAGCAATTAGATTGTGACTTTCTGCACAGCCTTGCAAATAGGCTGGTAAAGACTGTCCAGTTCCGCACACACGCTTATCCCAATCCCACGTGTGTTACTTCAGTGCCACTGTGATGTTTTTCTGTCCCGGACATCCACGGGCAGTGAGAATTCAGCCTTCCCACGAGCAGGGTGAAGTACTCTGTTTCAGCTCTGGCTAACGCTGCCCACGGACAAAATGCTGTGACAAGAAGCTACACTTCCACAGAAGGGGGGTTTTTATTTGGTTCAACGACGTAAATAAACATTCTTAATCATTAGACTCATTATGACTTAAAACCTTCAGCTTAGGTTTCTGAGCTGCAGATTTTCATCCTAAATGAACGAGTTTTTCTTCCCCTGTGGTATTCCCATGTTTGGACAAGACACTCTGAAGTCAAGCAAATGCAATTTAACTTTGAAAACAACAGCGATGACTACAGTGGTACTCCACATTCTTTCTTGTTAAACAGAATAACATTTTTAAAGGTGGTTTGCTGCTTTTCTTTCTGCAGATACTAAGGTGTGTAGAGAAGTTACTGTGGAGGGGAGATTGGGGGGAAAAAGAGAAGTAAAATGTTTGCCTTTCTGCTTTAAGTATCTTTGAGACCTGCCAAATGATACCTTTTTCCTTTTTTCTTCTGTTTCGTCATATTGAGAGAAGTCATAGAACACGAGGCATATAGCTTTTTTCTTTTTTTAAACCTTGACATAAAGACAATTTAATAGAATCATAGGATGGTTTGGGTTGGAAGAGACCTTAAAGATCATCGAGTTCCAACCCCCTGCCATGGGCAGGGACACCTCCCACCAGACCAGGTTACTCAAAGCCCCATCCAGCCTGGCCTTGAACCCCTCCAGGGATGGGGCAGCCACAGCTTCTCTGGGCAACCTGTTCCAGTGTCTCTCCACGCTCAGAGTGAAGAATTTCTTCCTGATATCTGATATGTCTTCCTAACATCTAGTATTTCTTCTCAGCAGAATAAAACTAGAGCATCAAGCCTATATTCACAGACCATTGGACCTATGGTGTTTCTTTGACATAACTAAAAAACCGATGATCAATCTGTCCAATCTCCAGTAATAATTATTTTTTTCATTTGTTTACTTGATTTTGTGTGTGACATTTTCCATGATGAAAGGTACTCCTTGTAGCTTCATAGTATAATGTAGGTGAAGTGCCCTCAGGAGGTCTTCGGTCCAAGGTCGTGCTCAAGGCCGGTCCAACTAGATCAGGTTGGCGAGGGCCTCTTCTAACAGGGTTTTGAGCATTTCCAAGGGTGGAGATGCCACCACCTCACTGGATTTACTCTCAGAGCTTGACTGTTGTTGTGTTGAAAACATTTTCTCTAGTTGTGTTTTCTCATGTTGCAACTGTCTGTTACCTCTTGTCATTCTTCTGTGCACCTCCAAAAAGAGTCCAGCTTGGTCTTCTCTGTACCCTCTGACTATATAGCTGCAGATAGCAGTTAAGACTTTGCTGTTCATCTTAATACTGAACAAGTCCGGTCTTCTTAGTCTCTCTCAGCTTGGTTATCTTGGAAGTTTTTGTAACAGATGTAGATGATCTAGAGGACTTCTGGCCTTTCAGCTGCTTTCTCACTTTTTGAGGTGAAAGGAAATACTGGAGTACTACCACTTGATGAAAGACTGCAAGGCTTTCTTGCTTGTTCTGGATTACAAGTCTCAACAGCTTTCCTTTGCAGACATTCTGTACCTTGTGTCAGACTTGCTTCAGTTGTAAACAAGTCCAGCTCAAGGGGAACTCCACTCACCTGCCAGATAGGTGGTTTATATCCAAGATTATTGAGTTTTGCCACTTGTTTCAGGCTGTACATATGGAAACCGAGTTCTGCTCTAAGAAAAAGGTTTTCCTTGTAAATTCAGACAGACTTTTATAGACTCTTTTTAAATTCATACGGTTTTGACTGTACTAATCTGACTTTCAGAAGTTAAGGGTGGGGGGACATTGAACAGTGAAAAGGCTTCCCTCTTTATCTTCTCCTGACAGATGGGGCATATTTATTTATTAGAGAACCAGGCAGCTGCTGAAGGTGAGTCCCATTACCAGTGCGTGGGTCACTGTGTGAGCTTAAGAAAACCCAGGTAGTTACGGGTGCATTGTCCAGACTGGCATACTTGCCATCAGAGAGCCCTCTTACTGTAAGAACTCGAGCTGGAACCACAGTTTCACAGAACAAAGCAACAGCAGCGCTGATTTCAGGAAAGCTTTTCCCCCTTTGCTCTGCCTGAGTCTGGTTATTCCCACTACTACGTTTTGGCACAGCACCGAGGCAAAGGATTGGATCTGGCTTAAAACCTCTAAAAAAGAAAAACAATTTTAAAAATCAAATTTTTCTCTGCGGGAGAAGGGGAAGAGGGGAAGGAGGGGGTGCAAGGGTGGTTTCTGCTTGCTTTCTTAAAGTTCAGTAGGTTCTCTGCAAATAGGTGGGCTGGAATATCAAGGGCAGATGCTACAATCCCCCCCCATGGCAATATAGCAAAGACCTGGGGTGAGAGGCAGGAAGGTCAAACTGTGGGTTCACCAGCTTCTTTGTAATGGTTACATTTTCAGAAATGACCAGTTCAGACATCTGCCTACCTAAGTCTCCTTAGCAGTTGTGGTGTTAATTATATTTGCTTAAAGTTTATAATACAAGTTTATTTACAAACAAGGCTCAGAGTACTGTACCCTCTTTTTTCTTCTTCCCTTTTTTTTTTTTCAATTTACATCTTGGCTTTTTTGAGTACTTGACCTTAAATAATACTGCTTTAAAAAAACAAAAACAAAACCCCAAGGCAAACGTTATTAAATTTCATAATTGAATCAATTGGATGCCAGTTTTTCATAATTTTTACACTGAGGTACAACACTGCCATGGAAGAGGCCTGCTCTAGCATAAACTCTCTCCTAAATAAGCATTTCTGTCCCTTTGTCCATTTTCCTCCGTTGCTTAATATTCAAGAAACTGATGTCGCTTCCTAGGGGGTCCTGGTTTTGCTTTAGAGTGTCTTGCAGCATACTTCATTCCCATTGTTGCAAAAGCACAGTAATTGTCTAATCTTACCATTATACTCCTATATTCAAATATCCCGATTTTCTGCTTTTTAATGTGCTCAGTAACGTCAACTTAGCTGTGAACCTATTAAAACATTGTGTTGCGTTTTTAAACCTTTTTTCCCCTCACTGTGATATATATATATGCTGCAGTAAATACTCAGTATCAATGATAGTGTCTCATAGTTCTGGTATCTCAACTATTCCTTTCCTTTGAGGATTGGTCTAGCCTATTCTCAAAGTCTTTGGTTTAAAAAAAGAAAAAGTGTTTCATGTATGTATGCGTATCTATCTCTAGTAATTTGTTACAAATAATCGTTTATTTCTCATACATTTTCTTGATTGAGATACCAAAAGAAGATAGAATGGTATCGAAAAGTTTATTTGGAAATAAAACCTATTTAATTGAAGAGGTGCTTATTTCCTACAGGACACTAGCTCTTGCATCTATAATTCAAGAGTACAGGTGTCAAAGGTAGAGATGACTGGCTTAAGTACTTACCTTGAAACATGAAACAGGACTGTTATAGTTGGTTTTTTTTCCCCCTCAGTTGGCTGGAAGAAAAAAATCTGCACGTAGTTATTGCAGATAAACTAGGCCTTTTAGTCCTATCTATTGATTTGGTTAGTCAATTTGGATGACCAAACTAAATTTCAGTATCATCGGTCTGCTTCCTTCCCAGGTTTGAAAATGCATTGGATAAATGCTCCTGATAGCAGAGAAGGCTGTCGCTTCCATTTTTGAGGTGGTCTGGTATCCTGTGATATGTGGCAAAACATGATTAGGATGTCACAGGGGATTTTCACCTTTCCTACTTTTTCCCGATTCCCGTTTTCCTGTTCTTCTCTGTGGGTGCTCTGTTTCCAGCTCACGGTGAAAGCTAATGGCTTCTCGTTCAGCTTTCTGCAGGCAGCTTCAAATGTGAAATTCAAAATCAGATGAGGTCTCTGTAGCTATTACTGAATGGTGTTTCTTTTCTTATCCCTGTAGGTTTAAATTTCTGCCATTAAGTATTTTACAGAATAAACAAATTGTACTGGCCTCATCTGATGTCTTTATATAGCTTTGTAGAAATGACTCCTTGAAGAAAGAACAATTCTGCAATTAGTAGGATTTTGCTCAGTGTTAGAGGTTGAAAATTATGCTGGCAAGGCAACTGGGTCTGTGCCAGAACACGCTTTTAAATACCCATATTCTCATCCCGTTTCCAAAGGCAATACTAAGGAAGCCCAACCCCTTTGGCTGCTTGGAAGAAAGCTCGTGCTGGAAGGAATCCATCTTATCAGCTTGTGCCATTTTCCACTGAAGAGGAGCTCTTTGTCCTTTGCCTTTCTGAGAGCCTCCTGCCTCTCTTAGAAGTGATTTTTCTTGCCTATTATGTCCTTTTCTGAGCTGCCTTGTTACTGCTGGGCTGAGGTGGCCTTTATGCGGGGGGGGGGGGGAGGGTGTGAGCTGCCGTCAATGGCTCCCTCCTCCTTCGGGTACAAGGTGGGTTCCTCCAGCTCCTCCTGCCCGCTCCCCATCCTCACTCCTCAGCTTCCAGAGCCTCCGCTTGGCCTCCTCATCCACAGGGGTGGATCGTCTTTGCCTAATCGTGCACTGGCTGTCGTCACGTCACAGGCTTGGAGACTCCATCCCCGGATTTTGTCGACTCTTATTCTCACCAACGATCTTACGCGTGATCACCAGACAAAAAGCTGCGTGAATTCATATCTCACCACCCACCCACCCACTCACCCCCAGCCCCCATAGGTGTTTATGGTACACGTAAGCATGTCCAGCCCTTGAGAGCTTCTCAGAAACAGATGGAAACAAAATGGCATCATGGGACTGGAATTTTATTAGTTATCGTTGTTCCTGTTGTGCTTTGGCAAATGCATTTAATTTGAGATAACTAATGAGAAAGTGGTGGGGGGAGCGTTTCCAGTGGCGGCTTTGTTGCCCGGCTGCTGGCTGCAGCTGTGTCTCTGCAGTTTGCTGGGCATGTTGGCCCTTAATATATCCATTAACGTGATCTCCTCTTGGACAGAGCTGCCACTCTGTTCCGTCCACTGCTGTCACTTTCGGATTTTGCGGCGCGTGAGCCCATGAGCCGTTATGTCAGGAATAACCATAGTCCTCTTCTTCAATGCTTTTTCCTGGCGGGCAGCCACTTTTTCTGTAGATTTGAAGGGATGGAGGGATCAGCCAGGTTGCTTGCTCTTGCAGGAGGTATTTTTACCTGCTCTGGAGGACAAATGCAAGAATGTGTGGTCTGTAGATTTTATTTTGTGTTTATTTTCAGCCATGCAGTAGCAATCCTCGCTGTGGTTTAAAAGCAGAGTCTGAGTTGCTCTATATTGCAGTATTGATGTCTTTTGGAGAAAGCTGCCAACTTGATCAAACTAGAGCAAAGAGAAAACACAAGCTTGGAGCACTTGAGTTTACTGACCTCATTACCTTGTCTCCAGCACTTAAAATTAAGCTGTGCAGACAGCAAACGTCCGTCTTACTGACACTGAGAACTGGTTTTGATAGCACGCTGCATTTGGAGTGTCTGCTACTTCTGGCCTTTACTGCAGAAATCATAATGGCATCTTTACCTGAGCTTTAATTAAACCTCCACATGAGCTGGGGTTTAGTGATATTTACACATTGGGACCAGAAAAGCCTTACTTTTGTGCCACTGTCACTGTTTCCCCCGGATTTCTGAGCAAGGACCAAACGGATCAGCTCATGTCCTTTTGTGTGTCTATTTGCTATATGATTTTTTTCTCTCCATTGTTACCAAGGCAACCCCTCCCACCCACTCCCCGACAGGCGAGGTCTCAATAGAATGTAAGTTATTGTCTGGAGCAATTATTAGGCTATTATTAAAGCACCATTGAAATATGTCAGTATCCCGTAGGAATTTTAAACAAGTGGGAGCAAAGACAATAGCGAGCATTTAGAGGACTGCGAAAGTATTGTGCTGCTGATAGCTCCGGGAAGATGCCCGTAGCCCTCCTAAAAAGAGCTCATAAGGTATGGCCAGTCTTCCCAAATTGGCAAAAGTCAGGACTTGCCAACGTGGCCTAAAACTGAAAGGTGAAAGGGCGATAAATGGCTCTATAACTCTTCAGCTCTGTGCCACTCCTCACATGGCTGCCGTCTTGGGACTTAACAGTAGCCCTGAGAATATCGTTTTGATGGAAATGGTAGTAAAACATTCCTGTCCCACATGGATGGGAGAGTGTTCTTTGTTGGAAAGCCACCTGCATTCACAATCCCTATTTGCGTCCTAAGTTTAGAAGTGAATTATCCATCATCAGTAAAAGGTTGTGCAAGAACTGTGCAGCAAGCAGGGTAAAATGAGAGTTGGAAGTGAACCTTAAAATATTATTTTTTAAGATTATAGTGTAATTTTTCTTTTCCAAAAGAAAAGAATTCCCAACCGTGGGAATTTAGGAGATGTAGGAGCAGGGCTTGCCTTATGCTCTCCTCTTACAGTACGTGTTTTCTGCAGGTGCCACTGGGTTGTATTCCTGCAGCCACTCGTGGAGCTGTAACAGTCCAGCCTTTTCCATACCATCCCATATCCTGGGACTGAGTTTTCTGTCGCTTTTGTCTCGCTGATGCAATCCTTCTGTTGAGCAACAGCAAAACTGACAGGGTTTTATAGCACCGTATCGATTTCATCCAGGAATTTCCTTCCAAGAACCTGCCATGTTGTCACGGGTCAAAGATGTCACCAGACTGATTTGGCATTTCATTTCTGAAAGTTGCCAGGAGAGGACTGCAGCTCACTGAGAACATCTTTGTTTCAGGCTGCGCGAGTGTTAAGATGAATTGTGGGTGCAGATGGAGAATCCCTTAATGATTCTGTGTACGGGGGGGGGGGGAGGGAGGGAAGCAGGAGAGTTTGCAAGAACCTTATTTCTTGCGTTTGGATAGTGAGACTGTTTCTGGTTCTTTAGGAACTAGTTTCTCCGGCAAGATGACTTTAAACTCATGTAGAGTTCCACCTCTGTGATTTTCCCCATCCCACCACTTGGGAAAGGTTTTCACCTCTGCAGCAAGACTGGGATGGAGGAAGAGAGGTTTGCCTCATTCCTCAGCACTGTCATGTGTCATGATAAATATTTGGGGATGTGTTTGTACGTCTATTATTTGTTGTTCCTCTTAGACCAGAGCACAATATCATAAGGCTATAATGCTTAGCCTGATCTAGAATGTATTTCTTCCTTCTCGTGTATGGTTTTTCTGCCATTTACTTCTCACGTAGCTTTTGTGTCCGTGGATAGCAGCAGTGAGGGATTCCCGGCTAGTAGAGACCCGAGAGCATCTGCATTCATCTGCTGCCAGCAGAAGCCTGCGGTGGGGTTCAGTTTTACAGCTCCTGAGTCGTTTCAGTGCTTGCCTCGGCTCTGCTTGCTGTTTCCCTGACTGCTGGTGAAATAGGTGATGTGAATTTTCTGTGCTCTGCAGTCACCCATAGGCTCGTGGACAGCGGCAAAGAAAATGGGCACAAACACCTCCACCACACAAAAACTCAGAGCTGTTCTGTGTTTCGGTGGTGTCGCGGGCAGCTCACCCCTGTCACCCTGAATGAACACTGCGGTGATGTAGAAGTTGTTTCGTTGGGAATTTGTTAAAGACTTGTTAAAGGAAGTCAGATTTCATAGCTGATGGCACGGGATTATCTATCCGCATATGTCTTTTGACAGCGTTACAATTTCAGGCTCTGAAAATGATGTAACTATTTTACTAGAATAAAATAATTACAGTTTTCAGAGAGAAATCCAGGGCAGTAGGCTGTGGGTCATAGGAAACACTTGCTTTGGCAAAACATTTTACCACTCAAAATAAAAAGTAATTATTTGAAATTATAAAATCTTTTTACAATGTTCCAAGCCTTTTATTCAGTACTGGCAGCCGTCCTAAGAGTGTAAAGCTCGCCTGAATACACCATCACCTCTATGCAACATTGTTTAGTTCTTGTCAAACTTACCCACTTGAAGCCTTATGTTGTGAATATTTGAAATACATGCACGTGGCTTGTTGCTGTTAAATCTTTCTTACTGGTGTTTGTAGAGGTGGCGTGTATTTATACTGCATTTACAGGGAAAGAGTTTATTTTCCATCTTTTAGTGTGACTGGAGCTGCTTATGAGGAGAGATACGTGCTCTGTGGCTGTCCTGAGAACAAGTCATGATTATTTCTTAAGTAGTATTAACACGCTAATAAGGCTTGCGCTAGGTCATGTTAGTGAATCCTTACATTTGCTTTTGCATTTTGAAATAAAAATGATACAGTTATTTAAAGTTAGCTGCAAAGGTTCTCTCTCACAAAGTGTTTCTTCCTGTAAATTTCCTCACTTTGCTCTTGTACAATAAACACAAAAGCAAATATATCCATTCGTGTGGCAGCAGCCACTCGGATTGGTCTTTTCAAGCTCGTTCTTAAAAAGCGAGATTGATTTAATGATCAGTGACTTTTTTTGTATAGAGGCTTCTTGTGTGTAGTTGTATTCTGTGCCTTGTGGGTGTTCTCCTGTCCCTCAAAACAATCCTGGGTAATTGATACTGTCAGCTGAGCTGTGTGCTCGATGGCTGCAGTGCCAGGGTTGCTCCAACCCTGCCAACAGAGGACTCGGCTCATCTTGATTTAAAGAGAGGTACCCACCCAGCCCTTAGAAAGGGAAGGCTATTTTTTTTTCCCCCAATAATTTATTACAGTTTCCTTTTACATGTATTTACATGTTTATTGTTTACCTTTTGTCTTCCCTGCCTTTGATACCTCATGTTCATGTGCTGTCTTGTAGTTAGGAGGTACAAAGCCTATAGATCTCATGAGCATCTTTGCTTTGTGGCTGTTGAGTGTATTAGCACCAAATGGACCTTTCAGATGGTAGGGTGACCGTAGGAAATGCTCAGCTGAGTCCTGGCTACAAATTTGAGGTGTTATTTAAACCCCTTGTCTGTATGAAGACTTGGATTTCATCCCAGAGGGTTTTTTCAGACTTGCTTTTGCTGTGTCCAGTGCTAGGTGGATGCGACAGCCTGTAAGTGCTTGTCAGGTAAGCTCCAAAGTTGGACTCTTTCCTCAAAATGGACTGTGTGTGCCCTCTGAGTCTGCCCAGTACAGAACACACGCTGTCTTTGCCTCTGGTGCAGGCTATTTCCTTTGTGTCACCAGTTCCTCTTGTCATAGTCTCAAAATTTGTGGTGACTTCTTTCTGCATCTGAGAGGTTGGCAGACGCATCAACAGATACATGGGTAAGTTTGATTCCAAGATCCAGGACACCCTTTTTGTCTTAAACGCATTTCTCCTTTACTCAACTGAATTTGAGATAACTTCCACAATTGTTGTCATCGGCTGTGGAGAGCAAGGCTTTTGCTGCAGCAGGTATCAGTTGGTGGCATCCTCCTGGCTACCCCATCTCGTATTTCTGCTGAATCCTGACTGTTTTGTCATCCACACGCTACCTGCCATGTGGCACGTTTCATATACTCGTTTGGCAAAAGAGAGGAAAATACATCCATGTTCCACTTCAAAAATAGTGCAACCGTCTGTAAGGGCGGTTGTGTTGGGCTGTGGGATTGCTGTGATCACACTGTCTCTTAAGGCAGATTGGTAGCTACAGAACTGCAGTTTCGGGGTGTGCCTGTGAATCAAGTGATAAAACAGCAAAGAAACCTGCAGATCAATTTGTAGGTTACATGCGAGTAATCTTTTGGATTACTTTTTTGCTTAAGTTACTGTTATTTTCGGGGGCGCAGCAAGAAGCTTTATGAAAAGCCGAGTTGACTCCAGTGGGTCAAAAGAGGTGGCTGAGACCTGGCAGTCCTCGGGCAGGTTTAGCAGGAATAGAAGCCCTGTTTCTAATTCAGGGTGATGGAAACCAAACCAGAGGCGAGTATCTCTTGCCAGGGGTAGGAACCAGTGCAGCGTCAGCAGCTTCCCTTTGTATTGCCAGGAGCGTGGGCACACAAGTGGCATCACTCTCACGTGTACACATACATTTTTCTGTATATTCAAATATATATTCATGGTCTTTTAGTATTGGCAAACTAAGATTTTTTTCAGACTGAGAAATATTTTTTTGAGGTTATCTGTGTGTATCTCTCCTTCAGGAAGCTCTGTGTGCCTGGATATGGACATTTTGCTTGGGTCTCTGGCTTAAATTTTTGCTTCATTCATTCCATCCTGTCCCTCCTAACCCATCCCTCTTTTCTTTAGTGACTGTAATGAATTAATGATTTTATGTAAATCTGGTGTGTGATGGACTTGGGTGTGCCTTGGGACTTGTTTAAGCTATCACATAGAAAATGCATCATCTGCTTCATTTTTTTCTGCATTTGCAGTCAGTTTTTCCTTTATTCCTTCTCCCTACTTTCTATTTTTTTTTCTTTTTTTTTTTTTCTTAAAGCAGTTCTTTAAGCATGTTTAGACCATTTGCCAGGGTTTAAAGCTTTAATTGTTTTTTTCCATCCTTTCTCCCTGCTCCACCCCCTTTATTTTCCACCTAAATAGGAAGGATAAAAAGCAACCATCCCTGCATTACGTACCTGATTGCTATTCAGTTCCCAAGGGAGACGCCCTGAGAGCTAAATGCAGGGGCTGGAGGTCTGGGCTCTCTGGTTAGATTCACTGAATGTCACTAATTAGAGTAGAGTAACCACTTACATATTTATTCATGTTTCAGAACAGTTGGTGAATCAATTGAGTGAATGAACTGGGGGCAGCTTCAATGCTTCTCGTGTGTGAACATGCTTAAAAGAAACCCCCAAACATATTGAAGTTGTTTCCTTGTGACTTACAGACCAGCATGGCTGTAGCAAAATGTCATTTTCATGTGACTTTTTGGGTGAAGGTTTTTCTAATCACCCTGTCTTCTATTGAAGAGGAGCTGATTCCATCCTCCAAAATATATATTTAAAAAAAAAAAAAAACCTCTGCTGAGAAGAAAATAATGTTACTTTAGGACCATCCTCACTCTGTTTGTAGTTAATGGATTAATTTACCTAAAGCTTAAATTAATATCCTTGCAGGAAATAAAATTAGGACAATAACTTGTGCTGAAGCGTTGCTGACAGTGCAGAACAACCTTGGAGTATATGGTGGTTGTTTTTTTTTAAATGGAGCAGATTGATTTCCCCATAAACACCTTGAAGTGTTGCCTTTCACCAAAATTCTGTCTGAATTTAGCTCCTAATTGATAATAGCTCATTTACGTTTTCCGAGCAGGATGGTGACAGCCTCCTGGTCTCCCCTTGCTGAGAGATTTGCATTCCATCTGCTCTGGCTGTTGATTAGCAGCGTGCCGGCTACATGAGCAGTGTTTCTGGCCGCTACGGTCATCTGTTGCGTTAAAATTTTTCGGTGGGGGACACGACCACGAAGCTTAAAAGCTCGGTTAGGGGAGCGAGAAATAACGTTTTTTGGGTTTTGCTGTTGTTAGAAGGAAAGGGCCTTGTAGGCGGCGTGGCTTGAAAGTGCATCATTGGGATCCAAATTTCCTGGAGCACCACAAAAGCTTTCTGATGCTCGGTGGACAAAGCTCCGAGTTCTCCCCTGCTTGCTGCTACTGCTGCTTTGGGTGCTCGCATCTCTATTCCATTTGTATCGCCCGTACTTTAAATAAGGAGAAGTCTTTCATTTAGCAGGTTTTCCAGGGAACAATGTTCACGTCAACCATAGCTTCAAAGCGGTCAGCATCTCCTTACCTGCTGCTTGGCAAAAGTTGCTGGGGCAGGCAAGGGACTGGCAGATTTTTTTTGCACCAAAGCATGTTTAATGTCATTTACCTGTAACACAGAAAGAGCTGGTGTGTAAGGTGATGCGAGTGTGTTTAAAGTTCAGCAAATGTAAAGGTAGGATGGAGAGAAATTGGGTCCCTGATATCTGAAATGTATTGTACGCCTCTCTCCTCTCCCCAGTGTTTTTAAAAGCGAGTCCAGCTTTTAATCCGTAACAGTGTCATGCTAAAATGTTCTAATTTAATTTTGTGTTGTGTGGGATACTACGGAGTAAAGCTGAGGTTGCTCATCCTAATCCTGAACTTTCGTGCTCTAATTTGGCTACATTAGCTGGTTTATAACCTCTGTTGCAGAATGTTTTAGGGCACGTCTGCCTTCTGTCACTGGTGAGTGTGCCAACTTGAAGGTGAAGCAAGTTGGTTTGCAAGATGTCCATAGATGATTTATTCAGGTTTATTGAAAATATTGTTTTCCTCTCTACATGCACAGCTGATACTGCAATTGAGACTTGTAATTCAGGCTTTTTGTCACTGTTGTGAATTGAGGGAAAATAGAATTAATTGTGGTGGCTCTGTAATGCATTCTTTGATGTGTAAAGAAGAGGTGACTTAGGAAGTTGAGCCATTCGGGTTTTTTTTACCCTCAGCATACTTAGAATTTGTGTTTGGATGCAAAACCTTTCTATTGGCAGTCACTTCTGCAGTTTGTGTATTCCCTTCCCACCGGGTTTTGTTCTGTAAGCAATAGGAATTAGTGAATGCTTCCTTTTGCCTTTTTATTTACCAAGTGCCAGCAGTGCTGTGCATCGAGCCTGGGGGAAATGTAGGGGGGGAATCACATGCCTCTAAATCTTTCTTCTCATTTGGGGTGTAAAAATCCTTTTCAAAAGGATTCCAGTTCCAGTCTGGCAGGGATGCTCCAAGAGGAGATACCCAGCCCTTGAGGTTTCTGGCTCGGGACTTGTGCTGTGCAAAAAGAAAGAGATTAGCTTGGAAGACAGACAGACAAACAAGTGCAGTCTTGGTCTCCGTTGCATTTTAATCTTAAACTAAAATTACCCCTTGAACACAGGAGCTCTGTTGAGGAGCTGAAGTGGGCATAGACTTTCAAATCAATCCCTTTTGAAAGACCATCTTCTCTCCCCTTGAAGGAAGGGCATTTGCACTATTGCTTATTCCTTCTGTGTACTTAAATCATAGCAAAGCTTCCACTTGCAAAGTGGTGCCTGAGGAATGCTACTTTTACTTGAATTGGGTTTAAACAAACCCTTTAAGCGCAGGATGGAGAATCAGGGAAGGCGAGGGATGCTCCATGAATGTGGTTTTGAAAGAAAACAACTCCAAACTTGTGGAAACCTGCACTGGAAAACTTCTGCTTGTCTTGAATTTACCACAGCGTCTCCAGGCGTGCTTCAATACGAATTTTTTAATGAGTATCAAGGTGGGGCTCAGCTGGGTGGCTGTGGGAACGAGGGGTAGGCTTTGTAGTGCTGCGAGGATCTGACAGCATCTGTCACTATAATAATGTAAGAATTAAAACAGAGGAATTACTGCCTGGAGAAGATAAGCAGCTACCTTAATGCACGTTTACCGGTGCTGGAACTAGACGGGTACCGTTTAAAAAGAAACGTTGGTTTAAATGGTGCAAAAACATTTAGAAAACACTGATGTAAACACTGATGTGAATTAAAAAGCCAGTATGTTTCCTCCTTCCTGGGAAGTCAAAAAGAGCTGAACATGGTTGGACTCGATGGTCTCAAAGGTCCCTTTCCAACCATGAAGATTCTGCGATTCTATGGTCTGACTGTAAAGGTCCCCTGGTAAAATCTTGCACAGAGCCACTCTCGAGCCCCCAGTCATTTCTCTGAGATACCTCAGAAGCATGGTTTTCTTCATCTGATAATTGCTTGCTTATTATCTTCTTGCTAACTGTTTGCTCTTAATAGCTGGTAAAATAAAAAGGGAAAAATGAATTTTAGTAGTCTTCACTCTCCGGGGGGAGATTAAGCCATTGATAGCGTGTTTAAAGCAGACTTCTCTTTGTACTGTGCGTTCGTTGTCCTCCATATGGGGAGCCTGTAGTTGGTTCTGCATCATTTGTCTTGTCTTTCTGGTTGCTCTTAATATTAATTGAAGTCTTTCCCAAGACACAGTTTTGTTAATCATCCTTTTGTCATTTCTCTTTTCCTCCCCCCACCCCATAACTCCAACAAATATGCTCTCATGTGTTGAAAAGAGGGTTAAAAGTAGCATTAGGGTTTTTTTTTTTAATGTTGGCTCTCCATTTATTCACCTGTGTTTTTTCCACCAGTATTAGTGCTTCTATTTCTTTGCTCAACTTCTGAATTTTGTATGTGCTGTAATTGTTATAAGGATGCAAATAGTTTCCTGGAGTGATGGGTATAAGTCTCTTATCAGCTCCAATTATGCAAAATGTTTTCAATTAGCTATAAATCCCTTTTCTACCTTCCCCCAGACAAACAGAACTGAGGAGGGCCCTCCTGGGACACACTGGTGTGTGGTGCAGGGACAGGCTTTCACTGTCTAAATTGTGTTCTGTCCCAGGAGTGTTAAGATCAGAAAGCATGCTCTGCTACTCCCTGTTTTCTTAAGAAGTTATCATGCTTGTAATTACACTGTTTCCCTGAAGATTTACAGTATGACTGCTGACAACCTACGTGAGGAGGTAGCATCTCCATCTCTAGTTTCTCACAAGCACCAATGGAAACAAATCACTGTCCTGGACTGCAAAGCCTTTTTTTGTTTTGTTTTTGTTTTTTTGAGCTTATTCCTGTTCTGTCCAAAGTCATAGCAGGTGGTTAAGTGCTCCGTCCAATACCAGTAACTACCAAAGCGGGATGCTTTGTTAGATGGACTGATGGCTAAATGTGAAATGGCAATTTCCGTGGTGCCGCGAGGCAGAGAACAGATGCTGTCACTGAGCAAAATGTTCCTGTAAGCTTTGAGGTGGTTCTGGCTCTGAGGTTACCACCTCCGTGTGCCACCGCAGAGAAGAACAAGGAGAAAGCAGAGGAGTTTCCTGACAAATACTTGTCGTATGGAGGCTTTATTGAAAAAGCCTGAAGCCCTCTGAATGTCAGTGATGTTTGCTTGGGTAACGCAGAGGAGAGGTACGTACCTTCTGCCTGGTATGGAGAAGACTCCACCGTTCCAAACAGTGCTGGTTTCGGTTGGCCAATGTACGTAATAATTATCTGCAGCAGGAGGAGATAACTCTGAGTTTAAATTGCTTGGTTCTTCAAAAGAAATATTTTTGAGGCCCTCTTGATACTACCTCTGTATTTGAAGTTTACCTTTCTCCCTTAAGCTGATTTTGCTGCTTGTTTTAGCCCTTTTCTTTGCCCCTCGTTCATGCTCTTGCTGCTGTTTTCACAGCAGCCTGACAAGTGTCCAACCAGGGAGGGTTGGAGAATAACTTTTTCCAGCACATGGTTGTTTGATTGCACAGTTGCAGCAGAGCAGCTGGGACACATTTAAGCCCTCCCACAGGCCGGCAGCCTTTCCAAAGGAGCGGGCTGTTGGACTGATGGGCTTGCTCTTGGAGCACACGCACGAGGAGCCTGAACAGGGCATGGTCTTAATGCTGGACGATGGCATTTCCTCAAGCTCCTGGAGTCCGTATCCTGCTGGTGACCGCCTGCGAATCCTGATGAACAGCAAAACTGCTTAGGATACAGGAGTCTTGATTCGGATGAGTGTGGGCTGGCTGGTGGTGCAGCACAGGTGACCTGCCTGTCAGGCTGCATTTGCACTGATGGCTTTATCACCATGAAAAGGTTGGTAGTTTCTGGGCCTCTTATTTCAGCATACATTAGCACTTGTCTTGTAGGACTTGCTCATGTACAACCTGATTTTTGCCAGCAATTAAAAAAGAATTATAAAAAAAAATATATACACGCACTGTAGAAACTGATATTTGGTGGAGGGAGGGAGAAAGAAAGCATGGGAGAAAGCACTGAAAAAACAAGCCTTAAATTACATTTCAGGATCATAGAATGGTTTGGATTGGAAGGGACCTTAAAGATCATCTAGTTCCAACCCCCCTGCCATGGGCAGGGACACCT
>JAOQGH010000004.1:2217511-2229058 GCA_025769975.1 Gallinago jamesoni
GATTTTTGCACATCTGCTGAAGGGTTAGAATCTTTTTTCCTCTGAAATGAGAGAATTTGAAAAAGGTCAGCTTTGAAAGCATCATTGCCCAAATGGCTTGGGGAAGCTGTCGTCACAGTAATGCCTGTGTAGCCGTGCTTGTACCAGTAGATTCCACTGACAGCACCACCTCGCTTTCCCTTTAGTGACTTCCCTGTGATGGCTGACAAAGACTATTGCTGCCTTTTTTTTTTTTTGTTTGTTTGCAAAATGACTTCTTAGGAGTGCCAGATAGTAGTTTGAAGAAGCGAACCTGTAGAACAGCTTTCCAGCTGCCTTGTAGCCTGCAAAACCTCACGCTCTCTGAGCTACCAAGCTGGTAGCCAAGGCAGCTGGGCAACAGCTGTCTTCTCACATCTGGCTACTGCATTGCCTGTTTTTTCTGCACCTGAAAGTCATACCAGGACTCTGTCACTGCTTTAGAATCTATGTTTGCAAAGTCACAAATGTAAATAGTTTACAGTAGACATTTGGTTGGATATCTGGCTTGTAGGCATGTTGTGGAGACGGCTGCTTTTTTCCAGCTAAATCATCTACAACAATCTGGCTTGTTTCCGTGTAAGATTTCAGTGATACAATCTAAAAATAAGGAAGCATAATTTTTACCAACTTGAAAATCATAATTTCTAAAAGTATTTTGAAATGGGTTCTATTCATTCTGTGTTAATTGTTAAAAACAACAAAATGGTGAACCAAAACCTGAGCGAACTTGCGTTGGTGACCTGCAGCAGTTCCTCCCTCCTCCTTCCGCTACCCACACATAACTGCTGCGTGTGCAGGCAATACCAACCTCATTTGCTACCTGGGTAGTCATTTTTTATTGCTAGATTTAGGGAAATAATTTAATAACCAAATCTAATTTGGGCTAAAAACATTCATTAAGCGGAGAGCTGACCCGCTCACCCGTGATGGTTTAGAAAAGTAAGTCTTTTCTAGGGGGGTTGGTTTTGTTGCTGGTTTTTGGGTTTTTTTTTTTAATATTAACTAGTGCATGAAGCTTCTTTCTTGCTGATTCTACAGTATTTTAATTCAAGGTCCACTTTTTGGTTGATGGAATAAGTTCTGATGGAGTTTCACACCATTACATGCGTGTACAATTTTCAAGTTGGAAGTTAAGGTGGAATAATATGAATCCCAATGTTCCTTATTTGCAAGCAGACTTGCCCACCTTCCTCTTCTGATAGCAAGAATACGTCCTAGGAAGATATTTCTGTATCTATACTTTAAGCACTTAACATTTTTCTCATACAGAACTTTATTTTCCACAAGATTGGACATGAAAGTGCATGGTGAGTAATTAATTTATTGGAAATGATTTCAGTGAGTGATTCCATTCGCAGCTGACCCAGGCTGGGTCTGTTGTGAGGAAGGGAGTTGCCTTGCGGAAGAACCTTCCCTTTGGGAAAACATCCCAATAAAGACAAGGATGACGCATTCGAAGCGTAAAGGTAATCTTCAGCCTTGTGTTTATGAACTACACAGCTCGATTTTAAGCTGTAAAATCTTTCACTGTACTGTGTAAAAGGTTAGGGAACTGTACTTCCCTGCTGCTGTGGAACTGTCAAGGGTGTTAGAAATTTGTGATGGTTGAGTAAATGGACAAAGCTGATGGGGGTTTTGGGGGCAGATGCATGTTTTTATTATAGCGACACACTTTTTAAGAATTTTGAGAGGGGTAATACTCTCAATAAAAGTGGCCCTTTTTCTTTTTATCTTTTTTTCCCCTAATGTGCCATTGAGCCTAGAAGTATAAGCAGTTACTATCGTCCCAGACCTGGGAATGAGAGCACTGTCTTTTAAATCTTGTTAATTTTTCAGAGCACAGTTCTGCTGTTGTAGACCTTTTTGAGCCATTTGCACGGGGCTTTTAGGTAGCAAAGGCCAAGGACAGGGTGGAGAAAATGTTAAAAGTTTAGTGTATTCAGAATGGTGCAGGTGTTGAACTTGTGATCACCTGTCCAATATGATTTGATGTGTTTAATGCCAATGTTGAGTTTGACTTGGTTTTGTTTGTTTTTTTACTGAATAGATGGCAGAGCCCTCCTAATAAACAAAATTGCCTCCTCTCTAGCTGAAATGTTGAAATTAACTTACTCAGAATTGTTTTGTGGCAAACAGAAGATGATTCAGAGAACTACACCTGCGCTGATCTCATAACAAAGCTAATTAATCTTTTTTAATTAAATGTCCCTTAAAATTCAGTGTGATAAACACTGAAGGATTATTATTTTTAGAGGGCACTGCTCTAACAAGAAAACTTGTACTCTGTGTTTTCTTGCATGGAAGTGAGTAAGCAGAGCTGCCTGGGATGCTGATTGTTTGTGTATATAATTCAGCTGCAGAAAATGAGAAATTAAATGAACGGTTGAAAAATGTACTGAGCACTGAGTGCTTGGGACAGTGCAGGAATGAAACTTGCATGTTAATTTTTCAACTTCAGGCTCTATTTTAGGTGTGCCAGCATCTGACCTCTCTGCAAACTGGAAAGTGTGGTGAGAGGGGAGTGCACCCAGATTGCTGCTGGTTTACCACTTGGCTTTGCAAGAAAAAGTGAGAGCCTTTAAGTCTTACTGTGTTTTTTATTCACCCCAGGCAATTGCCTAGGAAGTTGAGGTCGGGAAGCTGCAATATTGATCGGACTATCTTCTTGGCAACCTTGTTCATGGCAACTTCGTAGAGCTTAGGGTAAATGGAGTATTAGGGCTATAGAAAAAGAACAAAAAGGGAGGTTACCGATGGCCCTTCTTGGCAGCAGTAGCTGGATGCCTTTTAAAAACAGCTTCTGTTGTCATGGAGCGTCTGAATCCAAGGCCAGTTTCTGGCACTGTGATTTTCTCATGGCAAAAAACGTTGTCCTGTTCTGGCCTTGGGGGGAAAATAAATAAATAAATGCAATAGCCTTGGCAGCACTTATCTATTATTGCGGCTAAATGACAGGACTGCAGTGGGAATGGGACCAAAGGGAAACCTTTTCTTTACAGAGAATCCTGATTTTTATTTTTTTTTTTTAAAGCTGGCATCCACCATGGTCTGAAAAATATCTTTTGTAAGAAGGTGTTTGACACTTGAAGAAGGATTTTGAATAGTTTATATAGAACTTGCTTTCCTCTGAGTCAGCAATGTTTTGAGGTTGAAATAGGGACTTGAATTCCTAATCT
Source organism: Gallinago jamesoni (assembly GCA_025769975.1). Classification (NCBI taxonomy): domain Eukaryota; kingdom Metazoa; phylum Chordata; class Aves; order Charadriiformes; family Scolopacidae; genus Gallinago; species Gallinago jamesoni. The sequence goes on from JAOQGH010000004.1 coordinate 2,220,709, forward strand.
CAAGGTTTTTGGAAGGTCTTCTAGTGGTGGTTTGTTTGTGTTTTAAAGCCCATTTTCCTCTTCTAAACTTCAGATATGATCAAGCAGTTTAACGCAGTTATTTATCATTTCCCGAAGTGGTCAGTAATGCGCAAAACAAGTTATTTATTCATTTATTTGGCATTGCTTATGTAGTGTAACATTAGGTTGCTTTGCTGAGCTTTTTGTTGTCTTAAAAGGTGATATTTTGATTGCATAGAAATATTAATGTTTAACTTCCTGCTCAAAAAGTATACTTGTATACTCCGCTTCCCGATATGATTTTTTTTTTTTTTTTTTGGTTTTGTTCTGTTCTTGGATAGTTCCAGTGTCTGAAGTTTAAAAACTTGCTTGGTTTTACTTTTGCTTTGTGAACTTATTGAAACCTCGAAGCAAGTGATGACAGAAGTGGTTCAGTGTTTCTGATGCAGGAAAGCAGTAGGCTTCTATGCTAAAAGCATTTCTACATGACTTATTTTTCAAGGCAGGAAAGGATGATTACCCCATGTCAGAAGGTAAGGTCTTCTGCTAGAGGTGTGAAAACACTTTGGGCTGAAGAACTTCCCCTTCAGGTCCTGAAGAGTCATCTCTGTTTTGATACTGTCTGATTACTGTTATTTGGAAAGTTTCAGGCAGCTAGTGAGTAAAATCACTGCATGTTAAGTATCACATGTTAATTGCTGTTGCTTCACCCGCCTGTTTGTGTTTTGTCCTCCCGTGCTGGTGGCTGTTGGGTCAAGGATTAGGGTGTTCTCGGGCAAGTTGAGATTGGCCTTGGTGGTAGGGCCCCAGGGGTAGGATGTTGCAACTGCTGTGATTCCTCTTAGAAATCAGCCCCAAACCAGAGTTATTTTCTGTCCTTCTGGTGCCTGGAAAGAGGGGTCTGTGTGGAGGCAGTGAGCTGAGCAGGAGGTATGTGGTTCTCAAAGTCTGCCTCAGGCCGGTGACCGTGAGGAGGGGTGGAACGACACCCCGGGGTTCGGGGTTTGTTTGCACGAGGGAGGGAGCCCTCATCCTTGGGGAGCAGCCTCTGATCTGCAAATATAATCGTCACATAAGAAAGACTCTGGGAGTCAAAACTTGTGAGTTTGGAGCAGCCTTTGGAGCCTTTAAATTCTTTTCTACAACCCCTTGGATGGTGGTGTAAACACCAGTCACCTGTGCAGGATTGGTTGTTTTTTTTTCCCCCTCTGTTTTACTCTTTAAAGCGTTGTCAAACTCAAAAAGAAGACAGCCCCTGCAGACTTGCTTTATGTTGTTTGCTTTTTCTATACAACCACCCCTAAAACACTACTATAGTGCCTATAGCTTTATGGTATTTAAAATCAGTGCCACAATATAAGAATTGGGAAATTCTAAATGTTAAAAGATTACATTTCATATATATTGATACTGCTTTGAGGATGTTCATAGCTGGAAATCAATGCTGAAAGAAAAAAGTGGTTTCTTTGTTACAACAGTCCAGAGTGTTTGTCTGCTAGTGAGTGAAACTTTTCCGTAGCTACTTGTCATCTCAATTTAATAGCATTTATTTCAAAATCTATTTCTTGACCTTATCAAGACCATAATAAAATACTAATTTCTCCTCCTTGTAGTAATACTAACCTTTTCTAGTCTGTAAGACCGCATGAGGATTCAAAAGCTGTAATTATGGGGGGTATGAAGAGGCTGTTTTAATTCAGCATTAGGAGCATTTGGGACAGTGCTAGAATTTGTAGTTATAGTGTGATTTCTTTAATTTTAAACTAATTTCTTAATTATTAGAAAACTCATTTTGTCTTCGGAATTCTGAACTTCTGGAGATGGTGCACTATATTCCTTATAATAGCAAAGTGATCAAATTGCTGCTTTAATTACAAATTTTGACTTGAGTTACAGAATTTACTTAGGTCTTTCAAGCGAGTTAAAGCAGTCCCAGAGCGGGGGGGGAGAAGGGTGGTTTTAATGACGATTGCTGTAATTTAGGTCTTCTCCTTTAAACTTTGCTTATGACAGAGAGGTTTTATTTTCTGGGGAGGAAGAAGGTTGATGATGGGAACATTGGTCAAGGAGCACTTGTGCTTATGTGGGTTTTTCTCTCTCATCTTGGTGCGATTCCCTTTACAGCCAAATTATGTGTTGCTTCGGAGTCCTTTGGACTTGATTGTTCTTCTTTCTTTGCGTGACAAAGAAGGTGGATTTACTCTGAAGAAATATTTCCATGGCAGCCACTTAAAAAAATTGTTCCTATGTTCTTCTGTAACAACTTTTCTTTTTTCCTTTCTATTTTGTTTTATAGACACAGATGAGGACACAGTGAAAAGGTGTTTTGCCACATTTGAAGAGAAGTTCTTCCAGACCTGTGAGAAAGAACTTGCCAAAATCAACATTTTCTATTCAGGTAAGGTGCTTATTTTGTGTGTATTTGTGGAAAATACCGCAACACAAGAAGCTCTCAAACTTTCAGAATCACCACAGTGGTCATGGAGGTCTACCATCGGGTAATGACAGGGCAGGTTTATATGGGAAACTGCTCTGGTTTAATCACAGATGTGGAGCTAAACCATGGTATTTGAATGGAGGGAGAATGAAAGGCAGGTGATTTCATTGCTTTGCAATAGCATCCTGTTGAACTTTATAAAGGTGCTCTTAAACTTAAGTGGCAGCTTACATATAGGGCACAGTTTCTCAGCATATCCCCAGTGGGAGTCTCCTGTGCATGTTTTAGGCATGCTAAGCTCCCTTGCTGGTGTTTCCTAAGTGTGTACAGAAATAGCTATCGTGGACTTCCCTGCATATGGTAACTTGACCATCTTGATGTGCCCAACAAATTTTTAAACACTTAACTCTTACTTAAACTCTTGCAACTTTCTGGAGTAGATCAGCCCCTAGCAATTTGTCATTGGCTGTGTAGAAAACCCTCCTTAGTAAATGGAGTGAAAATGTAATGGTGGTAAGAGTAGGGATACCTAGGGGTTATATTTCAAAGTGCTATTGTTTGTTGTTTTCCCTGGGAAAGTTTGCTTTCCCACCTTGTGTTTTAAAATAAACTTTAGAATGGGATAATTGGAAATTCACCCTGTAATGCTGCTACAAAAGGCTTCGTAATAGTGTGCTCCAGTGCCACCCACCATTACACTTCAGCTGGTTTTCAGCCTCTTTTGGTAAGGTTTAAAATGGATTTTCAACTGGAAAAGTGTATATATGAATAGAATGATGCATTGACTTCTGCTATACCTTCTCTTAATGTGTTGATTTGTGAACTTGGTGCTATAAGCAGGATTTTGCAGCACAATACAGTAGCCTTTTCTATTTCATATTTTAATCTGGTAACAAAGGCAAAGTTGAATTGTGCAAAATATTTTAATAACTGTCAGGCAAGGACTTTATTGCTAGCAGAATCTGGGTTGTGAACACGAGAATACCTAAAAGCGTAATGGATGCAGTAACTGTGCTCTTCAGCTTCCATCTAGGGAAGTGACCCTCTTGGGCTGGCTGTGCCAGCTCTTCTGGCTCCCTGGACCACTGGTGTTTTTTGTCAGAGTGGGTGTCAGGACAAGGGCAAGGGGCAGACTGTAGGTAGAAGCAATATGTTTTATTAGGCTAGCTGGGTTTTACACTTTATAGGCATTTTTCTACATGCAATTCATATGTACCTAACTCAGAACTCAGTTGTTTTCAGTGGTTTGTTTTGTTTTTTTTTCCCCTGTGAGATCATCTGTTTCTATCCCAGATCTGAGGTAAAGCTCTTCGGCTCAGAAACTTGTCTTACTTTTCTACTTATACCAGCTGATCTAATAAGAGGTCCTGGGTACTACAAGCTAGACTCTGTGGAGGAAGTTCTGTCAATTCAGATGTACAATACAGATTGTAATTTTCCCTAATGAGGACCTGCTAGCACACGTGCACCCACATATATGCACCCATTCCAGCATTGTTTAAAATGGCATTAATAATATAGGACAGAGTTGGGTTTTTTTTCCACTGACTGTCATTTCAAAAAGTTACGGGAGAGAATACATGTAATTTGAAAATCTCTTGTGATAAGATTAAAATAAGTCTTTTATTTGCAGAAGAGCAACATGACTTTAATAGTACAGAGACCCTTTATTAGAGTTATTAACATTAAGCTACATCAAGAAATGTTCTATTGGTGGTTCCTCTTTATCATGTCAGAAGTATGTCACGTTGGACCCTATTGTAACTCCAGGCATGTGTTGGCTTGGATTATGACCTGGTACATCCTCTTTGTTATAGGCTTATTATATGGCTTATTACACACTTGTCTTTACGACAATAAATATTGTCCATTTTCAAGAAAGCTAAGCTTTCTCTTGATCTCCGCTTCATTTCCTCCTTGTCTTTCAGGTGAGCATTGCCAGGGATTGCCACAGCGTGGACAAGAGCAAATGAGCACAAACTTGAGTATAAGAAGTTCCACCAAAGCATGAGGAGGAACTTCTTTGCTGTGAGAGTGGCAGGGCACTGGAACAGGCTGGCCTGAGAGGTGGTGGAATCTCCTTCTCTGGAGACATTCAAAACCTGCCTGGACAAGTTCCTGTGCAACCTATTCTAGGTGGACCCACTCTCGCAGGGGGGGGTTGGACTAGATGATCTCCAGAGGTCCCTTCCAACCCCGTATGATTCTATGATTCTCTGGGGCTGGGCTGCTCCCAGACCACAACTCCTCCCTGGCTCCCCAGGGCTCTGGGGGTTGGAGCGCCTGCTGCAAAATGCCTTCACCTTGCTCGGCTTGCCAGCTCTCATCAAACATAGCCTTAATTCCCCAGACGTTTGTCCCAGCTCCATAGGAAGGAAAACTGCCATTAACTGAATCTGATTTGATAAACAGTTTGTGGTTATTTGGACTACGCTCAAGAAAATCTATGCTCAGCTGAAAGCGAAAAGAACGGCAGTAAAATTTTCTGATGGTTCCAGCAGACAAATGCCTGTTCAAGTGCTAAAGTTCTGTTTGTGTTTGGGATCTTCTAGTGGTGAGGTTTGGTGTATTGATAAATCAGCATCGTCAGGATCTGCTTGAGCTATGGTTTAGCTGGTACCATTTTCGTGGTCCATTTAGCAGCTGGTTTTATTTTTTGTAGGAAGCTGTGGCTTTAACTTGGTAAGCATAGTATTGAACGTGATGTGTACGAGTAAGAAAAGGAAGGAGTGCTAAAAGAGCCTGCCTAGAATGCCCTGAGCTGGGTCGCTGAGAGCAGGTATGAGTTGTTTGATTACCTCCTGCCTGGTGAAACAGAGTTTGATCACAACCACGACCATGTAAACTGCTAGTGGGATAGCTTTTTAATGATCCATATGTGTGAACTTTTCTTTAAACTTGGAAAAAAAAGAGTCCAAAACAGCTTAGAATTGCGTAGTTGAGGGGATATGTTTAGATGGTGGTTTTCATTCGAGATCTCGAAGGTATTTTGGGGCAAAGCTGCTTCTTTATTGCTTTTTTGTTGAAGCCTGCCTCTGTTGGTTTTAGATTTCTCCTTGGTTTTTGCCCTAAGTTCATACTTGAGTCGGTCCTTGGGGGGCATCAGGTCATGCAAAATGCCCCAACAGCAGAGTGGTTCCAGTTTTGAAGTGTGCGCTGCTTTTTTCTAACTCTTTTGAGGGGCGTATTTTTTTTAAAAGCGACTTCTCGGAGTGCTAAATTAGTGATAGTGGTGGATGTCTTTTCAAATATTTCGGAATATATTGCAAATTGAGAAATTCATTTCCATTCTGCTTTGCCATTTCCCTAGGCAATTCCCTAGGAGGTTTGAAGAATAGCAGAATACGTTTTTGTCTTATTTTGCTTCTGCAATGGATCTTGCTGATAAAATACTACCTTAACAAGATGAAATGATTTGTCGATTGGGTAACTGGAGTCAGTGCAATGGAGTGGGCAGGAGGGAGAAGAAGGTGGCAGGGCCACCATTTCTGAGGGGGCCATTATTGGACTGGCTTGGTGGTCTTTAAAGCCTTATTCTCAGAGGACTGTGGTCCTCTCCTGTGGATGGAGAAGGCTGCACGGGAGACAACACATGACTCTCTTCAGCAGTGCATAATTAAGAAGATTGTTTGTATGTGGGGATGATGTATTTTTATGGATGTTGGTTTGCAAACAGATTGGAAAAACTGCAAAACTATTTGAAATAGTTTTATAACTGTTTCAAAATGTAATCTTTTCTTTAAATAGTTTCATTAGGCTGATGGATTTTAAGATTTTTCTGGACATAGGGACAATGGAATGGTGCTTTCAATTGAAAGATGTAAATTTAAGCTCTTCCATATTTAATTATTTGATCCAAAAGACTTCTCAGTGTATCACCAGATGATTTAATGTAATGTTATGAATACAGAGTGTGGACTTGAGAGGTTTATTTATGTGAAGGCTTTTGATTCTAACAGATATCTGGTACTTCTGCCGGAGAGAGCTCCCAAAGTGGGGAGAGATTATTGTTTGTGTGCAGTCTGACCTTGAGTGTTGTAGGCTGTGGGCTGCATTGCCTCTGCTCAGCAGACTACTTGCAGCTGTAGGAGTTGTCAGAGAGGAATTGCCCTTTCCTGTCTTTTTAAAACCTCTCGCTTTAAAGTTTATAATCAGAAAAGTTACAGAGAGTTTCAGGCTCTTCCGTACTTGATGTTTATGTATTGATCCCCCTTTTCTCTTTGCGTTCTCCTTCTAAAAAGTACCTTATGCAGAGCACTGTAAAATTATTTATGGAGGAGTTTTGCTCTTAAAATTAACCAGAATTTAATAAGTCTGAGGAAAAAGGTCAGAATTGTCCCCATAAGAATAAATCTTACTTCTGGGGGAGAGCAATTGAGAATTACTATTCAGTTGTTATATAAGATACTAATGCAAAGAATTAAGTTGATAGGATCATAGAATGGTTAGAGTTGGAAGGGACCTTTAAAGATCGAGTTCCAACTCCACCGCCATGGGCAGGGACACCTCCCACCAGACCAGATTGCTCAAAGCCCCATCCAGCCTGGCCTTGAACACCTCCAGGGATGGGGCAGCCACAGCTTCTCTGGGCAACCTGTTCCAGTGTCTCACCACCCTCACAGGAAAGAATTTCCTTCTGGTGGCTAATCTAAATTTCCCCTCTTCCAATTTAAACCTGTTGCCCCTTGTCCTGTCGCTACACTTCCTTGTAAACAGTCCCTCTCCAGCTCTTCTGTAGGCAGGAGACTGTTGGGCAGAGCTTTGGGTTGTGGTTTCTGGTGCAGTGGTGTGTGTCCTGCTGGGTGGTTCCTGGTGGCTCCAGCTCCCAGCCATCTGCCCCAACACCATCAACCTGCTCGGCGTTTTGGTAGCCATCTCCAGTGCCCAGGCTCTGCGATGCAGCTTATCAACAGAGATGCTGAAGTTGTAGTGGGGAAAAGAGCCTTATACAGGAGAAAGAGAAAGATAATGGTGTCAATTATGCTGGTTTTAGCATAAGAAGTTAGTCACTCAGCCTAGAAGATTATTTTCTGAAACTGCCTAAAGCAGCATGTTTAAAGGAACACCTTTTTCATACTTGAGATGTGAGGAAGAGACTGATTTGTTCTGAAAACACACCAAAATGGTATATAAATTCAGTCGACTGCGCCTTTAATCAGTGCATAATGAGGCAATGCTTCTAACCTGCCTGAGCCTAAACTGAGGAAAAGCGACATGAAATTATTACAGCGGATCACGTAGAGCAGCTAGTGGTGGTGTAACTCCTGATCAAAGCAGAAGCTGTGTTTGTCTGTCACCGGGAGCTTGGCAGAAGGGGTAGTGTTGCTCTCTGATCTCCAAAATTCAGTGTCGCATGTAAAGTGGTTTGGGGTGTTTTTTTTTGTTGTTGGTTCCCCCCCCCTCCTTTGATTTCCTTGGTGTCATATTAAAAGATAGTAAACACGTAGTCAGTAGCGGGTGCAGAGATATGAAAAGCGCTTTGCTTACTGTCAAGTTTCATAATATTGTCTAACAGGGTGGTTTGGTTTTTGTTGTTTTTGTTTTTTTTCCTTATACTTCTTGAGCTTTTGCTTTATTTGCGAGCAGGCGAGCGGCTTTCCTTTGCCTGTGGAGCAGACGTGTGGTCACTGCTTTGGTATTTGGGTGAGACCCTATCTCTGCCCGGCTGCCTCCGGCTGCGGCTCTGCCGGTCCCCGCATCCCTCTGCTGGTTCAGAGCCCATCGGTGGGGGTGGGCAGCTCAGCAGGTTGGGCTTCTTCTATCCGTAACTGGTATTTGCAGTCCTGGAATGAGCATCCTCTAGGAAAAATTGGGTCTGGGGTGGAAGTCAAGAGGTCTACAGGAAGGCTGGGGAGAGCCTGTTTACAAAGGCCTGCAGTGACAGGGCAAGGGGCAATGGGTTTAAACTGAAGA
>JAOQGH010000004.1:2229158-2254568 GCA_025769975.1 Gallinago jamesoni
GAGACATTCAAGGTGAGGCTCGAGGAGGCCCTGGGCAACCTGGTCTAGTTGGGGGTGTCCCTGCTGACTGCGGGGGGTTTGGAGTAGATGGCCTTTGGAGGTCCCTTCCAGCCCAGATGATTCTATGATTCTATGTCCGAGTTCATTTCTAATGCTGCTTTAGTCTGTGCTGAAGGGACCGCTCCTTGATTTTGAACATATTAATTAACACCTGTCTGACAGGATGGCTTTTTTTATTTTTGGCAAGAGTGTATGTTATACATAGGGAGTGCATTAAAACCATTGTCAAGAAGGAGCTTCATAAAAAAGAAATACGCAGAGGTGTTGAATTTAACACTTAGTTGGGGATGGCCATGCCACCGGTTACTCAATGCAGTGCTTTTTAGCTACAGGCACGTTACTCGAGGAAAAGGTATGCTTTTTATGGGCTCGGTAGGCAAGTGGGTACCCACTCAGCTGACTTTTCTCCTCTCCTTGCTCACAGAAAAGCTTGCGGAAGCTCAGCGCAGGTTCACTACCCTTCGGACGGAGTTACAGTCAACTTTGGATGCACAGAAAGAAGCCAGTGGGGCTTCCACGCTGCAGCGGCGCAGAAAGCCCGTCTTCCACCTGTCCCACGAAGAGCGTGTCCAGCATAGGAATATCAAAGATCTGAAATTGGCCTTCAGCGAGCTCTACCTCAGCCTCATCTTACTGCAGAACTACCAGGTACCTGCATAAAAAGGGGTGGTTTTACAAAGCCCTCTGTGCTTCTGCTCTGTGTATCCTTGAGTTGCCTCATTCAAGCCAGTTTTTTTATTTCTTTTTTTTTTAATTTTTATTTTGTGGTCTCTAAACATTTTTAAAGAAAAGGCAGATGTCTAGCAGTTAGCAGCGTACGCCTTGGTGCTTTTTGTTGAGCTAGAAATGCAGAGCTGACCTGCAGAAGGACCTTCTGCCTTATTTATCTGGGCTGGCTGACCCTAGCCACGCTTGGCCCAGCCATAGTCAGAACATGAAATCACATCAGGACCTCCTTCTTCTTTAGTGTGTTGTTCTGTGCAGGGCTGGAGCTGGCAAGTTGGGGAAGAAGCTCTTTTATCTAATATTTTTAATGAAACCTGAAATGCTAACATACTCTTTCCTCTTGATGTTACCATGGTAGTGACTGTGGCCTTGCTGTCTCAGAGTTTCTTGTTAAAACATCAATTTAAAAAAAATGATGTTTTTAATTCTGTAGGATACAGGCTCGTTTGCCTTGAAGTATGAAAAAACCAAATCTTTATTGTACTTGGATTTCTGGCATGAAAGGCCATGGTAAATATTGCAGAAGCTGATTCTGTTCCAAAAATCTTCAAACAAAAATATGAAACTGTTAAGATCTTTTTTGTGGGACTAGCTCTTTTGGTGTTAAATACTCTGAAATGCTTTTAAATATCTTACTGTGAGGGTTTTTGGCTTGTTAAATAAGAGTGATTGAACTTAAATACGCTACATCTATACTTAGATCTTTACCAGTGTTATACTGGAGATTTTTTACTAAACAAAACTCACTACAAGCATTACTTGAATACCACTCTGAAGTATGGACAAAACTAAGTTCTTCCAAAATTCTGAATGTTTGTTCCTCTCCTAAAGAGATGTTAGGTCTTTAAGGAGGAGTCTGGAAACCATTTATGAATTTCTCAATAAAGCCCTTCAAATGTTAGAGTTTCTAATTCAAAATCCTGGGAAAGGTAGAATTTCTGTAGCTTTTCTTGAATGGAGGAAAGTAGTATTACCTGCTATGATTTCTTCACTTTTTAAAAAACAAAACAAAAAAACAGAAACCACAAACAAACAAAAAAAGCAAGCTCATACTCTGTTACAAAAAAATCACTTCTGAGCCTTGATGAAGAATTTAAATAGGGGATGATATAGGTCATTCCTTTGGCAATATCTTTTCCTACTGTTCATCAGTAAAGGAAGGCATCTTGCACACTTAGATCTTTGCTACCATGAGTCCAGGTGCATTGCATGTACACTAAATATTGACATAAAGTCCATCTGGATTTGATACCTTACACAGTTTTCAAAAGGAGCAGATCTCTCTATAACATATCCTTAAAGAGAAAATGAGACAAATTGGTTCAACATGGTCTTGAAGTTGAGGACAAGGAATACAAGTACTAAAACAGACAGAAAACCAAGTCCTAGAATAGTATTCTTAATCACTTTTGAACTTAGGATATAAAAACTAGGAATATTGAAGCTCTTGCAATTTTGAAGAGGAAAAACAATAACCTGATGGGAGGATGATGTAGCTGAGGCCTTCACGTAGGAGGTAAAGTGAAGTCAACAGCGGCATTATAAATATCAAACTACGACTTTGATGAAATGCTGAAGTTTTGGGTTGGGTAACTAAGCAAGGAAAATCCACGTGAAACAAATTCCTCAGTCTGACAGGACTGAAGCAAGAGGAAAAGTTGCATGTGTTCATTCATAAGGTACACAAACCAAACATCAAGTGAAACTATATCGTGTCTCCACGGCAGCTGTTGCTTAGTTTACCAATGATTACCATTTACCAATGATTAAAACTTCTGATAAAATACATTTATTGTAAATATGTCATTCTAGAGTGCGTACATATATAAATAAATAATTTCATTGAAATACTGTGTTTTAGAACAAAAAAATCTTGACAAATTAAGTATATAGTAGTTACTTACATATATACTGTATGCAATGTAGTACATTAATGGAACAAATAACAGAGGCTGAATCAGTCTTACTAAACTGCTGTGCATTTGCTTTGTTGGTGCATTCCCAAGTGCACTTGTATACGAGCAAAGATTTTTGACTCCACCCGTTGATTCTAATTGATCCATCATTGTATTATTGCATAAGTTGTGCTGTTTGGTTTTTTCCACCTTTAATGACAAAACATGCCATTAGCTGATTCACTTCAATGGATTCGATTAGCATCCAGCAGAAATAGAAGTCAGGCTTGGAGAAATTCCCTTGCCAAACAAAAGCGTCACGAGCAGCAAGAATAGCAAAACACCAGACTGGGTAAATGATGTTTGACTATTCTGTTTCAGAATTCCATCACTGCGTGTTCCTTGTGGGGAGTACCACTGTAACCAAGAGTGGTTTTTTTCTCATGTACTTCAGTGTTGCAGAATTTTCGCAGCCGGTGGATGAAGTGCCGCTGGAGAGGCTCTAGGGTGCCTGGTGTAACCATGCCCCGACTGGCCGAGCCACACCAGGCTGTGATTGCACACAGGGCAGACAATGTGGTGGTACTTTGGGGCTCCAAAGAAAAAAAAATCTCTGACCAAACCCATCGTTTTCTTGCATTTTTCATTTCAAACTTCTGATATTTCAGATCTGCTCTCCCTGGGGTGGAGTGCTGGCTTTCCCAGTAGAAAGTAATTAAAATCTCTTGTCTGCAATAACGCAGATTGTTCATGCATTGGCTCCCTGCTCCTGTCTCCCTAGACCTCATTTCGCCACCTATACGGTAGGGGTCTGGTATTAAATCACTCTGAGCAATATTAGATTGAAAATAATTTCAGTGACTAGTTGCCGCCTCTCCCCAGGACACTGTATTTTGCTATTTTCTCTGTTTTTCTTTCCAAGCTACTTCCTAAGCTTTTTAAGATGTGAATCTTGTCGTGGTCTCTCTGTGTTCCTGCTGTTGCTTGAATGAAGCATTGAGTCTTTCCAGTGGTGGTTTCTGTGTAATGAAATGCAGGATTTCAAATGCATCTTGTCACAGCAACTGCCTGCAGCGTGATGAGCTTTGCCTGTCGTAGTTACTGTGCATTAGGGCTCATATGGAACTCAGAAATCAACCGCTAATTCTTATTTTAATGCAGCATCGTGTGCTTACCTTGACAGACTAGAGAGTGACTTCTCCCACACCTGCAAGCCTAAACAAGTTTAGCAGTCATCCTGCAATGTCCTCTGTAGAAAAGGATGCTGTTGTGGAGATGCTTTTGTCTGAATTTCATCTGCAGCATTTAAAGCTTTTTCACAAGTTTTCTGTTGCGCAAGGGTCTCCCTTCTCTAATGCACTTGTCTGGAAGACTTGAGTTGAAACCAATGTAAAGCTCAAAGAAACTGGGCAAAGTCAGTAGCTTAACCTTTTCAGTAAGGGAAAACCCCTTGAAGGACTGATAATGACGGAGGGAGTTGGGACAAAACGTAGTTTTTCTGCAGCTCGATGTTTTTGTTAAGAGCTCGTTACAGTTACTGCTAATCCAGAGACCAGTTGTTGGGTTGCAGTACCTGGGACGTATGTGGAAAGGTGTACCCAGGCAGAGGGAGTGTGAAATAACCTGAAGTGTACAAACTCAGTCAGGTTTCATCAGGAATGTTGTCACTTCCTGCATTAAGGAGGAAAGTGGCAGTGATTTGGCTTTTCAGGGAGTATGAGGCTTAGGTAGTTCCCTGCAAGTAAGTTACCTCTTTTTATGCCCTTGAGTCCCACGTGGTTTTTTTTTTCTGTTATTTGCAAGGGATATGTATTATTTCTAATGAAGTAATAATAAGTCAAAAACTTCTGGACAATAGATGTAATAATTTTCATTCTTCTTATTAGCTATTCCGTTTTTGCTAGCACTGGAAGTATAACCATTTAACTTTCTTGGGAGCTGACAGAGGTTAAAAGCTAGTAACTGTTTTCCCTTGTCTGCAGAACCTGAATTTCACCGGCTTCCGCAAAATCCTAAAGAAACATGACAAGAACCTGGAGACGGTGCGGGGGGCAGAATGGCGGGTGGCCGAGGTGGAGGTGGCACCCTTCTACACCTGCAAGAAGATCAACCAGCTTATCTCCGAAACAGAGGTAATGATGCTAGTCTGGGCACAGCTCCTCTTCAAACTAGAAAACACTATTTTCTTCTTTGCTACTGATTCCTTATAAGGTTTTGCCTCCTTTATCGCTTGTGTTCACCACCAAGACAACTATTCATTGATTTTTGAAATGTTACTGATTTCTGGCACTGCTTACATAAATTTGGGTGTTTTCTTTTCAGCTGGTAACTTTTCAATCTGAAAAGCTGATGCAGGATTAGCTTGTGTTGTGTAGTAACTTGATGCCCCGTGGTGACCTTTTCATATCTTTGTTACCGTGTATTAGAAGAGTATTGGGCCAGGGCTCAAATATAACTTGGAAATCAACTGTTTTGGTTTTGTTTTGTTTTAATGCAGTACCATGTGCTTATCATAAGAATGAACTTCCGTGGTGTATATCTTTATCTCCTTAGGAAGTGGTGACCAATGAGCTAGAAGATGGAGACAGACAGAAGGCTATGAAACGTTTGCGTGTTCCACCTTTAGGAGCAGCTCAGGTGAGGGATGGAGTTATGCAGCGAAGCTGCTTCTCCAGCTTGTCAAGGTGCCAAATTAGATTCAACATTTGAATGAAGTGAAAATAATTGATGTTAGCACGCTCCGCAAACTGTGAGGGGGGGCATGGTCATGTAATCTGCTTTAGTTCCGGAAGATTTGGAAATAGCTTACTTACTATTCCTAATGCTTGCAGACGAGGTAATGAAGGGATGAGATAAATAGTAAAAGGAAATTTGTGCTAATAATAACATATGCTTAGTGTTTATGTGGTCTGGCATATTTTTCAAAGGGCATTGAGATGCCCAAGCTCTGTTTCCACACAGCAACAACATAAGCAAGAATATTATGCAGCATTTTCAGTTTAAAAAAAAAAAACAAACCATAAACCCAAACAAACGAAAATTCATTTCAAGAGGAAGGGTGCGTCAGAGATCAGAACACTGTATCCCTGGGTTTAAGTTTACTCTGCAAATTCATCTGACTTTCCTGATAACCTGTTTACCCCACCTTAATTCCACCGTTGCTTTGTTCACAGCCTGTACCAGCCTGGACTACATTCAGGGTTGGATTGTTCTGTGGGTTGTTCATTGCACTGAACGTCACTGTCATACTTTCAGGTGGGTATCCCCAGCTGGACACGTCTGGCTCTCACACCCTGGTGTGGATATGTCCTCGTCACACAGTGAGGGCCTGGATCTGAACTGGTTTGGTCAGGATGTTCTGGGTTAAATCAGTCTGAGTCAGATCACACTGTTGTGAATTATTGGTTCTGCTCAGTTAACAGGTTAGGTACAGATGTTAGGTACACAGATTTTGGCCTTTGAACATATTATGGTTTTTTCTCCTGGTTTCTTCTTTACTCTTGGAAGGGTGTTCTGGAGGTGCAACATCCACCAAATATATATTGGTGGTATATTGGTATAAAGCCAAATTTCTGCTATCGTTCTGTAAACTCGCAGCCCTTTCCCACCTTGAGAGAGGTTCTCATAGAATGTAAATTTTACATGGTACTGCCTGCCTACAGAGAATGAGACCGGGCATAGAGCCATGTCAGCATGGAAATCCTAGAAATTTCTAGGATTTTCATGTCTGCTGCCTGTTAATGGAATGAATTGGGTTTTTTTCTTGCTGGCAGACTTTGGCAAGATAGTTTAAAAGCTACCATAAATTATTGCATATCCCAGGCCTTGGTTTTATTCTGCTTTACTCCTTCTGAGTTTGGACTCTGATTAGAGTAAAAGCCATGTTAGTACCATAGATCCAGATACAGCGCTTAATGACAAGCAGCTTTACTAATTGTGTCTGTGATTTCAGTAGTGTTGTAACTTGCTTAAGCAGTACAAAGGAAGAGGCTTAACAAATCAACCTAGGAGCTCTTGCATTAGGGAAAGCCCATGTCTCTGTTTTTGACTTAAAAGAATTTTTAATCAGATGTTTCTGTAATTGGATCCAGTCATCTCTTGGGATAAAATTCCTCTGTTTGAGAAGCTATTTGTAGTGCTTCCCTTTTGGTCTTGCTGTGGTAGAGGCAGAAAGTTGACCTGTCTGTGTGAAGGGTCTGTTTAATGTGTATAAGCTGTTCTTTATTCATTACATCTTTTTTTTTTTTTTCCATAACTTCCATCTTGATCTCTATGTGAGATGCAAATACGATTCAAGCCAATTGTTTTTGCTTTATCTCTCAGTATTAAGAGTGAAAAAGTGAAACAGTTGTGAGAATGAATTCATAAAAATGATTATATCTCTAAAGCCGATGTTACTAAACTAGTGTAAATAATAGGTGTGTTTGTATCAGCAGACATGATCTGATACCTGTACGTTACTGCAGATGTTGGACAAAAACTGTATTTGAACTACAAAGTGTTTGGTTTTGATTGGATATTAGCTTGCTAACCTCTGTGCTACATTTGCCAAATTGTTTTTATGATTTGATTGACTAGGATAGGATCTTAGTGTGCTATGTGTAGCATCTGTGAAACAGCATTGGAACATGACTTCTAATAATAACCCACTTCTGTATTGCATGATTTTAAAACTAGAACAGCACCATTTCACATAGATGAGTTCATAATAACCTGGGGTCTGTCGAATGCTGCAAGTGCCACATGTGGATCCCAGGAGGGTGTCACCCTTAAGAGGCCTCACTTTCTCCAGCAGCTTTCCTAGATGCCAATGTAGTGTGTAGTTAAGTTTGAAAGTTCATGGAGATGGGCATGTATTTAAGCAGAAACCTGTGAGATTTCATGCAAAATCTCCAGACACATGCTGCAGTGGTGCAACACTCAATGGTGTGGGTGAGCAACACTCAATGAAACTGAATCTGAGGATTCAAATAACCATGTTTTATTTGTGCTTTTATCATAAAACCTGTGTCGGGCAACTGGCAGACAGTATTTTGCAAAGGGGCCTGTGCCAGAGAAAGCTGCTTGTTGCTTGAAATTAATCAAATTTGTTTCCAAAACGCTGAAGACCGAACAAAAGAAGCAACAGGCTTTCCACTATTGCTGCCTTATGTTGGGTTTTCTGTTTGGGTGCGGCTGGATATTATATTGCTAGTTATGAATATGTATTACGTTACAGTTGTAGTGAGTTGGGTGATTAGGCACAGTTTAGCATTGTTTCAAACGCTGTAAATGGCCCTTCTCGGTTCTGTGCGTGTAGTCACAATCTACGCTAGCGCTGTCCCTCCTGCCTGTAGTGTGCGACAGGGGACTTCAGAAGCTGCTAATGACCTGACCACACTGGCTGGAGAGTGAATTTTCTCCGGAATGCCCCTAAATACCCTGAGAGGCTGGGCAAAAAGTCCTCTGCTTGCTGTAATATGCAGGTGCGTGGGAGGGTACCCCGTTTTCACAGGGTATAGCCGAGCATCTGAGCACCAGCATGAAGCAGTGGAGCACAGATTTGCTTTGTGACACAACTTGGGCCCTCGCTGAGGTCGTTTTGTTTTTGTCTTTGCCAGGTGTGGCTTTTATAGATGGACCAAATGTGTGGCCACTGGTGAGAATCTATCGAGGTGGCTTTCTCCTGATAGAATTCCTCTTCCTCCTGGGTATCAACACGTACGGCTGGAGACAGGCTGGAGTGAATCACGTCCTCATCTTCGAACTCAATCCCCGCAGCAACTTGTCCCATCAACATCTCTTTGAGGTAAACAGAATGGATGGTAGGAGTGGTTGAGCTGTGCGGCGTATCAGGAGGGTAAATCCTGCACCGTTTCCTGGCAAGGAGTTCTAATACAATTAGAAGAGGAAGTTGCTGAAGTCTGATTAGATTACGGGATTGAGCACTGCTTTCCCTTTTCTTATAATGAGAATTCATTGTAGGTTTCGGCGCCGTATTTTTCTAAGGTATCTCTGTGTTTTTTCTGTCTTTCCGTAGATTGCTGGCTTCCTGGGGGTTTTGTGGTGCCTGAGCCTGCTGGCATGTATATATTGTAAATTCACCTACATCCCTATGCAGGTGAATCCACTCATCTTGTACGGCTTCATGTTGCTTTTTCTCATCAACCCCACCAAAACCTTATATTACAAGTCCCGTTTTTGGCTGCTCAAACTATTGGTAAGTCTCAAACCTGTTTTAAATAAATAAATTTATAAAAAAACCCCACTAAGCAGTAGCAGTTTAAATGTATACGAGTGTCAGTAAGCTTCAGGAAAGAGGAATGCTTGTACCACTGTGCATTCATGGAGCAAACCTGATAAGTTATTGACTGCAAATGGTTGTTGAGCATGGGTTTACAGAAGCAACTTCTGCTTTCCTGTAGCAGTCTGTCATTATCTTCGTATTGCAAGTAGCTAATCTTCCTATAGACAGCTGTACACCTGCTTTTGCACATACAGAAGCACTTGGATATCTTTCCTTGCTTTTCCTTAATGCAGCGAAACAGTTTGATAGGGGTAGGAGTGCTTTAAGGCAGGGCTGCAGGGATGCTCCTCAGCCCAAACTGGGTGAGTGATGACCTTGAGAGGGTTCAGTGCTGGGAGAGGGAACCTTTGCAAAAGTTACTGCTTTTAAAATTGTGTTCGTGGATGTTGTTGTTTTTTTTTCCCAGCAAATCTGTTTGTGGTCTTAAACTATTTATTTTACACTCGGCTCCTACTTTCCAGGTAGGATAAATCTGGTAAATTGAATGTAAGTATGTGTGCTACTTCAGTGTTCCAGTTATAGGTGGGAGCTCCAAAAGAACAGTTTTCAAATGTGTTGGATAGCTCATAAATTTCCTCCCCAATGGCTGTTTCAAATGTTCATTCCCACCCTATATGCCCTTATAAATTGACTTTAATCAAGTTGGTTCCCTCGATACCTTATTCTTGCTGGAACTGCTCAGAAAGCATCAGACAGAAGAGGGTTTGGCTGGCTGATGTTATTTGTAGAATCATTTTAATGCCAGTTAAAACAATTAACTTTATCTGGAACATGACAAAGATGGAACGTAGAATCATGCTTCGAGCGTGTGCATGCAGGTATGCACACAGCCAGTTAACCTCTGTGCACTTACCTCTAGTATTTGATTTTCTGGCTTACTACTGTTTCAGTTTCTTCCTTTTTTGCCTTCCAGCATTCAGCCATCTCTCCTAGATATACCTCTAGTCCCAAGCCTCATTAGTCTTACTGCCATCCCTTGGTGCTAGGGGAAGCACTGGAAGTGCTCTCACCGTGTGAGCAATATCTGTGCTAATTTACCTTAATATCTTAACAGGGTAAGATTCTCAGTCTTCACAGAGCTCAGTTTCCAGTACGGACTGTATCCCAGCTCTCTCTAGACTATACTACAGTCTGCCATACAGGCATACCTTTGAGTGTGCCGAGGCAAATTCATCCCAAGGTCTCCTGGGGAAAAAAGCTTCATCAAAATGCATGCTCACCTTAATGGTGGAAAATGACACAGTACTTCTGACTGTGTGTTATGGGGAAGGGGGGGGGGAAGAGGTCAGACAAACCACATAAAGAGTAGCTGTTAGGCATTTCTAATTTTTATTGTATGTAATTGGCCATTTGGGTGTATTTTATTTCCCCATGCAGTTGCCAGCAGCTATCTGGGTCAAAGGAGGTTTAAATAGTGCCAATTCATAGAACTGAGCTGTTCGCACAGATTTTGGTTTGGTTGAGCGTTTTTCTTCACATACTTGGTACTTTTTATTTCCAGTCAAAATGAATTCTGAGATATCGGGTGTAGCAGAGCATTACTGGCCCCTTCAATTTTTCAAGAACCAAATCAGGAGCGTTCTTCGGTGTGTTGTAGCATTTCCTGATGGATCTAGGAGACTAACTGCATCCACCCGTGATCATCAACAACTGCTTGTTGGTTTTCATGAGCGGGATCTCTTCTGATAATACCTGGGGAATTGCAAGTTTCATTTGAATTAATCTCCCTCTGAGTGAAAAAAAGGTTATTCAGCCCACAGTAAGCTTAATTCCCATGCTAGGCTCTTCTTTCTCCCCTGCGTGCTTAGGTGAGCGTCTTTTGCCCCTTCGCTGCCGGATGAGAAGCCCATGAGTGCATTTGTGTGGGCTGAGGAATCGGATCTGAGCCCAGGGGGATGGCACAGTGTCTGCCTGGGTGCCCACGCTCTCCGCGGGGCGCTGAAAGGGCAAAACAACTGCAGGGAAGCCAGTCTGCAAGAGGTGAAAATCTAGGAAGTGTTTAGCTCCAGCTCAAATATCTACCGGCTCAGCACTTATTAAAACTGCAGTGATCAGCACCAGGAAGTCTGCGCTTGGGTTGTGGAACTGTTCATAGATAATTGCCACAGATGACGTGAAGCGGAGGTTCAGCCACAGCTTTTGGTATTTTATGACTTTCTTCTCACGGTCCATCTTCACTAGACGACGTCGCAGGCAGTTCTCAGCTGGGAAGTGAGGAGTTGCCTGTGGTACCTTCCAGCGTGCTCTGGAAGCAGGGCTGGAGCTCCAGCTATGCCAGGGCAGCATGTGGCAGGAGTTGGAAACCACAGTGCCTGCTGTGCTGGGTTAGGAGGGTCCAAAAAGTGTCTCAGGTCCTTTAGGATAGTTGACTGAGATGCTGGTACCTCAGTGAGGTTGCATCTGCTGACTCCTTGCCTTCTGTAAACTTTAGGTGGAAAGCTTCTAATCTCTGAAAAGTTTCGTGCTGTCATCATGTCTCTCCTTAAATTAAATAACAACATGCATTTTATCAATTTCTTCATTTTCCAAGGAGATCTAGCTGTAAAGCTCTTTTCACATTTCATTTGTTTTCACTGGCCTTTGTTTCAGGAAAAAAGAAAAAAAATAAAATAGTTAAAGGATCCAGGGGGAGCTGGTAAAAAGGCAAAGGAAGGCTGGTGTGCCTTCTCTGGCCTCTGCAGAGCCTGGTCTGGAGCTGGATGACTTTGAGGACAGACCTCCCTAACAGCTGGCCCTGTCTGAGCCTTTGTAATAGGTGCCCTCCTACGTGAGCACAGTGCTTTCTGGGTCAAGATCCATATCTGCTTTATGCCACTAAATCTTAATCCCCTATTTGACTTTGAAATTTAGGACCAGAGCCTTAAATTGGCATTACAAGCTGATGGGAATGTGTCAGTCCTTTCCTGGGTTTCCGTAGCTGTGTACCCTTTAGGTTAATAAGGAGAGCAATATAAAAGATGAGTGTTAGCCTGTGCTTTCATTAATTTAAAGGCTCATAAATCTCTGAACTACAGGATGGTGCTGGCTCTTTGAGAAATTGGCTGTTAGTAACTATAACTAACTGGGTAGAGAGAGTTGTAATCAAAGGTAATGGCCCATGAAAACTGTCTGGTTTGAAAGTAGAAAAACTGCTGTTAAGGCTTAGAGGGAAAGTGGACTGGGATTGAGGGGGAGTCTAATTGACAGGCAATAGGATTTCCTCTGCCCTTTCTTTAACTCTTTCCCTGCTAGAGGCTTTGGGAGATCCAGCAGTAAGTCATCACAACATCTCACACCCAAGAACAACGAATGTTTTAAGTAAACCGAGCAATGAACAGCCTAATGGCCGTGCTGAGGGTCTATAATCTAACTGACATTACATTTGAGCGAGGAGGTAAGTGTGGAAGATGTCAATAGACATGACATAAATGAAAGAAAACGCTGATCGAAATGGGGAGAGCTGTGTAGAGCTCTTGCACAGAGACTGGGAGATTCTGGGAAAGAGCTTGGTTGGAGGAGACTGGGCCCTTCTGCCAGTAAAAACAGAAAGGTGGGGGGGACATGAATATTTGTGTACAGGAGGAGAAAAGCAGGGATGTTATCTGCACTAAAAGTGAGGAGATAGTTATCTTCTTTGTCAGCAGGAGCAAAAGGTCAGCAATAAATCTTCAAGTGTTTGTGTTATTTCCATATTTGTTCAATGCTGCGATGTCCTGCCAATGCATTTAGATGTCTTTGACACTATGAATTATTCCTTTTTTCTTTTTTTTTTTTTTCCTCTCTGACAGTTTCGAGTGTTCACTGCTCCCTTCCACAAGGTGGGCTTCGCAGATTTCTGGCTGGCTGATCAGCTCAACAGCCTGGTCGTGATACTCATGGATCTGGAATATATGATCTGTTTCTACAGCTTTGAGGTTCAGTGGGAGGACAATGATGGACTTCTGGCGAATACAGGTAGAGTAATGCTCATGACCCCGGGGTGAATGTAGTCAAAATGACCTGAAAAACACTGAGCAAAGCAACTTCGTAACTATCTATGTGTTTTGAAGAAGGCTACCAATGACACAGGAAACTAAAATAATTGGCACTTCTTGTAAACACAACATTAGAGAGATTCTCCTCTTTTCTACTTCCATCCAGAGAAATGGAATTTCACATCAGTGTTCATTTCCTAATTCAGTCTTTTGGCCTGAGTTGTACATTCATCAGAGAATTTAGAGACAGCACCACTTGACTGGAAAGAGGAATCCATTTTCCTGGCACTGTATTTTTATTTCATCGTGGTTTAACCATGTATTTGCTTTTAGCCTGTTCCCGTTGCTTGGCATGAAAATGAGTTCCTTGAGCTTGTTGACCACAATTTTCTGTGCTGTAGCCTGCTTCTTACAAGCTCCATCACAGCAACCTGAAGGAAGTAGAGGATGGAGAATTTTCCTTAGGGCTTGTTAGTGCCACCCCATATATAATTAGAGTTGATGCTGTGATGCCAGGGTTGTGCCCGCCCTGTCTCTTCGCTCCTTTCTAGCCAGAAGAGCTGCAGAGCTGGCATATGAATTTTGACTTTGGCCTTCCCAGGGGCAAAATCGTACCTGTCTCCTCCTGGGCTGGGCTGTTGTCTTTCCATTTTAAGCAGTGACTGCTGGCAAATCCTGCTGTCTGATGGTTTTGACAGCTGATGAAAGAATTTGCAGTATGCTTCAATAAGCATCAGCGTTCACTTTGTTATTCCAATCTGCCTGATCTTTCTCTTCCCTTTAAGACAGTGTTGCAAGTATCTAAATATTTACTTATTAAAAATAAAATAAATTAAGCATCTGAGTGGATAATGACTTGTCCTCTTCTAATCCAAACAGTGGAGTGATAGTGCAGTGCTTTGGGAGAAATATCTGATAATAACTCGTCTCTGTTATTCTGAATAAGAAACAAATGGGTTTTTTTTAAGTCAGTGGGGTGTTTGGTTTATGTCTGGTGGGTGAGACACCGTAAGAATATGGTATGCTTGGGGGTTCCAGGAAAAACTGGGGTTTTAAAAAAACAGCAACAAAGCCCAAACAAACCAACCAACAACAACAAAAAAACTCACCCAAACACATACTGAAATATATTTATTTTTTTTCCTATTACAACATACAAGAAAAATGGGTCGAGGACATCTTAAGGCAAACTCATCTTTTTGAGGTGTCCTGCAGAGTTTGGAAATGTTCTCCCATTTATGCACAAAAATTCAGTGTCAAAAGCCTTTTGTAATTCCGTCCTTAATTTGATTATTCACAGTACTGCCAACAGCACAAAATAAATTTAAAAATAGATTATTTCTAATCTTCACGCGTGTTAATTTTACTGGCAGCAGTGAAAGAGTTAGATGATGATCTTGCTGGATGTGTTATTGATGTCATGTCACCTCCGAGGTGAAGTTGAGGGCTTCAGGATGCTTTCTGCTGATGAGCTTCTCACTGTTCTGGGTGTGTGTGTGCCGAAGTACGAGACATTGATGGGCAATTGCTCTCATGTCAAGTGATATTGCTCCTACGGAAAGGAAGACGATAGGAGTTCTTAAAGTTGCTGATTCTGTGTCTCTGAAACTTCTTTTCTTGCAGATAATCAGATTTGTTACAGCTACTCCTACGGAGTGAGAGCAGTTGTCCAGTGCATCCCTGCTTGGTTGCGATTCATCCAGTGCCTGCGCCGTTACCGTGATAACAAACGGGCCTTTCATCTGGTTAACGCTGGAAAATATTCCACCACCTTCTTCGTGGTGACATTTGCAGCCCTTTACAGCACTCACAAAGGTATTGGTTCTTTTGGAAAATTCTTTTCAAGTCACGGGATTAGCTTTTTACAGGGGAGAAGCTTGGAATTTGGCATTGCTTTGAAACATGAACTTTTGTCCTTTGGCACCTGTGAAACATCTCAGTGGAAAGGCAAAGGCTGCCTGGCTGGCACAGGGCATCTTACTGTCTTCTCTTGGGTGTTTTTCACATCCGTGGTCTGCTTAGAACTGCCCTTATTGGAGTGTGAGAGAGAATTTTCAACTGTGTCTCTCGACAGGACAAAACTGAAATACCTGTCAGTTTTTGTTGTGAAAGGTGGTTGAATGGGAGATGTATATGGAAAAGGAAACATAGGAAGTATTTCTCCCTTGGCGTTCATGAATAGCTCACCTAGATCTTCTAAATAAAGTGGTCCATCACCCCTGAATGTGGGGAGCTGTGCACAGTGCTGGGAAAATGTTCTCTCTGGATTTTCCTACGTGTTTTTATCCATGTTTTTTCTGCAACTGGCAGAGAGTTGTTTCCAATCCATTTAACTGCAGATTGAGCTCTGATCCCTCAAGTTCCCCATCTCCCTGGAAACAACAATTACTCGATTCTGTTCTTGTTCTGAAGGAAAAAGCTTTTAGTTTCTGCACTTGAGGCAGTCGCCCTGCCTTTCATTGTTATGAATTCCTAAGAGCTGTATTCTTTTATTATATGCCTTCCATATCTCCAGAAATTAGCAACTGCACAGGCTTGTGAGCAATTACTTACCCTGAAATATGATTGTGGCAGGGCAGGGAGAGGTGTTCAAGGCTAGTTAACATGCTGGGTTTTTGGAGGGGTGGCAGGGTTATTAGGAACCTTCCTGGGGCCAAGAAATGGCTGTTTTGACGTAGCTGGGCCTGAAGTCACACCAATAACGTTTTGTCAAGCTTTGCCTCTTAACGGTGGAGAGATGCTTCGATGCAAACTGGCTGAAGGCTGGAAGTGAGGGCACCCTGTGTCTGGAGGCACACACAAAGTGTGTGGGTGCAGCACCTGGCCCTTAGAATCATAGAATCATATGGGGTTGGAAGGGACCTCTGGAGATCATCTAGTCCAAGCCCCCCGCCAGAGCGGGTCCACCTAGAGCATGTTGCACAGGAACTTGTCCAGGTGGGTTTTGAATGTCTCCAGAGAAGGAGGCTCCAGCTCCACCACCTCTCTGAGCAGCTGGTTCCAGTGCTCTGCCACTCTCACAGTAAAGAAGTTCCTCCTCGTGTTTAGGTGGAACTTCTTATAGTCAAGTTTGTGCCCATTTCCTCTTGTCCTGTCACTGTGCACTACTGAGAAAAGACCAGCCCCGTCCTCCTGACACCCTCCCTTTAAGTATTTGTAAGCATTGATCAGATCCCCCCTAAGTCTTCTCTTCTCTAGACTAAAAAGACTCAAGTCCCTTCTGTGCATCTCCTCCCTGCTGTCCTGGCCCCAGAGTTTCTTCCCCTTTGAACTTGTTTGCTCAGTGACATTCTGCAGCTCTTCAGTTCCAGCCCTGCAGTCCAGTCAGTCACCAAACCCCGGGATGAGACACATATGGATTGCCTGGCTCTAGTCACTGTTTATATGCTTTTATATGTGGTCCCTGCTTTGGGGAGGCTGACTAATGCTTCTCCTTCCCCGGGGTGGGTGCTCTGGCAGAGCCTCGCTGCAGGAAGGTTGGGGTAGGTTTGGAACCAAGAGGAAAACCAGCATCTGTCAGAACGTCCTGGTGAAGAGTTTGACCTCTTGAAGTTTCAAGCTTCTCTTGAAGTTTGCCCCTGTGCCAGCCCTGCTGACCCTTCTTCTCATTGCTGCCATACGTAGCTGTTTTCTGCTCTTCAAGCCTGGCAGCGAGTGGGGCTGTAACAAGGTGGTTATGAGCCAGGCTCTGGGGCTTGTTCCAATTGCTGAGAGATGTTCCCGACTCCCAGCTTTTGTCTGTCCAGTTTTGTTAGTGGGAGTCAATAGCACGTAGTTGTTGGTATCACACAAATAAATTTGGAAGCTCCATGGGCTTTGGAAATGACACGTGAGCACAGATTTTTTGTAAATGTGACTGTGCCTGGGCTTGTAGTGATTTTATTTTTTTTGAGAGGGCTGCCTGAAGATCTTGCTGTGTCTTCTCAGCCCTGCAGGCCTATTCCTGTCCTGCCATAAATGCACTTTCTAATATGTTGTACCTGCTAAGAATCCAATTTTATCTATGTGCTTTACATAGATTCCTAGTTCTTTTTGAACTTGGAATCAGATGGTCTATCATCAAGTTGTTATGATGTTACTGTTGAAAATAGATGCGCTGCTCGCCCACATCTCCGTGTCTGCCTGAGGACAGCAGGGACAAACACCCATCTCTTCCCTGCAGAACATCTGTTGGGGGTAGCTGCTTGCTGTTAAGAAAGTGCCCAAAACAAGTGTCAAATTGGTAAAGAACCTTGCTCCTTAGACCTGCTCTAAATTACTGTAAGTAATGAACCTGTTAATTGCTATGGTAACAAGAGTTTTATTTAACCAAGTCTTTCGTGCCTGTCTCTGCAAGCTTATGACTTATACCTCTGGAATGACAGCTTTCTGCTGCCAGGACAAGAGCGTAATTGATGGCCTTTTCTTGGGAGGTCAGGTAGCGTATACCAGAACCTGCTCTCTACTTGGGAGTCCTGGGGATGTCACAGCCCTCTGAGAAGGCTTATCTTCCTCTCTTGATTTGAAAATTGAATTATTTGTTGCTGGTCTGTAGGTTTTTAGCTTGCCTCTGCCAGCTGTGTGAAGATGGACTGTGTGGCTAGGAGGGTTTGTTGGCATTGAAAGCCAGCTAATTTGTGGAGAGCGTGCTTACAGCATTCTTGTGCAGTGTTTTCGTACGCTTGCTGGAAAACAACCCGAACTAAATAAATGTACAAATGCCACCTTGTTATCTTTAAGTGATGTATGCTGCCTCTGGTCATACGAGGTCCTCCCTTTTCCAAACCACCTGTAGTGAAGGTTTCCCCCCAGTAACGCAGTGTAATGTGGGGGGATCTCATGTTGACAAGGATTTCAGTTTCCCCAAAATACCACTGTTTAATAATTTACAATGCCCAGGCAGTGCATAATTCTGATTCTTTCTTCCCTTGGAGAAGCCGTTTCTTTGCTTTTCTTCTTTTTGGTTTAGATGCTGAATGCCATTTTCTCTGCTAATTGCAGTTGGGATCTTAGACCGGTAAGATAGGCAAGTAAATTCTGTTTAGGTTTTCTCTCCCAAACTTGCAATCCTGTTGTCCTGGGACTAGGACGGTTTTATGGAGTTAAACTCTATGGCCTGTTGTTTTGATATTTAGATACTGTCCGAATAGTGAAGCTGAAGTGAGAGTAGCTACGCCATGAGATAGTGCTTATTAGTGCTTACCCCATAACATAATCATAGTGCTTAGAGACATAATTTAGTAATGGGGGGGTGGTATTATGTGGTTTTCTTTTTTTTCTTTAATTAGAGTTAGGTTGATGGTTGGACTAGATGATCTTAAAGGTCCCTTCCAACCTGGGCAATTCTATAATTCTATAAGGCTGGAGCAGGCAGTGGTTGTGTGGCCGAGTGTCAACTCAAGCTGCCGGTTTCGCCGCCGCTCAGAAACGCAACCACCTTTCAGGGACGACAGCAGCAACCCAAGGGCAACTGTTCACAGAATCACGGAATTGTCAGAGTTGGAAGGGACCTCTAGAGACCATCCAGTCCAACTCCTCTGCCAAAGCAGGGTTGCCCGGAGCACATCACATCCATCCAGCTGGGGCTTGAAGATCTCCAGGGAAGGGGACTCCACGACCTGGGCAGCCTGTTCCAGGGCTCCCTCACCCTAAAGAAGTTTTTCCTCAGATTTGAATGGAACTTCCCATGTTCCAGCTTGAGCCTGTTACCCCTTGTCCTATCGCTGGAATCCACTGTTGCTGAGCTCCTGACTGAAGAATTCTCAGTATTTTTATTTCGCTCAGAGGAATGGGAAGCAAAGGCCGCGTTCTGTAAATACAGTCCTGTGGGGGATGTTTGCAGAGGCAAACGAGGCATAGCTGTAACTCTAAGCTACCTAGCAACTGGGGTGCGTGCCGCCGGCCCCTGCCCTTAACTTCCCTGGCAGATCTGAGCAGCCTTCCCCAGAGCCAGCCAACTGAAGATTGCATTGCCTCAGTTAATCCCTACCAAAAACCTATGTGGTGCTGGGGAGACAAGTGATTAAGGAGCCTGCAGCAGAACGTTTACCCCAGCTGCAAGGTTATTTTGACACACAGGGCTACCCTTCGCAGTGTTTTCGCTCTGCCGAAAGCAGATGTGCTTTCCTTGACCAATGCACCAGTAGAGCTGCTGCCACTTCAGCTTACCATAGCGTTCCACGGAGGTCCCCTCTTGTACAAAGTGTAGTTGCATTTAAGAAGGTATGTTGACATACCTGGAATAGCCAGCCTTGATTTCCTTCCTCACTCCAGCCCGGTTCAGGCTTTGTAAGATAAGATTGTTATATTTAGGTCTTCAGCTCTTCTGAGAGTTGTGTTGTACAACTCCAGGAGTGCCAGTCTCTTCTTGAACTTTATGCATGATTTATGCTCCAACGTTATTCTTTGTAAAATGAGATGCCTCTTGGTTTTGCTGCCATCTGGTCAGTTTTCTCTTACCTTGGTGCCTTTTGCTTACATGGTGTCATCAGGAAGATCTGGCTCACGTAGAATGTAGACTTTACTTCTGTGCTTGAAGAACTGAGCTTCTCCAGGGCTTTTGTACTCTTGCATCTTTTCCTTGTTTTGTGGGATTTGCTGTTTCGGTGTGAGCATCTGTGTGTTTACCTTGGGTTTTTTTCAGGATCGCATTACTGAGCTTAAGGACAAGCACTAGGTTAAAATTGGCTGTGTGGGATTTTATCCTTTAACTGAAAGGAAAGGCAGTTTATGCAAGTTTTCATTGTCAGTTTGATTTGCACACCTTATTCAATGGAATCCTTGTGGTCTGGGCAGCATCCAGCTATTTATTAACTTCTGAATTTTTCCAAAGTTAATCCATGTGACCTGGAACCTTGAGTAAGCATCTCTTCTTCCTCACCCCTCCCACGCCCCTTCCAGGTACTCCAAATAAGACTGCTGAATACTAGCTGTCATAGCCTTGGAAGTGCTGTGGAGAGTCTTAGGTCGGTCTTAAGATAATGTGCCATGCACTTTCTCGTTAAACAGCCCAGGAAATTTACAGTAATTAAAAATACCGAAGTTAACTAAATAGGGCTGTCTCTAAAGATTAGCGCTTCTGCCTGTGTTCTCATCATCGCTTCAGAAACAGGCTCCTTTGGTGAATTGATGTGTAACTTGTTTGGTTTTGGTTTTTTGTAAAGCCAGCCTAAGAGAAAACAGTGAGACTCCTTGCTTTGCCAAGGAATAGAGACGTGAACTGTCAAGGCAGGAGTCGATTAATGGGCTTTTGCAGGAAGGCGTTGGACCATCCCTTCCTAATAGAGAGGTTCCACCAGGTCTGACCAGATGAAGATGAATGGGAAACGTGCTGCTTTTTGAAAATACAGTAGAAGATTCCCAGGTCTCATAACTGCTACCCGCTCCTCATTAATCACAACAGCTTCAGCTGTTACCAGTGGTGATACGGGCTGGCGTAGCTAACTCCATGCTGGAACAAATGGCTGCCTCTTCCATGCTCTGTCCCACTGCAGCTCTCCTGGGGAGGGGTATGACTTCCAGGAGAAGGATGGTGGTGTACAGCAGGAAGGGGGAGAGGATGGTGGTAACATCAAGCTGTTGCATTGGGAGCTGCAGGAGGATACCTGACTGCACCTCAGCTCTGCTCTTCTCTGCCAGCTGAAGTACTGTGTAGTGGGTTGTGTCACTTAGCCCTTATGGCTTCCATGTTAGAAACTGCAGAGTGCAACCCCTGCGGGGTGAACTTGCCAGTAGGTGGAACGATAATTAACAGTGATCCTAAATGGTTACTGCAAGAGAGGGGAGCAAAGTGATGTGAGAACTAGGACTAAAATGACTTTTACAGAAATCAGTCATGAGTGCAACAGATTATAGTACCTCAACTGAGAAATTTCATTTCCAGGGAGTGGAGCATGGCAAAGTAAGTGGACATATTGAATTCAAGTACAAATCTTTCTTTTTTTAAAAAAAAAAGTACAAAACTTTAAAAAAAAATCACAAAAGAATGAAGCAAGTAGCATTTGTGAGATCCTGTTCCCTAGCTTACCCCTTGTGTGTTGGTACACGATCTCCTATCTCTTCCCCTCTTTCTCAGTGCTGGAAGAGCTGTCAGCACTGTGCGAGCCAGATCATTTGATTTAGGTGTCAGAAGAGCCTTACAGAGTGCTTGGATTGAGCTCGTGAAGTAAAACAAACTTTGTAATGGGATTAACTGGCTTGTTTCTTAATACTTGCAGTTTTTGCGTGGCTTGCCTTAGCACAGCATACTGGCAGCTCCATCAGGATGATTATTTGGAGCCGAAACGTGCAATGTCTGTCACATTGCTGTGAGCTAGGATGAATTTTTGTCTGAAACCCTGTCATCCCTTGCCCAGGAGGCCTTCAGTAATGAGTTGTGTTCATTAGCCAGTCTTTCTGATCCTTTCTATCAGAGCAGCAGCGGTGTCATTAGTGAAGAATTGGAGGCATTGCCATGGGCAAACATTTCCATCCTGGCTTCTGACCTCCCCTCAGCTTTGACGTGGGTCTCTGCAGCACCCTGAGCAAGCGTGGTGTCTCCAAGCCAGCTTGTTAGCTCCTCTAATTGCTTAGACACCCATCCCAGTGATGGTGCTTCAGGGTCGAGCTGCTGGGAAGGGTGAGGAGCACCCTGGTGGGGCTGCAGCAGGACCACCATGGGCAGGGTGGAGGTGCTGGTGAGTGAGTGGGGAAGGTGAGATGAGATGGCAGCATGTGGTCAGCGGGGAGCCTGGGAGGGGGATTTCGGGAACTGACACCAAACCCCGAATGTCAGCACAAATGAGGCATAAAATCCCACAGGGAAATCTTCCTGTGGTTTGTAGGTCTACAAATGTCAAGCAGGACAATTCCTGGTGCCGGCAGCCATGCCGTGGGGGAGAGGCAACCTCAGCACCCTGCCTCTTGAGTGATTCATGCCTTCGCTTCTCCAGATTGCAGCTGAGAGGTGGAGTTTAATAGCTGGGAATTGGAAAGTAGATGAATAGTACTGTTTTTATCACTTAATACACTTTAGTGTTAAAGGTGGTTGGAGAAGCAGAAGCACTAATGAATAAGGTGTAAGTAAAAAGGATGGCCTACTGATAGCTCATTTCATGGGCACTTAAGGGGGGGAAGCCTGACCTTTTTTTAGCAGAACATTTTAAGAAAAGCGACTGACTACATCACAAGCGATTTTCCTTCCAAATGGATGCAGGTCTGGAACTCTGGTACTGCAGAAATCTAGGAGATGCAATCACCCAACAAAATTTTTATTTTTTTTTTGTGTTGCTGTTTTATTTTGAAGGAATCTGCTTTTGGATCTCAAAACACTATGGAGGTACCAGATGACATTGTGTCCCAATCCCTAAATTGTTCAGTGAAGGCCCTGATTACCATGCTATTTATTTCTGATTGTGAATCCACGTATTCTTGTTCGTGAGACCGCTGGCCAGCAGTTAGATTGGAAACCCCATCCTCCTCAAGGCAGCAGTTAAATATCCCCCAGGAACACTTCTCAAATACTTGAAAAGCCACCAGAAGAAGAATCAGATCAAATTCCAGTCGATACTGATGCGCTTCCTCTTGTTTGTAATTAAGTCACATTCTTCTGTTTGTGAGATACAAGCAACGAGATTCCTGTGACGTCTTGAAATCAGACACAGTCGTATCGTCCTACAAACCCAATGCAAAACTGCAGAGTATTCTTTTTTTAGTCAAAACATGATTTGGGGATTTCCCTGCTCTACAAATGTAGAATCTAACTAGAAGAAGAAACGAGATGTTGCCTCCTGACAGTTCTTCTTTGCTGCTTTGCTTTAAATTGTGCCCAGAGGCTTATAGCAGAGGTTTGTAGAATCTAACAGGGAAGGTTGTTCCTACGAAAGGGTTGGTATTTGACAAAGCCCATGAGCGCACGGTGGTGACTCCTCTGTGTGCTCCTCCGGGTTATTTGCCTTTTTACTGTGTTAAGTCCACTGTCGTGTCGCAGCTCTGCCATTGATCAGTATTAAATAGCAGTACGTGCTGGCTGGGCAGGAAGGCAACACCACTGCCTGCTATTCCCTCATTAAGATGTATAATTACTGAGGGATAAGTAACGCTGCGCTTCAAGCAGTAAGGTGTTAGACAAATGCTTTGGGATGTCATTCTGATGGTAGTTCTTATGTAGATAAGTCACTTCTGGCTGTCACCTCCCTCCCGTTGTGTGCTGGGATGGAGTTAATGGGCACGTGTCATCCCCAGGCTAACCCGGTGGCAGAAAGTGTACGCTCAGTGCTCTAGTTTCTGTGCTTGTCTAGCACACTGTATATACATTTTTTTTTTGTTTTGGTTCTGCTTAAATCAGATTGAAAGGCTGGTCATCAAAGGAGACAGAATTTGGTGTGCCTTGGCCAAGAGGTTCTTAATTGATGCTGGAGGCAGAACTGCTCTGGCTGGGTTAGTTTTGTCTCGTAGCGGGGATTACCTGACTCTGTTCCCTGATAACCTTGTGCTTCTTACAGCTTTTATCACAGCTTTCACCGTCAGCAGAAACCACAGCTGGCTGCAGTGGCTGACACACTGGGGGCGCTTATCGAGGGCCATTGTGCTCTTATCCAGATCTTCAATAATACATGGCATTGATTTTTGCTGTGTTGAATAGTATATGGTGTTTACATTCCCCAGAATAATTCAGCAGGGTAAACAGATAGTATTCTTTGGAAGTAAAGTCAATATTAACAGCGTTCAGGATAGTATTTGCTGTCTATCTTTGATGGAAAGCAACCTTTCTCTTGCCTGTGTTTAGAAGGGGCTATAATTTCTGCAGAGTATTATTCTCTCAGAATGCTAGTGAGATATCGTGTCCCCTAGGGCTGGGTTTGGGATCCAAGATATTGTCTATCAGCAATTTTTCAGGCAGTAAATTCTGCTGCTGCAAGTGCCTTCGGCTGTTTTCTGGGACTGTGGCCATTCATAGCTTCAGGTCAAAAGTGGAAGCCTTCCATTATTTATCTAGTTGACCTTCTGGGGCAGTTTGTAGGTGTACTTGTGCAGAGTGCCTACTGGCATTGTCTCTTATAGGGTAAACTGAGGATGCTAATGGAAGTTCTGTGGTGAAGGTTGCCAATGGCCCCTGTGGTACGTGGCTTCCCCTTGACTTTGCAGCAAGTGGAGGTAGCAGGGCACTGCCAGCTCAAAGAGCCTCTGATGGAGCTGAACACCTCCACGTTGCAGACATGCTAATGTGAACATGTGTGGAAACCTGCCCATCGGCAGGGAGGGTAAAGCTGCACCTGCAATTTTACATGTCGAGTTTTGTGCTGACGGTGTTTTGTCCTGCACGTGCTGTTTTGAATAACCATAGTTTAGGAAGTTGCTACGTGGTGGTGCCCTTCGAAGCATTGAGTAGCAAGGTCCTTCATCCGCCTCTTGCTGGGTGGCCTGGCAGTTGTGGTGCCAGTGGGTTGCTGCAGTCCATGGGATGTTGAAGACTTTGTCTTTTTCCCTCTTGAAGGAGGTTGAGATCTACCAGGTGTCCCGAGTGCTTCTCTCATCCTGAGACTATTCATTTCTAATGGGCTTTGGTGGTTTCTAGCACAACATTAAACAAAGAAAAAACCCAGGTTGAAATGGTTCCTGCTTAAATAATCCCTGACGTCATCATACATATGCACAACTATGTATTGCTACTGAAAAACCAGCAGGCCAGGAGGAGATGGAGCCTCTGGGCAGAATATGAATGCCTTGATTTTCTAGCCCCCTGAGCAGCAGTGAAGAGGGCCACTAGGACCAGCCAGTGGAGATTGAGATATAATTGCTTGCCTCCAGCAGTAACATATTTCTGTACGCCAGCTGAATACCAATGAGGACAGAAGGAAGAAAGGTATCAAACAGACTTGCAGGCGGGAGGAAAAGGAGGATAAGTGATTAAATGAAGGGACTCAAAGGCCAAGGCCGAAGACAATAGACTAGTTCTGATTAGAGCACTTTACCAGGGAGTGATTTGGTTTTTTAATGAATTTTTTCAGGAGCTGAATGCGTTACAGAGCTGGTCGGTGAGAAAGCGAGCAGGAGCAAGGGGCAAGCAGTGTGACCCCAGGTGCCACTGAAAAGACTGCTGCAAAGACAGGCCAGGAAAAGAGAGCTGAGGCCAGGGTAATCTAACCAGAAGCAACCACGTTCTTTTTGAGGTTGATGAGATTAATGCTGCAAGATTTCTTACTTGGGCCTTTTTCTTCCTGGTGGTACAGGGCAACAAAGACGATTAAGGGACTGCAGCATCTCACTTATGAAGAAAGGCTGAGAGAGCTGGGACTCTTTAGCCTGGAGAAGGCTGGGGGGAGACCTTATTAATACTTATAAGTATTTAAAGGGAGGTTTGAGGGAGGATGGAGCCTGGACTCTCTTCAGTGGTTCCCAGTGACAGGACAAGGGGCAACAGGCACAAGCTGGAACATGGGAAGTTCCACTCAAACATGAGGAAGAACTTCTTTACAGTGAGGATGCCAGAGCCCTAGAACAGACTGCCCAGGGAGGTCGTGGAGTCCCCTTC
>JAOQGH010000004.1:2254668-2271085 GCA_025769975.1 Gallinago jamesoni
ATGAGGAAGAACTTCTTTACAGTGAGGATGCCAGAGCCCTAGAACAGACTGCCCAGGGAGGTCGTGGAGTCCCCTTCTCTGGAGATCTTCAAGACCCTCCTGGATGCAGTCCTGAGTGATGGGCAACCCTGCTTTAGCAGGGGAGTTGGACTAGATGATCTCTAGAAGGTCCCTTCTAACTCCAACAATTCCGTGATTCCATACTCATTTCCATAATTGCACACAATAACCTTTAAACCAATTTAGGTTTAAGCAGCATGAACCTTTGCAATCACCTTCCTGGGTAATTGCCAATTTCGGGTACAGTTCTGTTGGCCCCTTACATCGTTTGAGATGATAGTTTGGGGGCAGACTGTCCCTTCCATGGCTGGAGAACTCCGAAGGAGCGCCCAGCACTTGGGCTTGGCTGCTCTTCAGCCCTGCACCTGCAGGGCACGGCTCACCCCAGGGATGCGGCCAAAGGCACGGCAGTGGATGGCACTGCCTGCTCTGCCTTCTCCATGTCTGCTCCACGAAGATGTGGAGTGAGGTTCAGTTTGTTTGTTTTCCTGCCCTTAAAGGAAAAGAAAAGCAGCATGACCCGACCTTCAAGCCCATTGCCTTCAAGCCCAAGTTGCCGATAGGAAGCAGGCAGCCTCACAGGGCACTCTGGAGCATTTTAGATGCTTTGAAAGCGCTTAACTCCTTAACTACCTCTCTGAATTACCATTTGGGGTCTGGTCACGGGAGCTAAACCTGGAGATCTAAAAATAATTCTGGAAAGAACAGGCTTAGTGTCTCTGAGTCACCAAATGTCAGCATCTGCCTTTCCTTTCTGAAATAGTGCGGTGGAGGCTTTGGAGGAGCCGATGGGGGAGAATGAAATCTCACAGTGGAGCCTTAATTGCTGAGCTCCAGAAACCTCACCTGCCTCCTGTTTTGTGGGCAGCCGCGCTTTGGAAATGTGATGGGAGAGGTGGTTTCAGGCAGCAGCATTAACGTACCTGGGTGTCAGAGCCCACATTCTGCAGGACGTCGCTGCCTGCTCCTGGGTGACACCACGGCGCTCAGCAGCGGCGGTGGCAGATGATGTTGGATGATGCTGGACCTGTCCCTGGGTGAAGCTGAGCCCCGGGAGGATGCGGGTTACCGCTCCGAGGCTTCCCACCGGGCACAAAAGCAGGGAAACTAGTCAAACCTTGAGGGCTGCAGCAGCAGAGCTCATGTCCTTTCCCTCAGCCGACGTGAAGCTTCGCTGCAGATGGGCTTTGCTGCGTAAGTGGCTTTAATAGGTTTGCTTTAGGGGGTGTGTTTTGAAAGAATTGAGTGTGTGTGTTTGACCTATATCCTGCACATCGTGTCCAGGAAGCCTGGAAGGCATAATGGGAGGAATGTACTCTTACACGATGCCTCTCATTTTCACCTCCGTTAATTTTATTGGAGTGCTGCATTACATTTATACTGCAATTGTTAGAAACAAAAAGGGAAGGAGAGAGCAAATTGCCCTGTTGCTCCCTCTGTGATCGGCTTCGGGGATTCTGTTGTTATAAAGCCATGTATATGGAAAACAGTGCTGTCACTTACTGTAGCATTTATATATATATTTCTATTTCTATATATAAAAGTGCCTATCACCATATTGATAAACATTCTTTGGAACCACTCTGAGTTCAGACTGAAAATGTTGTGATTTTTTTGTGCTAGAAATGTTACTGTCTCTCTAAGAAAGAATCGGTTAATGGACAATTGCAGTGGCTGCAAAGAAAGGAGGAAAGACTCCTGATAGCAGTGAGATGTAAAGTGTCTCAGCCTTGCAAAGCATTATAATCACTTTTATTTTTATAAACTTTATGGCCCAGATTGGCTAATTAAAAGCAAACAGAATTACTGTTTTGGTTTTACCCAGCTGACTGATACAGAGAAATTTAGCTGAGCTGAGCGAGCAGGGTAACCTTTTCAGAGGGGAATGGGAAACAACTTAGTTGCAGAAACATATCCACAAGTGATCAGGCTTAGGTCCTGCAGTCCTGTGTTTTACAAGAGGAGCTCTATAGGGGCATTTAAAACTCTGTACAGAGCTGCCTTCAGGATTTATACGTACATGTTAACGTATTGCCTGCTTTTTGCTTGTTTTCCCTTGCCACCAGAACCTCTGAAATGGCTAGTGGAAATTCCTGTTCTGCCCATCCTCTTTCAGGCTTTAGTGCGCTAATTCACATTTGTTTATATTTAGACAAACTAAAGTAATCTCTTATAAAACCCTCGCAACCGAGCGCTGCCTCCTGGCTTTTCCTTTGTACAAGCCCGTGTCCTTTGTGAAACCTGGCCCTCAGCTTCCACCTGCTGTTCGGAGTTGGAATGGCAGGTCTACCACACTTGTTTCAAGAAAACAAAAATATTCACTGCAAACTTCAATCCCAAGTGCAAAACGTTGGACGAGATGAAAAGTGGAACTCAACTGATAATATAAAGCTGGTCCTGGCAAGGCTTTTGGTTTGGTTCAGATTAGTTAGCTTGGTCTTCCCAGAACTTGAATAAAAGGGGTGTTATTTGTAGCTTGTTTTAAGAAGCAATCTGCTTTGAGTTTTATAGAAGTATGATGTTCTTCTCTTTTCCAGCTAAAAACCACAGTGACACCCAAGTGTTCTTCTACCTGTGGATTATCTTCTATTTCATCAGCTCTTGCTATACCCTTATTTGGGACCTGAAGATGGACTGGGGTCTCTTTGACAAAAATGCTGGTGAAAATACCTTTCTTCGAGAAGGAATTGTCTACCCACAGAAAGTGCGTATCCAGCCTGCTCTTGTATTAGAGAAAGCTTTTGATGTTTTAACACAACTTGTTGA
The DNA here is from genome assembly GCA_025769975.1 of Gallinago jamesoni. Lineage (NCBI taxonomy): Eukaryota > Metazoa > Chordata > Aves > Charadriiformes > Scolopacidae > Gallinago > Gallinago jamesoni. Next base: position 2,257,495 of record JAOQGH010000004.1, read on the forward strand.
GTTTAGAGCATATTGCTGAGGTTTTCTAGCAGTAGAGCTCATTTGTTTCAAAGAGGCCATTCCAGACTGTTCACTTTTCTAGTGGTTGAGCAGCAAATTCTGTATCTTCCTGAAGGTCTGAAGAGGTCTGTCTTCTGTGCAGAGCATGTACCATGAGCTGTCCTGTTTGTCTGTCTCGTTCTTCAGGCATACTACTATTGTGCCATTGTAGAAGACGTGATCCTGCGTTTTGCGTGGACCATCCAGATCTCCCTCACTTCCATGCAAATCTTTCCATACGCTGGGGACATCATTTCTACTGTATTTGCCCCACTTGAGGTATTCCGGTAAGGCTCCTTGACTGAACAGTTCATTTCTTTTACATTTCTATTACTTGTATAACATGAGCATGGTGGGAAGTGCTTCGCTCCTTGGGTGTGGAAGGTACTGGTCCTTGAAATGGAAGACTAGGTCTGACAGGAACATTAAATCCAAACAGGGTGCTGAGTAAAGAAAGCTGTAGGGGGCTCTGGAGCAGTGTAGGGGTGGGTCTTTCATGCTGCATTTGCACTAATTTGGATTCTGCAAGGTTTCGGAGCTCTTTATACACTTGTCCTCTAGCTGGAGATCTACCCCCACAGCTTCTCAAGATGAGTAACAGCCCTTGAAGCTGAACCTCACCCATGAAGATGGCAGAGGTTGTGTTTTGCATGTAACGTCTGGTGCCTCTGTGCTGTCCAGACTAGGGCTGTCATTGTTAGGACAATGAGTAAGCCTGAGACATCTGTGGCTCTCCAGAGAGTTGGGAAGATGTTGTAGCAGGTGCCGCTGTTAGTCCTTTGCTGTTTCTCTGTACTAGCAGCGTGTTCCCAGAGGCACTTTGATCAGTGAGAACAGTCAGTCAGATCCATATGCATGTACCTGTAAAAGTGGAACTTAATTGATGACTTTCACTTTTTCTCCATCCAGGCGGTTTGTGTGGAACTTCTTCCGTCTGGAGAACGAGCACCTGAACAACTGTGGTGAGTTCCGTGCTGTGAGGGACATCTCCGTGGCACCGCTCAACGCTGATGACCTGACGCTCTTGGATCAGATGATGGACCAGGAAGATGGTGTACGAAACCGCCGCAAGAACAAACAGTGGAAACGCAGCCAGAGCGTGTCCTTGCGCAGACCTCGTCTTGCTTCACAGTATGTTTTGCCTCTCCTCTAGTGCAACAAACCAAACCATGTGTTAGAGCTGTTGTTAATACTTGGTGGCCGTTCACAGACTGGGTAATCACACAAAGATCTCAGCCAAAATAGTCATTCGAAGGGAGGGCTTGTCCAATTAGTAAATGAATATTTCTCTGCCCGAGGGCTGATCTGTGCTTTACATCATCTTGGGGTTCTGGTAAACCACTGGATAAGGGAGTTGCCTTTACAGAACTCCCCTCCTGTAAAAAAATAGCCTGTAGCAGTTGCCAGAGGCTGTAAATCCAAACCTGGAAGAGAGTTTCCCATCAAACAGCCATTTCCAGGCTTCAGGCCATTCCAAGATATCAGTGATCATCAGCTTAAGAACTCCTGTGTGTGAGATCTAAGACCCCTTCCTCCCCCCAAATCTAAACCCGTGCATTTTTCATTCCACCCCTCCTCCTTACAGCCTAGGTGTTTCCCCACTTTGCCACCCCAGCCTTGAACCTCTTGGCTTGCCTATCTTCACTGCAGTGCCTGCGCTCCGAGCATCACAGGGTGCTCCAGGCATCACTTCTGCCCCAGCAGCCCAGCTGCAGAGCCCTGCCCTTTGGCTGGGAAGCAAGCTTGGACTCCCCCGGGACCTTGAAAGCCCATGGTGTCAGGAGTGTTGTGCAATCCCTGCAGCATGTCACCGCATGGGAGGGGTAGATGGGGGGGGAAGAGGAGCCTGTATTTGTCACACAACCCTTGGGCCATGCTTGTCTCATATCTGCGTTGGCTTAGAGTTACACAGATATGACCAATACTGACAGTCTTCATGTGGCCTCTAGAGACTGGAAAACTTTGTGAAGAGAGGATGTGGGCCAAAGCCTGGTTGAATTCCCTACAGCCACATCCATTTACCCCGCAGACATGCAGTGAACAGAGGCACGGCAAGCATATTGCATGTCCAGAGGAGAGCCACCAAGCTGGTGAGGGGTCTGGAGAACAAGTCATACGAGGAGAGGCTGAGGGAACTGGGCATGTTTAGTTTGGAGAAGAGGAGGCTGAGGGGAGACCTCATTGTCCTCTACAACTACCTGAAAGGAGGGTGTAGAGAGGTGGGTGTTGGCCTCTTCTCCCAAGGGAATAATGACAGGACCAGATGAAATTGTCTAAAGTTTGCGGTAAGGGAAGTTTAGATTAGATATTAGGAAGAATTACTTTACTGAGAGAGTGGTCAGGCACTGGAACAGCCTGCCCATGGACGTAGTGGAGTCACCATCCCTGGAGGTGTTTAGGGAACATGTAGACATGGCACTTCAGGGCATGCTCTAGTGCCCGAGATTGTTGGTTTGTGCCTATTTGTGGGGTTTGTGTGGGGTTTTTTGGGGTGTTTTTTGGGTGGTTTTTTTTTTGTGGTTGGATTCGATCATCTCAGAGGTCCTTTCCAACCATGAGGATTCTGTGATATTCCAAAACAAGCTGCTGTACCTTCCTGCAGCCCAGTGGCGGGTTGAGTGGGAAGGCTGCTCTGGATTTGCAGCAGCTGCCGCACAGGTTTTAGGGGAGTTCTGTGGGGAGGGGTGGGTGGAGGCAGCACACCCAGCATCGCCTCAGCTGTCCCCGGCTGGCCATCGGCACAGCCCGGCAGAGGGCATCGTCCGTGCACGCAAGGTGGCCATCGTGTTGTGGCGTGGGCAGAGCCATGGGAGGAGGATGCTGAGGGACAGCTTGGGGCATAAGGCTCTGCTGTTCCAAGTGAGAGAGTGGGAGACAATTCCAGTGGAGGAAAACAATTCCTCTCTGTGGAAGAAAGACTCCCAAGCTCACGGCAGGGTGTTTTTCTTTTCCTGCATGTATTAATGGGAATTTCTTCTCCCCGTTGAGTGTTTTCTGTTTGTTTTTCTTTTTGCAGGTCCAAGGCTTGTGACACTAAGGTATTGATAGAGGACCTAGCGAATGAAGTGAACACATGAGATGGCCGTGGTCTCTTATTCCGCATCCTTTGTTTTCTCCTTCTGTTCCCCTCTTCCCCAAGTAACCCGATCTCTGGTACAGTTCCAGCTGAAAACAGGAGAAAACACCGAACATGTTTTCCGAGCTCTTCCAGACCAGATCCTATGGACTCCAACAAGCTCACTGTGTTTTCATTTCTTTTCTTCTGGGTTAATTTTAATGTTCTATTTTAAAAAAAAAAAAAAAAAAGAAATAAAATATTTTACTTTGCCAATAAAGAGGACAGTTCAGGAAAGAAGGATTGTTTACAGTCTCAACAAGGACATACAAACCTATCTGGATAACGAAGCATCATAGGGACTCCCTCACGGGACAGTGCCGAGAACACACTCGGTTTCTGCTTGGCCCGGTTTTGACTGGTTGAAACCGGACTTAAGTTTTTAAATCTGATTTTATTGGTTTTGTTTGGTTTTTTTTCTTCATATCCAGCGCTGAGGCACTGGCTGCACTTGCAGGGAAAGTGCACTTAGAGCAGTATCTTCATTCATGAAGCTACTTTTTAATTTGATGTAACTTTTCTTATAATTTTTTGGAAATATGATGTATCTGTTGCATATAGTTTTCACATTATTTATGAAACTTAACAACCATTTGAGAGTGATTTTGAGTCCTGTGCAATGAAGGTTTTAATGGTAAAACAAAGCCGGGAATGTAGATCTAGATCTCCAGAGTTGTGGCCTGCAAATACCCCTCTCGTGAGACAACTTGCACCTGTGTTTACCTTTTCTCTCTTTCTTTCTTTTCAATTTTATTTTAAACCAAAGTTTCTCTTTTTGATTATTATTTTTTTTTTTTAAGTTGCTGCTGCTGCTTCTGGGCATGTCTCTTGTACCGGTTCAACGCCAACTTTCCATGCAGCTGTGTGAAAGTAGTGCAGATGGTCCTAAGGCCCTTTTGATGGGGAAGCTGGGTCCTACAAACAGTGCAAAATCTAAGCGAACAAAGGCTTCAGAACTTCATTCTCCAGCTCAAAAAGTATTTTTTTTTTCCAAAGCCTTAATAGTCCTTAGGTGGTGTGAGGGCATCCTGTACTGAGCAGGGGGCTTTCCTGGTGTTCTCCTGCAGCCCAGCAGTGAAGTGGGACAAGGCGAGGAAGGTGATGGTTCTCAGGAGCGAGGAGTTCAGCAGGCTGGGGGTTCAGGAGCGGTTGTGTGTCAGAGAGGTGTCAGGGAGCTTGGAAAGGACTGTGCCCACCTGATGGGGAAGGTGGATTTGAAAACAAGTCTCCTGGTGGCTTCTGGTTTGGCAAAAAGCCTCTGTCGGGCACTGTCCCAGTGTGCTGCCCTGCGGCTTGGCTGTCACTTGTGCCCCTGGTCTCACCTCACTGACCCGGTTTGGGGCAGACTTGGGTAAAGCCAAATTATCTCAGAAGAGCGATGCTAACTTGGTGGCCTCATTGGTCTCTTCCCCTTTAGGAAAGGCAACATAGGAGCCTGCAGGGTCCTTCTCTCCGTCCCCTGGCATGACATTGGCTCCCTGCTCTCTCGCAGCAGTGCTGGTGGGCAAGGGGAGCTGGAGCTGAACCTCACAGCCAGGACTGCTGCCACTGGGTTGGGTTGGCATGGCCGAGGTCCCCAGGACTGCCACCTTCCCCTCTGCCCGGCTCTTAGGCAGCTGTGGTGCTAGGATGCAATAGAAAGGTGAAGCTCTTCAAGTAGGTTCCTCTCCCCGACGTCTGTCTGGTGACTTGCTTCTAGTTTGGGCAATGGAGCTGCAGGAATCCCTGCTCAGCTGCTGTTCAGTGGTTATTGTTTCTTAATTAGCTAATAGCATGGTTTCTCACATGACCGGTACATTGCATTTTCTCAGTTTGCCTGCTGTGCCTCTTGCCCAGAGGAACTGAAGAAGGAAACTTAGTTATCTTCATTTAATTTGAAATAAATTCAGCGGTGGTGAGCCCGTACCAGGCTGAGGGCAAACCTGTAACTACCTGCCCTCCTGTGATGTGCTCTCAGCTTACAAACCACCTCTGATGGACTTGCTGGGAGGTTGCCCCTGCTCTGCCAGCGACCTGCTGTGACACGGGGTGTGTGGTGGAGTAGCTGGTGTGTCGTGGTGCTCCTCCTCGCATCTTCTGCTGCGTCGGTCTGCTCCAGCAGCGAGAGGGTGGCTTGGACTAGCAGGGGTTGCGGTGGTCATCCTGTTGGTGCCCAGAAGCCTGTTTTTACCCGTGTTTAACTCCCTTAGGTCTGTTGTTCGTGCTCAAATGGAGAGTTCCTGTTCGTATGGAAGTGGAGCCTGAGATATAAAGCCCCTTAAAATATTTTGGTTCCCTGATTTGCGTTGCAGCGGCTGTTGCCGTGTCCAAACCTTGCGTAGGTGTTTCCAGTGAGAGCGGTGGGAGGTTGAGTGAAGCCATACCTACCCAGGGGTGCATAGAGGAGGGCAGCCTCACCGGGGGGTGGGGGATATCCAAAAAGAAACCATTGCTGTTACTTAAGCAAGTGGTTCTTTACAAAAAGAAACAGAGCTTACTGGTAATCCATCCTTTCAGAGGGATGGAGAAATGCAGAGAGACATTTTGAAGTGATGCCGGTCCCCTGGGGAGCTCTGCCTTCCTCAGCTGGCCTTGGGGAGAGAGGGACATGGCTGGGTGGCCAGTGTCCTGCCGCCCGCTTCCCAACCTGGTGGGGAGGGTGAAGGTGCGAGTAATTAAATTCTTGTTCTGTAGTTTACCCAAATCCTTAGGGGAAGCAAGAATTCGGTTTGTCAATCTGCTCTGCTCCCTGCTCTGCTCCTTCCCTTCCCTTTTTCTCTGTCTTTGCTGGCAGGAGAAATAAGAAAAAGGGGAGGTGGCATGCTACAGCTAGCAATTGTTATCTCCTAAAATAAAACATCCTCCCCTTTAGCAGCAAAGGTGCTCTCTCTGGGGGGGAAAGGAGCCTGAATTCCCAGAGGCATGGATTTTGAAGGCTCCCAGCGCTGCGCCTGCCTGTTCTCTCCCTCCCAGAGATTTCTGAGAAATCAGGCATGCGGATTCCTCCCGAGAGTGAGCGCTAAAGCTGACGTGGCTCCGCGTCTGCGAGAACATCTGGCCAATAAAGGGAGACCTAATGAAGCCAAGCAGATGGTGAGAGAAAATGGCCCCATGGCTCCTTGTGAGCAGCCTGTGCCACCGGAGCGAGGGGAGCGGGGACAGTCCCGGGGTGGTTTCCTTTCATGAGCGGGATTTGCTCATGGGGAGCTTGGAAACCCTCCTGGAGGGAGAACAGGAGGGTGACAATCTCAATCCAGAAGTATGGAGAGCAGAGTTAAAAGGAGCTGTGGGTCTTTTGTTTGGTTTTTTTTTTTTTTGGTTGGTTGGTTGTTTTATTTATCCAGCGCTTTAGTTGTTGGGATGTAGCTGGATGGAAAGTGGAAGCTGAGACAGGTCTGGGTGTTGCGAAGCAGCACTGGATTTTGGATGTTGAGCTCTCCCTGTCCTTGCAGTTCGGTTCACTGGAGGCTTGTTGGAGGTTGTACTTGCGTGATGCTCCAAGGTTGGTGTGGAAGCCACTTTGGCTGAAACCGTTGGAGACGGTCCCACCTAAGGGGAGGAGATGTCACAGTGTGACCACTGAATTTTGGAAATTCCCTTGGAACTCTGTGCTGATTTTCATCCTTCCTGCTCTTCCAAGGGATTCGTGGGGTGCAGGGGTTGGGGTGGGGTGTTAGGATTTTCAGCATCTGGAGTTTATTTGCTAGCTGGAGTTCCCTGCATGGCTTTGGGACTGTGTCACCAGAAGGGTCAGGTCCCCCTGCCGGGGGAAGGCAATGCCGTGTGCCGTGGGTGAGCACCCCTGGGGGGGCAGCGGGGCACATTTGGGGTTTAAAGGCTTGACGAGCGGGGAGCAGGAACTGCTCCATCAACGGGAACTGCTGCTGTCCCACCAGATTTTAAAAGAAATGTGTTTGCAGCACTCATGGCTGCGGCCTCTATGGATCAAATAAGCTTCTACCTCTCAAATCCAGGCACCTTCCTTAAGTCGGCTGTTGCTCATCCTACACCTTTCCCTGCCCACCTCCCGACCCCCCTTCTTCTGTTGTTGTCTTTGCTGTTTGTCCGAAGCCAATGATACCCAGGGCGTGGGAGGACCACGGGTGGTCAAGGCAGGGTGAAAATCTCGGTGGGAAAAGTCTCCAAGAAAAGTCTCTTGTGGAGCAAGGTTGGATCCTCCTGCTCTTACTTCCCTCATAACTTCTTGCGCTGCTTGTTCTGCTTCCTCACCAGCACTCGGCCACCGGAGCCGTGGGGGAGGCAGGGAGGGAAAAGCAGGGTCCTGGTTCAGGAGATAACCATCCCTGGGGATTTTACTGTAGATCTTTCAAGGAGCACGGGGGACAGCACGAAGCCTTCAAACTTTGATATGTTTTGACCAGCTGAGCGAATTTGGCCTTATCCTGCAAGGCTGCTGCTGCGTACTGCCTGCTGTCACTCGGCGTGTGCCCCATGCTGTTTTGGGGGCGTTTGTGGCCCCCATATCAGGGCGTCATGCTGGGATGTGCCCTGTGACAGGGGCACAGCTTGGCTCCCGTTGGGAACACAAAAGCCATCTCTGGCCCCGTGTCCTCCCTCCTCCCCTCCACCATTCTGCTTTGCACTCGCAAGGGGAAGATGATCTTCTGCCTTAAGCATTTTTTTTATTTATTTACATTTTTTATTCCCGAAGGCGATCGGATTGGTTTATCTCCTTGGAAGAGAGGGGCTGGGGCTCCTGGGGGAAGAGTGGAAGATCCCTTTGGTAACCACAGCGGTCACAGTTGGGCTCAGTGGCTGTCACCTCATTAAACCTTGCCTTCCCTTAACATGATGCCATACCAAATACCACACTGTGGGACGAGCTGTTGACTCGCCACCACCATGGGGGCTCCACTCTCTGCTGCAGCATCCTGGCTGCAGAAGAAATGCAGGTTTTGCAGGTGGGGAGGAGAGGAAAGGGCTGGGAATACTGTGTGTACCTGGGTGCTGATGCCCCATCCCTGCTCCCAGTGAGATTTGGAGGCTGCTTTGGCTCCGGCGCAGCCGTGCCGTGGGTGGTGAGAGGCACCCACCCTGCCTGAGTAGACTCCCCATGGTCTTGACAATCCCTCAAGCTTTAGAAACCAAATTACAAACTCTTTGCTCCAGAGGAGAAATTGGGCAGCCTGGTAGAACTTGTGATGACTTCTCCATCCCATAGGTCCCGGTGAAGGATCGGCATTTGGAAGGGGCATGGGGTGGAAATGCTAAAGTTTCCCCCGAGGTCCTGCTGCCGCCTTCCTCTCCCCTCCCTGCTGTGTTGGTCTAACTGATCTTTCTATGAAGCCCTGTAGATGTCAAAAGTAATTATGGAGTGTGATTAGTCCTCTGTGGGTGCTTTCTTTCTTTCCTCCTTTCTCTTTTGCTATCCCCTTCTCCACTCTTCTTTTTTGGCTAAGTGGAAAAGGTGAGGACAAAGAATTGCCGCTTGCTTGGACTCATGATGTATCTGTGACTGCGCTATTAGCTGTCTCCTCTTTCCTCCCCAAATGGATATAATTTTTGAAGTGTGGAATACCCTTCTTGATAAGTAGGTTTAAAAAAAAAATGCACAATGTGATACTGTTTCATAGTTTCTAGGTGGTTGTATAAAGCAAAGTTACTGTGATTGTGTTTTTCAAAGGAAAAAGTGATTGGTTACAAGATCTGTCCTTTTTTCATTATTACAAGCTCTTTGTTTTCCAATGATCTGATGGCTCTTTTGTCCCCGGTCTGTGTGTCTTTTCTTCCCACGTCCCACCCCTGGTGCTGCCTCCACCCACGAAGTGGTCGCTTGTACTGGTCTGTAGACACTGCTCTTGCACCCTTGGGAGCTGTGGGCTGTCACTGGTGGCCCGAGGAGGGGGAGATCTGCGTCCCAGCAGGAGGTGGAGGTGTTTGGAGGAGGGAGATGTTTGAGAAGGGGTTTGGAGGTGGGCAAGAGGGGTTCACGGGAAGGTGCCCAGAGCTCAGATCCCACACGCAGGGGGTGACGCTGGAGGGAACCTCCTGCACAGACTGTGCCGTACCAGTTACAGCCTCTGGGAGCCTTTGGTTGCCTTTCTCCGGCTTGTCTCTGGTCCAAGGTGCCCTCCCTGAGCAGTGGGTGACCAGAGGCTGAGCAGCCCAGCCCTGGGTTTGTCTGGGGTCTGTGCTTTTCATTCTGCTTTCTTAAATCCTTTCATCATCTCTTGCAATCAATCTTCCTCCAGAAGAGAGCCCAGCGCCTTGAACTCACTCTAAGCCTGTTGCTGCTGCTCACGCCAGCCGCTTCCCAGAGGTTTAATCCCCCTGCCCTGGGTGCTGCTGGCCACAGCTCCTTGCCCACGGCTCCTTGCCCACGGCTGCTCCTGCCCGGCTGGTGGCAGGAGCCCGCCCGCCCTTGCTTTGGCACCTCACCGGGCGGTTTGTCCCCAGCTTGATGGGAACAACATCCCCCAGGCAGAGGAGTCGGGACCTCTCCCCAGGATGGCGTGGAGGTAAGGATGGGTCCCAGCATCGCAGGGGAGGTCGGAACCTGGGGCTGGGGTACGGGGCGAGGAGGTTTTCTCTGCCTTGGGCTCTTTGACCCAAACCTACCAGTGTTCCCCTCCTGCCTGGGAGCAGCTGGAGGAAGATGCTCAGTCTGTCCCCTGTGGAACCACGAGTGGTCCCTGCTGCCGGTCAGCGCTGTGGTTGCAGCCAGCCCTTGCGGGGAAGGAAGCCCTCGTGCTCAATTTTGGCCACGATGGGGGTCCTGGAGCCACTGGGGTGGTGGGGGACAATTTAAAGAAGATAAAAGTGATTTCTTGCTGCTCATGCTGGCGAGGGCCAGCGCGGCTGGAGCCAGGAGGATTAAAACAATTTCATAATCCTGGTGATTTCCTTTTGATCGGGATTATGAAACCAATCACGAATATCAAAAGCCACGGCTTAAAGCGGCAGCCGGAGTGGGGCCGGGACACCCATGGCCCCCGCAGCACCCATCCTGCCCCCCGGGGATGGCGGCCCCCACGCCTCCAGGTAAGCGGTGCCCACCCGGGGCCCTGCTGCGGCATGATGAGTTTTGTGGGGTCTCGGGGAAGGCGGGCAGGGGACAGGGTTTCACTGTGGGTGGCTCTGTGGGGGGTGCGTGTGGCATACTGGTTTTAGGGGGGGGATGACACATGGGTATCTACCAAGCTCAGCTCCCCCCGGCTCCCACCATCCTCCCTTCTGAAGATGCTCCGTCTGGAGCCGCTGGTAGGTCTGGGCGGGATTTGGCCTCCGGGGAAGCAGGAGAATTTAGCACGTCTGCAAACGTGTGATGCTGGCAGGAGGCTGCCTGAAGGCAGCAGGCTTCACTGCCCGTCCGAAGGCTGTTAGAGAAAACACCACCACCCTGCTGGGACCACCCTCTCCGCCTGGTTGCCCTCCTGCAGCCCCCAGCCACTGGTGCAGGGCAGACCCCCCCAGCACGCCGGGGTGAGGTGTCCCTCCCCCCCCATCGTTCCCCCCCGCCCCGGCTGCCGTGGGGAGGTGGGCTGGCTTTGCTCCACACTGGCCTCCCAAAACCCGCAGCCCAGACAAAGGACATTCCTGAGAGCCAGCCAAGGCAGCTGGGCTTCCCTCCGGCCCAGCGCCGGGTGTTGGGTTCCCTCCTCCCCTGGGGTCCCCTCCGTCCCCCCCTAACGCCACACGTGGCTGCGGTGGCATCGCCCTTTGGGGCCAGCCGTCGCCGGGGCAGCGTTTGGCCGGGTGCCCTGGCGTGGGGTGCAGAGGAGGAGGAGGAGGAGGAGGCTGGGGCGGGAGGCAGGGCTGGCCACGGCCCCACAGCCCAGCCAAGCGGCTGTGCTCGGCTGAAGGGGCTGGGATTTGCTGGTTTGTCTTTCCTTTTTTTTTTTTTTTTTCCATTTTTTTTTTCCCTCCCCTGCTTCCTTCCCTTCTTCCGCCTTCTTCTCCTTCTTCCCAGCCCTCTCCCGATGCTGCTCCGGGGGTAAGGACAGCCCCCATCTCCCACCCATGGCCCCCATCCTGCCGCTGCTCTGCCCTGGGGTGGTGTGGGGGCTGCAGTGACCCAGGCGAGGGGGTGCTGGGGGCCGGAGGGGGATGCTCCAGACACGGGGGAGGTTCCTCCGGGGTACCAGTGGGGATGGGACGCTCCCGGTGGGGTGCAGTGGGGCAGCAGCAGCTGGGTGCCACCAGGACCATGAGGCTGGTGGAGGGACAAGTGACACAAGTGACCCTGGGGGTCCAGGGTGGAGCAGGGGGGCTGGTGGCATCTTCGGTGAGTTGCAACCCGGTGGGATTTCTGGGGGGAGTTTTGGGGGGGGGTGCTGACTTAGCCCAGAGAGTGCCTGTTCTCCCTGGAACCGCTCGCTGAGGTGCCCCAGGGCACCCCAAGCACCACAGGCAGGCACCCTGTGCTCCTGCTTGGCCCCCAGCTGCCAGCTTTGGGGGCGCCCCCCCCTGCCCCGGAGTGATGCTGGCAGAGTGTCACCGCTCCGGCTGGCCTCTCGCTGTGCCATGTCCCTGTCCCCGTCCCCTTCCCTACCGGGCTGATCACAGCCCTGGCACCCCACGCCTCTGCCGCACGGGATCACCCTACCCGCTGAGCAGTTAACGAGTGACGCTGGGTTTTTGCAGGAGGCACCAAGGCGAGCACCGGCTGGGAGGAGGGTGAGGGCAGCGCTGGGGGGGCTTGCCCACCCTTCCCCTGGGGTTCTCTCCCCGCAGGGCACATGGAGGGGGGCTCTCCTGCTGAGATGCGGCAGCTGCCCCGGCCGCCCCCCAAGCAGCACGGCCAAGACCCCCCCCAACCGGAGCACCCTGAGGCTGCCCGCAGCCCCCACGCGGTCCTGGAGAGCAAGGTGAAGGCGCTGAAGGAGAAGCGGGGGGGCGGCCGGCCAGGGACCCCCACAGCCACCCCTGAGCGTCCCTCGCCCAAGAAGACCCGGCCCCGTCAGGGGAAGCCAGGGGTGGACGTGGCAGCGCTGGAGCCGCGGGCTCAGCTCCGCACCTACCTGACCGACGGGCTGCTGGATGGCAGGGACCCCACGGCCAGCCTTCCCCCGTCCCCCCGCGCCGGCACCCCAGGGCTCTGGCGGGTGCCATCACCCAGGAGAGATGTGGCAGGGGGCACTGAGCTCCTGCCGGAGGAGGGCAGTGGGTCCCGGGGCTCTGCCTCCCTCCATGAGACGCTCCCCCTGGGAAAAGCGCAGCGAACCCCACCGTGGGACCGAGAGGGTCCCCCTGTGTCCCCAGCAGTGGTGGAGGGCTGGGAGAAGCTCTCGCTGGCTGAGCGGGTGGAGAGGAACCGTCGGCTGCTGCAGGAGGTGCTGGGCCTCGCCGCCCCCGGTGCGTATTTTGGGCAGCCGATGGCTGTTTCAGTAGAGCCAGGGGGAGCAGGAAGGGAAAAATCTTTGGGGTGAAGCGGGGGAGTCCCCGGTGCCGTCCTCCATCCTCCCACGCTGTGGGTGCAGCTCCGTGCTCATTCATACCCCGGGGACCTTCACCGGTGGCAGTGGGAGATGCCCACGAACAAAATGGGGTGCTTCTTCCCTGGGATGCTCCGCGTGCTGCTGGTCCCCTCCGGTGCCCTGGTGAGGAATTTTGCTGCTAAGAGCAAGAAACCCACTTTCTGGGGCACTCAAGGTCTGCGGGCATCACCTTCCCTTTGCCAAGCCACTGCCGGAAAAGGGCATGAATTTCTCCTTCAAAAGCATCTGCCCTGATGTCCCTGTCCCCACCGGTTGGTGTTATCCCGTGTCCTGCTCCTCTGGGGTCTCTCTGGAGCCAAGCATCTGGGATGGATAGCCCCAAAAAGGGTGTTTGGTAGGACAAACGGAGCCATGGAGCTGGGGGGTGGGGGTGGTGGTGGTGGGGCACCGTCTGGCCAAACTGACTCCTCCTCCCCCTCCTGCATTTCAGAGGTGCCGGCAAGCGATGGGGACTGGGACTCGGGGGTCTCGCTGCAGGACACCGAGGGCTGTAGGTAGGTCTGTCCCAGCCTGGTGACGAGGTGGGGGGGCTTTCCCCCCTCTTCCCCCCTCTTCCCCCCTCTTCCCCCCTCTTCCCCCCTCCTTTGTCTTGTATTTTAAATGCACCCCACAAATTAGTTCTGGGGCTTGGCCGGGCTGTGGGGCAGCCCCCCAGGGAGCTGGTGGGGAGAGCATGGAGGAGCTCCAGTGATACTTCAGCGGGAGAGGGGCTGGAGGGTGAGGCCGAGCCGGGTGTCCATGTGGAGTTTGGGCACGGGGAGTCGCCGCTGGAACCCTGGGTGGGAAAAAGCTGGGAGCTGGGAAAAAGGACGGGAGAGAAATTTGCTCCAGGTGCTTAAGAGGATCGAGGCGATGGGCGTGTGTAATCTTGTTGGCCTAATGATAAACCTTGGAGGTAAGGACTAAAAATACGGAGGCAGGATGGGCAGGTGAGCTGGGCAGCAGCGTGGGGGCTGGGGGCTCAGGGGGCAGTGAGTAAGTGGGGGAAGACACGCGGGGG
>JAOQGH010000004.1:2272889-2333884 GCA_025769975.1 Gallinago jamesoni
GGGGGATATGGTGTAGGGGAGAACTTTGTAGAGTGGGGTAGATGGTTGGATTCAATGATCCCAAGGGTCTTTTCCAACTGAAATGATTCTATATTCTATGATCCCCCTGCCCGCAGAAGCATCCCCCTGCCCAGGGCATGGGTGAAGTCTTCACAGCACAGTATTTGGGGGGGTGTTTAATTGTGTTTAACAGCAAGGCAGGGGCACTAGTGGCTGGTTAACCGGCTGGCAGGACCGTGTTTCTCCGGCTGGTGGGGGAGTGCCTCCCCGGGGGAGGCTCGGTGCCTGAAGGCTGTACCCAAGCTGCAGCTCCGTGTGTGTGTGTGCGTGTGTGTGTGTGTGTGCCGGGTCATGTGCGGTTCGGTGTTCCCGGACTGATTAACCACACACCTCGGTGCAGGGGAAAGGAGATGGAGGTCGGGTGGTGGCAGTGGGGCACAGCTGAAATCCCGGGATTTCGGCTTCGGGCAGCCCCGGGGGGAGCAGGGCTGCACAACACGGGGTGGACTTTCCTCCTGCCCCATCATCTGCACTGGGGTTTCCCCCCTCCTCCCCTCCTGCCCTGCTTTCCCGAGGGAGCCCTTGCAGCTGGCCCACGTCTGTCCGTCCGTCTGTCCCCGCGCCAGGGAGCCCAGCGGGAGGCCGAGCGTCGCCCCCCGGGACGGAGGGAGCCTGAGCGACTCGTCGAGCGGGGAGTCCAGCTGCGGGCGGCCCCGGCGGCCCCGGGGACCCTCCCCGTCCCGCGTCCGCTTCGAGGACGAGTCGGCCCGCGACGCCGAGGTGCGGTACCTGGAGCGGCTGCAGCTGCGGCACCGGCGGGCACCGCGCTCCGCGCTCTCCTCGCCGGATCCGGCCGGCAGCGGGCAGCCGGGCGACGGAGCCGGCCGGCCCAAAGCCCAGAGTGGCGACCTCGTGGCCGGGGGCAAGTGCAGCGCCTGCGGCTCCTTCCTCGGCGCCACCGCCAGCCGGGGCGCGGATACAGCAGCAGCCACCGCCAGCAGCCCTGCAGCACCGGGAAGCATCCCAGGGGAGAGCGGGGGGCTGAGCTCTGCCCGGCCGGAGCCCAAACCCAGGGCTCTGGGCCCCCGGGGGTCCCCGCTGTGGATCCTCCCCTCCCGGCAGCGCATCCACACCGAGAAGATAAAGGAGACGTACATCGGGGATGTCACCTACATCGACGAGGTGGACTCAGCCCTGGAGAGCACTGACACCTCTGACGGCTGCCGGACGGACAGCGAGGAGGCAGGACCCCGCAGCCCCCACCCGAGGGGGCACCGGGATCCCCGGGCTCGTGGGCACAGGGCCCCCCGTCCCGCCCCACAGCTGGAGGCGAGACCTGGGAAGGGGACATACGTGGCTGGTGGTGGCCCCTGTGCAGGAGACGGGGTCTCAGGTGGCACCACAAGCCAGCCGGGGGCTGTTTGCCCCCCGCCGCTGGGCAGAGCTGGCAGCCGGGAAGAGGGAGACCCCTGCCAGCATCTGGGGGACAGCAAGGGGGTGGTAAACACCACTCATCCCCCGCAGCAGCCCAGTGAGCCCCCAGACTCCTCCTCGCAGCCGGGGACCACCACTCTGATGCCAGGCACCCACCTCCCCACTCCCCCCCACACCAAAAAGGCCTGCTCCCAGGTGCCTTGCAGGAAAGCCCTCTTCTCCGGTGGCAGCCGCCGGGCATCGAGCCAAGGTGCCCGGGGTCCAGAGCCTGATGGTGGGAGCGCTGGGCCCCCCCAGCCGGGGGGCAAGGCAGGGCCGGGGGAGCGGAGGGGTCCCTGCGGCCCCAGGTGGCTCCCGGGGAGCCCCCTGCGTGCCTTGTCCACCAACAACTGCAACAACACTCACAGGCAGGACCCCCCGGGGATGGGCAGAGGTAAGAGACTCGTGCGTGGGGGATGCTGGGGGGGGGTGTGTGTGTGTGTCCCCAGCAAGGCAGGGACGTGACTGTCTCGCTGTGGTTCCAGGGGCACCGTCGCAGCCTGTCCCCCCTGTGCCCCAGGGGGCTGCTTGTCCACCCAGGGAAGCGGCTGGGACGCCTGGAGCACCGCAGCAGCAGGAGCAGCAGCACCCGGCCGGGAGCGTGGCACACGGGTGAGTGAGGGCGAGGGACCACCGGCCTCCTGCACCGCACGGTGGGTGCTGCATCCCTCAGCATCCCTCCTCGGCACAGCAGGATGATGCCAGGCTGACCCCCCAGCCTCCACCCCATCTCTTCCTGGTGGGACTCCTGCCTTTTGGCACCAAAAACCTCCCCGAAACCATGATACAATGAAGGTGACAATTTAGCACGTCGTGGGTTTCGTGGAAGCTGCGTTTCACCCCACAGCTGGTTCTGCTGGTGGGAGTGCAGCAAAGGTGATGGTGGGCACCCTTTGGGAGAGGTTTAGGTCGGTGCCAGGTTCTTCTCTTTTTGGGGAAAATCCGCTGCCAGCCCCAGGGCTGCCTTGGGGGCTCACCAAACATGATCTTGCTGGATGTGTTCCCTGGGCACAGCTTGTCTCAGCCTGGCAGGAGGGTTCGGAGGCGGTGCTGGGTCTTTCTAGCCCCTTGGTAGGATGCAGTCCTATCAGGCAGAAAGCGAGGGAGGCCTGAAAGGTGTCACACCCCCCCAAATTATGGGGAAAATGGGTAGGGAGCCCTTCGGGTCACTTCGGGTTGTGAAATCCATCCTTTGTGCGTGCTGGGTTACTGCTGGGGGGAGATGGGGTGGCTGCACCCCGCTGTGCTGTGGGGCTCAAACGGAGAAGGTGGATGCAGGATGTACCCCCAGCCCCGAGGTAGCTGCTGGCCGTGCCCCTCACAGGGCACGTGGTGGATGGCCATCGTTCCTCCTCCATGCAGGGAGCCGGGGAGGCCGTCGAGCCGCAAGGGCAGCAGCGCTTCGGCCTCGGGGCTGAAGAAGCTCCTGTGCAGCCTGAGCCAGAGCACCAAGCAGCGCCTGGGCCGCTTCCGCTGCTACAGCATGGAGCAGCTCCCGGCCCCCGGCGGGACCCCCCCGGATGGCCCCGGCATGAAGAAGTCTCCCTCCCTGCAGTCCCTGCGGCTGGTGAGTTTGAGATGGTCACCCCGTGCTGGGGGGTGTCCATGGGGAGCCAGAGGGGGGCCATGGACAGGAGGAGGGGTGCTGGGCTGGGCATCACTTTATGGTGATCGCGGGGGGTGGGGGCACATGTGCCATCCCAAATCCGGGTTTGAAAAGCCCAGGGTGGAAGGGGGAAGGAGCGGGGAGGTGGAAGAGCAGATTTTGGGAGGAGAGAGAAGGTAATTTGGTTTGGGGTCGTGGCTTGCATGTCCCAGCCAGCTGAGCAGTGGGATGTCTCCCCAAGAAACCCCACTCGCTGGGCGGGCATCCTGGCCCGGAGTGAGGGACCCTCCTCAGCAGGTGGTTTGGGAAGGGCTCTGGTGGGGGGACAGAGGGTGTGGGATGCCCCCTGCTCGCAGGGTACCTCAGGGTGCGAAGGGCTGTGGTGCTGCACGGTGTTTGTGGTCCTCCCCACCTCAGCTGGGCATCTTTCCCCAGGCGTCACCCTTCTGCCAGCCACGAAAAGCCGCCTCCATCCAAAGCCTGCACCCCTTCCTGGGGAAGGCATCCCGTGCCAGCGCCTACCTCCTGCCCCAGCCCATGGCTGACAGGTAGGACAGAGCTCAGCACATCCCTGTTGTGGCCGGGAAGGCTGGTCTGGGGGTGCTTGGCCATGGCTGGGGGGCCCCATCACTCTATCCCCAGCAGCTTCCCGGGCTTCCCCCTCACCCTGTCTCCCCTCTCCCCACAGGAAGGGGGACTCGGGGCCGCGGCGCTCGCTGAGCGTGGAGGACATTGGGGCACCCGGCCAGCTGCGTGCGGTGGGGCGAGTGGTGGAGGTCTTCCCCGACGGCACCAGCCAGCTGGAGCTGCAGCGGCCCCCACAAGGCGCCTTCGGGTTCCGTGTCACCTCTGGGCATGGCCGGCCTGACACAGGTATGGTGGGGTCATAGCATCATAGAATCACATGGGGTTGGAAGGGACCTCTGGAGATCATCTAGTCTAACCCCAGCACCAGAGCGCATCCACCTAGAGCAGGTTGCACAGGAATTTGTCCAGATGCGTTTTTGAACGTCTCCAGAGAAGGAGACTCCACCACCTCTCTGGGCAGCTTGTTCCAGTGCTCTGCCACTCTCACAGTAAAGAAGTTCCCCCTCCCGTTTAGGTGGAACTTCTTATACTCAAGTTTGTGCCCATTTTCTTGTCACTGGGCACCACTGGGTCATCCCAAAGCGTCACACAAACCTTAGGGGAGGCACGGCATGGCCCCTCTGTGGTGGTGCTCATCCCTTCCTGGGAGCAAGCTTGGGGTCAGGAAGAGGGGGCTGCTTCTACATCTGTAGGGTGGACACCCAAAGGGGTGATAGTGGATGGGGAGATGCTGCTACACGTGGCTTTGGCCACGCACAGTCCCGTGTGTCCATCAGCCCTTGGCTTGGGACACCAAAGGCCACCACCTGTGGTGAATTTGCTGCTGTGTGTGGGCCAGTGTGCAGCCCCTGGGCACCCCTGGGGGGCACAGCCCCAGCCGTGGGGTGCAGGGTGGTGGGCTCACCCACCCGCGTCCCTCTCTGCAGGTGTCTACGTGCAGGAGATGGCGGACGCCGGCATGGCCAAGCTGTATGCGGGGCTCCTGAGCGTGGGGGATGAGATCCTGCAGGTCAATGGGGCGGCCGTCTCGGGGCTGGGGCTGGCCCGCATCCAGGAGCTGCTGCTCCAGGCGGACACCCTGTCCCTCCGTGTGCTCAGGCACCGCCCGGCGCCCCGGTAGCCCTAGCATGGCTCCCGGGAAGCCCATCGGGAGCCATCCCAGGATGCCGCAGGATGGCACGGCGTTGGACCAAGTTGCTCTACGGTGCCAGGACCTGCACTGCTCTGCCACTGGTTGGGGGCAGGTGGGCTTCCCGGCCCTCCTGAGGCAGAGCGGGACCAAGGAACCCCCTCAGACAGCATCCAGCATCTCCAAGAGCTGCCCCAAGTGTGGAGACAGGGGACAATGTGACCCTGCTGTTGAGCCGGGGCGGGCTGTCCTGCTGGGCACTGGGGTGGCCAACGTGTGGATGCCCTGTCCCTGCATCCCCAGGAGACATGGGGTTCCTGGTCACTGCTGGAAACCTGCGCCCAGGGGCTGGTGGGTTGGTTTTGTTTTTTTTTTTAAATTATTTTAAACTGGAAAAAAAAAAAATCTATGTAATAATGAAAACGGTGGCCTTGGCTTGTGGGCGATATGGGAGGGTGGTGGTGTGTGGTTATGTGACACTTGGCCCAAAGGGATGGGACATGCCCCGGTCCAGGGGCTGCTGGTGGGTATGGGGGTCTATGTGCTGGGGGGGCCATGTTGGGGGTGCCTTCATGTGGGGCTGAGCCCCCTCAGGGCTGGTGTCACCACAGTGGGCAGCTTGTCCGGGGTGCTGAAGGCTTGTCCTGGCTGTGGGGTGGCAGGGGGTGGCACAGTGCACAGCCCTGAGACAGGAGGGGCTCTCTGGGGTCTGAGGATGCATTCCTGTGAGCACTGTGGGAATGCCCCTGCAGGTATCCATCGCTAATGACAAAGGGGGTCTGCGCTCCTGCTGCTGGGTCTGGGGGAGGGGGGTTTCCTTTTTTCCAGCTGAGGAAGGGGAAACTGATGCCGTGGCGCCGGAGCGGCTGCGCAGGGACAAACCTCCCTGGCGAGCAGAGGAGGTGCCTGCACTGGGTGGGTGGGTGGGTGGGGTCTGGCTCCCTCCCCATCGGCCGCAACAGCTGCCCCCTGCATGGTGGTGCCCCCACATCTGGGCAGCAGCTGCCTGCGGCGACCCCAGAAACTGCCACTTATGCCTCAAAAGCCAGGAGGGTGATTCCAGGCAGATGCTGGTGGGATTTTTTCCTGCTACCCAGCGCCAGGAGACGCACCCCCCCCCCCCCTACACACAGCCTCCCTCCCCCAGCCTTATCCCCAGGCAAGGGTCACTGCGAGAAGGAGGGGTGATCTCTGCTGTGCCACGCTGGGCAGCAGCAACGCTTTTATTTAGTGTTAAAGGGAAGGGCACCAATAACAACAAAAAAAAGCAAATGTACACAGGAAAAGGGACCGAAGATGAGCGTTTGGTGGCTTGCGGTGATGCCAGCAGCTGGGCCACCCTCCAGAAGCACACCGGACTAATGACGGAGCGGTCCAGCACGGAGTCATTCCCGGAGGATGCACGACCATGCCAAAAATAATGCGGGGATCAGAGGTGTGCAAACACCAGCCAACGGCAAGCCCCGCTCCCCAGCTCGGACTCACGCTCCCGGGAAACCTGCTCTTGGAGAGGTGTAAAGCCCAAGGAGCCAGGCAGACACTGCAACAGCCAGCCCTGGAAAAGGGGACACCTCTCACAGCAGAACCAAAAGAAACGAGGTGCTCTGCAAGGACAAAGAGCAACTGCTGAAATAATTAGCGCTAAGGGCACATGTGCGTTAACGAGAGCAGCCGCCCAGGCGTGGCGGGGAGCTTGGTCTCACCCTCCCCCCGTCCGGTGCCCGGCTGCGGAAGGCACGGTGCCGCCGGCTGTCAGCACCCGGCGCCTGCTGGGGAGGGGGCAAGGGGGGGTCAGGCAGCCTCTTGAAGGGAGCCCCAGCCCCAGTGGGGAGGAGTGTTCAGTCTGGGCTAAGCATCCCAGAGGTAAAGCTGTCCGGTGGCGAGCTTCCCACTTGGGGAGGAGGAGGATTTTTGGGGGGTGACTTGCTGTTTCAGCAGAAGTCTCAGCGTCAGCACCAATTAACTTCCTCCCCCAGCCCCATCTGAGACCCAGATGGGAGGTGTAAGCCAGCCTGTCCCGAGTCTTTTCAGCATTTGCAACTCAAAATAATGGGAGCAGGCTTTAGTAAGAAATACTTTTTGCTTTCCTGAAGAGTCACCCCGTATCCTGCAACTGGTGTGTGCAGCACGAACCCCCGCCCGTCTGCATTTCTCCCCAGGAATACTGCCAGGGGAGCTCTCTTCACCACATTTTTGGTATTGACCACCAGGCTAACTCCTAATTCACTGTACGAGGGAGACAAGCAGGCTATCTGACACTGACGAGACAACTCCAGTGACAAACAGCTCAAAGGTAACAAAAGGACTGGGAAATAATACAGAAACGTGATCTAGCTTTGAATCTCCTGCCTTTTAGTTGCTTACAACAGAGGTGTCTAAAAAATAGCAGTTGGGAAAAATTAAGACATCCTATTTACAAGTTCATATGCGCTTAAGATACATAATTGAGCTCCATTCCACTGATAATGCCTGTTGTGCACCCACAGAGGGAATGTGGCTCAAATGGTCATCAAAAAAATCTTTTAAAGTTTGTTGCTGTTTTTTTTTTTTTCTTAAAAAAAATAAGTTATTTTAGACCTGACAAATCACTTGCCAAAGGGAAGCAGCTGTTAAACAGAAGCAGTTACTCAGTTATACAAGGGCAAAGAAAGCATCAGTCAATGAGCTTTAGAGGCTTGTATAACGAAGGAGGCAATTCTACAAGCTTTAAGAAACTGACTCCCCGGCTAACGGTTGTTTGCCAGCTTTCAGCGTCCACCAACCCAAGTTTAAAGCTCTGGGGTTTCCAATTGTGCCCAGCCGGCTGACGACAGGACACTTCACCCTACGGCTCACCTGCATGTAAGCTTCTGCCCAGGGGCGGTGATGCCGATGCTCTGCTGCAGACTCACCCTGGTATCTGGGCGGCAAGAAGGTGGCTGTGGGAGGAAGGCAGCGTGGGGCAGGGGGAGTTCAGCTCCCCTCCCTCGCCGGGGCTGTGTGGGGTTTCACGCCTCCACTCCTCCCAGTAATGCTTTGGGCTGGCAAGCACCCGCAGCCTGGCAACGTGGTTTGTAATGCTCAGTGAATTAATTAATTTTTTTGTCCCCCCCAGTCCCGTCCTCCCCAGGGCTCGCTGCTCTGTGTCCGCATCCGACTGCAGGGCGGCTTGGAACCGCTGCAACCAGCTCCTACCTGCACTGGGTGGAAGCACAGGGGACAAGTCGCCCTCCAGCTGTCCAGGTCCAGACCTGGAGCCCAGGTCCAGATGGCACCGCACCGGGGCGAAAAGGCAGCTCCAGTCCTCCACCCTCTCTCCCCAGGACCAGGTGAGATGCTGGCAAGCCGAGCTACGGTCCTCAGAGGAGAATGGGGAGAGCTGGGCGTGGGTTTTCTTGCCTGGGATCTCTGTGGGCGGACGGAAATAGTGAGAGTTTCTTTTCCCCGTGCTACGGGGGTGAGGGGGCGGGGAGGGGGCGTCCGAGGAAGTTCAGTCCATCACAGGACGAAAAACAGGATGAGCACCACCAGCAAGATGACAAAGAGGATGATAATTGCACACCACTGCCGTCGATCTGGAAGGAAAAGGAAGCATCAGTCTTCCTGCTTTAACAGGGAAGGAAAACTGTGGGAGAGCTGTTCTTTGCTGTACTACTAGGAGCCTAATTTAAGCTTAAAGAAGCCATAAAAAACCAAAGCAGCGGCTCCTTTGGGAGAGTACCACACTGCAGCACAGGGGGCAGTAGCATTTCTCCTCCAGGACACATTTGTTTTGGGGACAGCTGAGGGAATTTTGAGGCTTCTCCCCAACCAAATTGAAACAGATTTGATAAGCCAGTTCAAAAGCAATCGGTAAGAGCGAGCAAAGCTGCTGTGTGTTGCTGCTCATTTGTGGAGAAGTCTCTTTGCTAGAGGAACAAGAAGCAGACTGGTGAAAGCGGCCAAAACAGCTCTGCCGGGAAGCGTTTGTGTCAGCTTCCCTCAGGAGAGTGCTGGGAATGAGGTTACCCATGGACATCTTTACATCTTGCTGTCCCTGTGCACGCTCTGCAGAAGTTCAATGCTGCCATCACCTCTGAGAGCTGCTATCTGTCCACGGCCACATCTGAGATGGCAGAGAGAAAGCCCCTGCGAGATGACAGTGCAGCAGCAGGGACAGGGCTACTGGCACCCCACAACTTCTGGGCACAGCAGCTACCCTAGGAAGAGCCCTCCTGGTCAGCCACTGCCTGTGCGACGCCATGGACAGCAGAATGCTCTTTCACAACTCTCAGAAGCACTCTGCAATGATCGAAGCCTTTTTCCCAGAGGAAAGGGGAGATACCCAAGGCTTGCCAGTGTTTCTGCTGCCACTGGGCTATTGGTGACGCAAAGTGTGCTCTCAGCACTCCAAATGGTCTCTCCAGGGCCATATTTCCACAACCTCATAAATCCCCTGGCCGGCCTAATCCCACAGAGCAAGAACACTGCTCTTCCTGACTCGCTGCTGCCCCCGCAAGCTACCCGAGCACCCAGGGGAGAGGGGTGACGGAGGAGGGGACCGCCGGGCGCACCACCAGCGCTCAGAGAGGAGAGCCGAGCCCAGCCGGCGGCGGGGGACTTCCCGGCAGGCACGTCGGGCTTCCTGTTTGCTCTGCCCGCGGCGCCCCGCCAGCCCACCAGCTTCAGGCACAGCCTTATAAGGACTTTTCTTGTGGGTTCAGCCTCCCCCTCAGTGCAGAAATCGCCTCTTTCCTCTGCCAGCTGAGAGATGTATCTGACCGACAACAGGCCTGCGGGCCAGCAGCCCGAGGACAGGTGGGATTTGGGAAGGGGCTTGCCACAGGCAAGCGTTTGGTGTGGGGGAAGCTGCACTCGGTGGCAAGTGTTTTATGGCACCTTGAAAGCTTTTGTTCCCCAGGCAGCCCAGGAAACTGCTGCAGAGCTTTCCCTCCTACCATCTAGAGGGGGATTTTCCCACCGTGGCAGTAGCAGCATAAATAGAAAGGCATCTGTAAATAAAACAAAGGCAAAGGACAGGCTGCAGAGCAGTGTCTGGGCAGGAGCAGCTGCAGGGCTTGGAAATCTTCCCCCTCTTTCAAGCACCGAGATCTGCTCCCTCCCCTTTTGCTTGGGCCTGGGATGGCTGTTAGTGGGTGGGAGCTTGTAGCATCCCAGCCCGAAGATCTGAGGGCTTGTGTCTCCCTTTCCAGGACTGGATGCCACTTCCCAGGACCTACCACTCGTCATGTGAGACACTTTGGCAAGCTTCTTCATGACGTTATCAAGCCGCGACTGAGTGCTGTCCAACTCATGGGAGAAGTCGTCCAGCATCCTGGGGACAGAGAAGCACAGCACTTGTCAGCAAGTGGCACAGCCCTTTGGGACCCTGCAAGGTGAGGAGTGGGGGTTTTCCTCCTCACCTCATTTATACACTGTGATTAGCAGAGACTAGTTAGATAGACTTAGATGCCAGCTTGGACTTTAAATCCCTTTTCTTGCTCAAGGCTTACAGTTGAAGTTAAAATCTTGTTCCTGTCATGTATCAAGCAGGAATGAGATTTGCAATTGCTTTTAAGGTGCTGTTTAAGCTTTGAGTGGAAGTTACCCCTCTAATTCCTCCACACAGTGACTGTAATGAATTTGAAAGCCTTCCTGAAGCTGGGTTTTGTCAATGCCAAGAACCCATTCGAAGAGAAAGGAGCACACCCACAATCATGGTACCAATCCAATCTCCTCCAGCCAGTGGGACTTTAAAGCTTAATATGTTTAAAAGGACAGCTTCCTTCAGTTGGAGTTCTAGGGCACTTGCTAAACCTTCATTCAGTGGAGAAAAAGAAAGAATCATAAAAAAGTTCATTGCAGTAGTTATCTGCTACTGTCTAGCAAGCACGTGATGATCTGGAAAACAGCCACACCACACTGATCTGCTTCCATGAGAACAGAAGACTCACGCTGCAAGACTTCATACAGGAGGTGGGTTTAAAGTTCCTCTTCTCCACCAAAGATGACAGACATCACTTCACAAGGGACACAGCCCTCCAGACACCTCTCAGCCAAACAAGGAGGGGTTTTAGGCATAAACCCTTCAAGCTCTCTGGAACTGGTAGCTGTTAGACTGCATAACTGGAAACATTATGCAACTGTTTGGAAAAGACAAGAACTGGGAAAGAAATCTAATTTATATGTAAATGGTGGTTGCAAATTACTTTGTGAGCTACCCTTTAACCCTTTGCGTGGGTGAGGGTTATTTTTAGCTTTAACTATGAATAGCAGCTCTGTGCTGCCTGTTTCAGAGGGGCAAGGCAGAGCTGAGAAGACATGGGTCAAGCAGTTATCCAGGGGCAGCACAAAACCCCACGGAGTGGGAAAGTGCCCAGTATCCCCATTACACAGCACCTCCCTCCCTCATCTGTTTGGTTCTGCTGGCTGCCTGAAGCCAAGGAGCTAACTGTGTGCCTTAGGGGGAGTGTGTAAGAAGGAGAGAGAAGGAAAAGTAAACTGGCAGCTAAGCCTGCCCTAGGTGTAGGCTTTCAAATGAACAACACTGCGGTTGGATCCTTACTTACTTACTTACTGCAGGCTGCAGTAAGAAATGCCTTCCACTGCCTAAAATCAAAGGCTGGCTAGGAGAGGCTGCCCGAGGGACTAGTAAATTCAAAGGCCCTAACTGGGGCAGAGGTATGTGTGTGAGGACCTCCCGCTGTGCTGCAGCCAGCCCCATACTGTGTTTCCGGCGCCGCGTCTCACACTTACACTGCTTGCTCCTCCAGCTCCCCGCCAATGCGCTGGGACATGTTCTTCAGCACCCCGATGCTGCCAGAGACCAGCTCCAACTGCTCATCTTGCTGCTCTACAATCAACTGGGGCCAAAGAGAAGGGAAACAGGCAATTACAGTTCTGCTGCCTCCTGCAACTGGATCAGAGCCAGCCGATCCCAGACTCTTGCTGCTCGGCCAACATCAACTGTGGGGCCTGGGCAGAGACCTAAGCCACCAGGAATGAAGACCACATTCCTAAGAAATGCCAGAGAAGCGACAGCCACAAGGAAGTCTCCCCGGCATGGCATCCCCGTGGCACAGCAGGCTGCAGCCTCCTGACATCCCTGCAAATCCAGCCTCAGGTCAGCCATGCTGGCTCCCTTCCCTGCTGCACCCATCGCTAAAGCAACATTTGAAAGCCACAGGGACTGGTCATCAAAACCTCTGCAAGACCCTGGCCTGCAGCAGGTACAGCAATGGGCACCAGGGAGCCACACTGATGTTGTGCCTGAGAAATGCAACGTGGAACATGGTGCAGCTAACAAGGGGGTTAATGTGAGTAAAAAGCTGTTGCAGCTTCTACAGTTAAAAATAGTGAGCCTGGCTCCAAATGTGCCAAAGGAATAGGTGTGCTGATGTTTTAAGTCATTTTCAGGACACAGTCACACTGAGGATTAGATTTACCCTAGTTACCTACTTCTGAATCTATTTATCTTCCTAGAGTCACTAGGTAAAACTTGTCTGAGAGCTGGGGCGGTGTCAAGGATCAGGAGCTTTAGCAGAGTTTGCCGCCTCTGAGAAGCTGCCTGTTTAAAGACCCGTGTTTGGGTGGGCTGCTGCCTGGGGGTCTGCACGCTGCCCGGGCACTTCTCCAGCTGAACTCCCCCAGCAGCAGGGAAACACCTTGCCAGGGCTTCTCGCAAAGCCCTCACACAGGCTTTCTCACGAATCTCATGTTGACAAAGGCAGGAAAAGGAAGGAGGCACGTGCTCCTGCTCCTAGCCTGTCCTGATGAAGATGCACACAAATAACAGCAAACACCAGCTCATTTTTTAACCAGGGGAAGTTGCATAAGAGAAACGGACTTTTTTTCTGTTTTTGCAATGTTTCTACTCTTCCAAGGATTTCAGCAATCCTTGTAGTATTAAAGCTTAGCGTGCCACATATTCCAGATCATGTTCTTTGCTTTCTGTACCGAGCAGAAGACCCAAGGCTTAAGAGTTAAAAACTCTGTGCCACAATGCATCCAGAGCTGTGCTATATAGGAAACGCATACCCAGGTATATGCTGCAAGCAATGAGGAGGGCTGTCAGGCTCCTGGATCCAGACCAGCCAAGGACTGGATTTATTTTATATTTTTTTTTGGCTCTTGCAGCTTGTATCTCATCCCCCTGGCACCCATTTGGCAAGCAAAGCTATTCAGTCTGCATGGTGCCAACTGCCTTACCTGTTGTTGAGCTTGCTGCTCCTCAATGAAGTGTGAATTTGCTAATTGCAGCTCCCGGTCCAGACGGCTGTATTTGTCAGGTCCGGAGCTCCAACTCTGACTCCCACTTTCTCCCAGGAGTGCCTAAACAGATGCAGAGAGCCCTTAGCAACACCCTTGTGTCTGCTCACAGCTTGTCTACAGGGTGCAGTGGGAAGGCAGATGAGGCAATACTCCTGTACACATGCATACAGCATCTCTTCCCTCCAGCTCTACTGCTACTCAGCTAGACTGCTGTCACAAAATAATGCCAAAATGCCAGCCTGAGAAGTCTCTGCAGCCTTATATTGCAGATATGCCTCTCCAGCAGCAGGAGAGCTGGAGTACAACCAACACATCATGTACACAGGAGGTCTTCTGCACAACACAAAGGAGTAGCAAAGGTCTGCTCAAGAGGCAGCACTGTGTGCTAGAACATATAAGCTGGGAAGTATCCAGATATATTGTGCTAACAGATGTATAGCTCAAACTGAACACTGTCCTACTAATGACAGGGGCTTAAGAGGGTCTGGATAAAGTACTTAACCAGTTGAGCTGACATAAAACAGTGCAAAATACAACCACAGGAGTGCTGTATGCTCATGTTCTTTGATTCAGGCTACCTGTTCTACCAGCATGCTGTTCAGTTGCCAGCACACAAGATTACACTTGCTACCTGCTCTACAACCTGAAGAGAGAAGCTTGCGCAAACCCAGCAGAGACGTGGCTTTCCAGCTGAGTAAGTCTGGTCCCTGGAAGGGATATAACACAAATGACAAAAGCTGGAGGATGAACATGGCCTGCAGGTGAGGAGCTGCACCCTGCAGCGCTGCAAATGAGTTGGGGGGGGTCTGTCCACAAGCAAGGCCGTGGAGGCAAGGCTGACTTGTAAGTAGACCATCTCACAGCTTCTGGTTGTGGGCAGGGGGAGACAAATGAGTATTTGTGAAGAACAGCAAGACAATGACCAGGCTGCTCCAGCAGGCTAAAAAGAAGACAGTCTCTACAGTTCATCCGCCTTACAAGGATCAAGGAGCAGTAAGGAAAGTTGATGGACTGACAATGCAGGAAGCCAGCAGGACACCTGCCTTTGAGACAGTAAGGAAGCTCCTGGTTCTCTCCAGTTTGTGGCAAGTGCAGCTATCAGTTATTTAATGCAGTGCAGTAGTTTTGCTGCAGCTTCAATAGAAAGGCCTCTGTTTGCCAGCCTTAGCCTGTAAGGGTCAGGTTGCCACCAGCCAGCCTCTCAGACACAGGGGCACGCTGGAATAGCTGCTGCAGGCCAGCACAGCACAAGCTTGGCAGTCTGGAGGGAAGGCAAGGGGGCTGGGGAAGGGAGAGGAAGACGGCAAGGGGAAGTCAGTTTTCCTGACCAGATGTTGCCGTGCGAGCTGGGCCATATGGTCTCCTGCAGCTAGCAGGAACTTCGCGCAAAGGAAAGCAGCAAAACACAGAGGCAGCTACAGACTTGTTTGAGCAAGGGTGTAAGGGACTGTGCTTCTTCAAGTGTTTGCCAAGCACGTCAATTAACCCTGTAACAAGCACAGGAATCAGCTTTGTGCTTCTCGGTAGCTTGTTGCAGTTTGTCATTTTTGCCACAAGTGGTAAGACTGATGCAGCCAGATAAGTTAATTGTAGGAAATGCACACCAACTTCTATGGAGGCAGCTCTGGAAATCAGCTCTAAGATCCCCTTACAGCCTCCTTGTCAGCCGGGGAGGAGCACAAGCTGCATCTATTTCTATTCCTTAGATTACAAGTGCAGACAACCTGAGACTCCTTGAGCTCCTTCCATCTTCTTACATGGCTAACTATTACGAGAGGCAGCTGTGTGAAAGGATATTGCAGCATCTTGGCTCCTAAATACAGCAGAGCGCAGGATTACATTCACTGACATGGATTCTGTTCCCCCCGAGGAGGAGGGAGATTCCCCCTTCTGTGGAATGATGCAACACTGACAGTTGTACACAACCAGATCTGAAGACAGAGACAGATGGCGAGTGCTGACACTGCTTTGAGACGGGCTTGGAAGAGGGCAGCAACAACGTGCCTGCGAGAATCAGCTCTCTTAGGTCAGCAAAACAGATGCAGGTCAAACACACAGCTTTGCTACAGCATGCAAGCCCCTTCCCAAAACCAAAGTTTATAAGGGGATGAACTACAGATGGGATATATATTGTAATATAAGCTTTTACACAGTTTGGATCAATGCTATATGCTCTACCTTATGATCTAGGGCTTTGGAGTAAGTGAGAATGGAAGTCCCACCTAACACATACCTTAAGGTGCTAGCTGCCAGAGCTGATAAATCCTCCTCTCTCCTTAAAGTACCAAACAGCCACTGCACTCACTTAACTTGCCTGGTTCTGGTTCTCACCTGTCTGTTTTTCCTCTCAGCCAGTGCTTGCACGGAGGAGTTTGACATCTGATCCTTCATTTCCTGTTTGTTCAACGAAAGAAAAAGTATGTGAGCATCAGATTTGAGGTGACAGGCAGTTTGAGGGTGCTGCAAGGCTTCTTTAGGGGGAGTGAGGGAAGGGAGATTTTTCTTTGAAAATGCACAGTTTTGAAGAATCTTGAAGGATATTGTAGAAAGCTTCACTGTAGTTCATTTTACTAATACTAGAATTAACAGCAATGGGATATTTTGAAAATATTCCTTATTTACTACTCATTGTGCTCGACTACAGCCAGGAACACTGTATGGAAACTAATGTTCCCACTGATAAGACTGTAAGGAAGGGTCATGTTCTTCAAGGTCTTGGAAGCCTCTAAGCCCCTGCACTTTATTCCCAGTTGCACCTGGTTTTATATTGAACAGGATGAGATAGACTTCCTGTCCTGCGGCCATCCTCTCTGACTGTGCCTATGTTTTGTCTTTACGTTTTAATAATTTAAGTTTTGCTGCTGAGTTTCTGTAGAAGATCGTCAACCACATCATAACGTAATCTAGTTTTTATAGGGTAGATTAGCAAGCAGTCAATATGATCTAGCAGGGGCTGATCCACCAGCACAATTCTGATGTCACCAGATCATTTTTGGTATGTTTTACTGTTAAGAGATGTGCAATACATCACCTAAGAGCACCAGATCTCACTTGGTTACTTCTCACCACCCTAATGCACATGCTGCTATGCATCACAAACTCTCCCATGTAAACTGATGTCAGCTACATGATGCCACTAAATGAATTTCATTTAACAGTAAGAGACGCTGCTCCAAAACCCATTAGGCAGCAGTTTTCAGCCAGGAAAAGAGGACCACAGAGCAGGCTTGCCTCATCCTGCTTGTCTGGGGAGTAGGCTACACCAAGGGCAAGGCGGCGAGCACATGCCTGCTACCCAGAGCCAGCATGGTTTTGGGATCAGTTCCCAGGCAGCAAGCCTTAGGAACTGTATCCAGACCGCGGACTGCAGGTACGGTACACACTTGCTGCCAGCCACAGCATTGCATTTTGTAAAGGAGGAACATCAGAGTCATGAGGGACAGCAGAAAGTAAGCTACACTCAGTGTAGCTATTAATAGGTAGAAAACTTCCTAACTAGTAGCTTGTTACCAGGCAGTGAAGCTTTTGGGAACATGTTTCTTCTCTATTTTGTTAAAATCCTCCTTTGGTTTCTGAAGTGTGAACTTAAACTAAAAAAAAAAAAAATAAAAATTCTTCCTTAAGTTAAAAATAAATCTAGTGGTTGTTTGGACAATTTGTAGCAGTAGGAAGTTGAAGTCATGTCAATAACCAAGGCTTCAACCATCTGTCAGTGTTCAAAGTGGACTCTCCGTTTTTGAGAACTAGTGCTACAAAAGCACAGGACAGTTGCGATTTCTTTCTACTCTGAAGGGAGGCTCCAGCCTCTCCTGCATTGCAGCAGGTCTTTACTCTTCCTTCCCAGTTTCTACAGGTTCCTGGGCTTGCTGTTGCAAGAGAGGTGTGAAGACGTAAAGGGGCAGCAGCAGAAAAGGAGGGTATGCCATGGGGCACCTCCCGCAGTCCCAGGAAGGGAGCACATGGGGAAGAGGAGGAAGCCCGAGAGAGCAGGTAGCAGGTTTATTCTCTGCTCTCCACTTTACCGTGGAAATAGACACAAACTTTCCTCTTTTTTAACCACCTAATCACTCCCCCTGCCTTCCACCTGGCTCTCAACCCCAAGCCCACGTTTCTTACCCGGACCACCTGCCGTGTGCTGGTGATGAAGGCTTTCCTGATGCCCAGCTCCGTCGCATCGAGGTTGAATTTCCGCGGGTTTGCCTCAACAATGCGTAGGCAGCGAGTCAAGGAGTCCCCGTTAGCGGCGTTGGGTATGGACACAGAAACACAAAACCCGAGCCTACCTCAGCAGGGCTCTACCAAGCAGCAGCTTTCCATTGTACCATGCCTTTTACCAAAATTTGATTAGCAAAGTACGAAGCACTGGAGGAAAAGACAGGCATGGCAGGAGTGTATGGTGCAGTACACAGATCAGTGTGAAGCTTCTCTCTTGCATTTTTTTGGCTTTCTGCACAGCGCTTTCCGGAGTGTTCAGATGAACACAAGGGAAAAGGAGTATTTCTGGAAGCCAGCCTAGAGTACGACCGACTACAGAGATCCAAATTCATACAACGCAATAGGCTTTCTGGAACAAAGCATCTTAGAATATACCTTGTCAAAAGCAAAACAAAAAGGCAAAATGCAAATCCTTTCGCTGAACACATTTGCCTTCATTTTTCATTTGCAGTTTGAGAAAAGCCAATGCAAATATAAAATTCAACCCTGAATAGTCCCAATTTCTGAAAAAAAGTAACTACTGGGAAGCACTGGTACTCGGCTATTTAGTACAGCTTGGGAACTGCACACCCCTACCTCCAAAGAGCCACATAAAGGATATTAATTGTTTCATCCAAGTCTTCCAGGTCCCACTCGATGCTCCGCAGGTTATTCCTGAGCTCATTAGTGGTCCAGTCGATTTCTTCTCTTGTGGCGATGGAGGGGTCTTGTAAGAGCTCTGTCCACCTCTGGAAGAGCCCCTGGGCGGTGTTCACGGCTTTCTGCACCTCCCTGCAGCCAGGGTGATTAAACAGAAGCAAACGGATTATCATCAGTTGCTCTGCAGCAGTCACGGCAGGAAGCCCAACATCCAGCTGAGCAGGGAAGCCCAGCTTTCTCCCAATCATCTTTCCTTCAAACAATTTTTAGTTTATTTTGTAAAATAAGAATTTGCCCTACCTGCTGGACAATCCTGTCCCTTGTTGCAGCACCAAGTGCTGAGCAACAGCCACTTACAGGTCACCTATTAATGAAGGGACCTATTTCTTTAGGAGAGGTTTCTGCCGAGTGTCATACAGGCAAGCCAGGGCAGAGTGTCTGAACAAGGCTGCTCTTTGGCAATTAATGTTTCACATTCCTCTCAACTGCTTTCCTCTGAAGACTCTTGACTACCTAGCTAAGATAACCCAGGGGCACACAGAATTACAGGAACTGTCCCCACAATACAGTCAGGCCAGACTGTTGAGTGCAGCACTGTTTATTTTAATTTAACGTTAAAAAATCCACACAGCTCTACTACACTGGCTGAGGGAACAGAAGTCTTTTCTGCTGCTGTAAGCTTTTTGGAGATGATTGCATTCACAGCATGGGAAGGCAGGCTTTGCTGACAGCACTGAACACTGCTTTGATGGTTTGGGGCAAGTGGGTCTGTAAGTTTGGGTTGTGGTATCTGTATCTACAAACTCTGCAATCCTGAGCCCTGAATCATTCCTCCAGGTTTGTTGGAAGCCAGGATGAGGGACACAGGTGAGAGCAGACTTTGCTGGTGTGAAAGGTGGCCACCAGGAGTCCAAGAACTTGCACACAGCATCCACATAAGATGCAGGTGTTTATCCTCCATGAAAGAAAGCAGATTATCATGGGTGGAAGCCCAGGACAACTGAACTGAGCCCACACTCTGCAGAGGGGCCGGGACTGTAGCTCTCTTTGTTATACACCACGGCCTGAAGTACTCCACTGTCTAACTCGCAGTCTCTTGGCATCCTGACACACGTCCCTCCTCTTCTCGCACGCCCACAATTGAGTCTGCCACATCTAATGCCCTAAAGTCAGCAGCCCACACCCAGGATTGGGAGATCGGGAGCTTTATTCCCTCCACCACTTGCTAGGAAAAGTTTTGAATTTTTTTCTGTCTGGGCACACTGGGGGAAGTACCCACATGCAGGAATTTAAAGCAGGGCTGGATGGCCTCAGACGGGAGGACTGATGAACTCCACGAAAGCAATCTGAACCCAACACGGACAGTCTCCACCAATTCCCACTACCACCCCAACCTGCTGGGTGATAATTAGCGCTGGGAGCAGCAGCACATCCCCTCTCCCCTCCCAGCCCTGGAAAAAAATTTCTGGAAAATTTGACAGGATGTTTGCTCCCCACCCACGGCAACTCGTATTTTTTCCCCTTAGCACCAGTTCAACCTGGCAGCACAACTCACTCTCCCTGGCCGCACCGGCATCCCTTCCCACACCTCTTGCACTCCCACGGCTTTCCCCACCACCCCACTATGAGGGGGTGTGTGTGTCTGTGTGTTGCTCCTAAGCACTGTTTCGCTGTGACACGGGGTAGGGGACCAGGCCACAGCAAAAACTGAAGGTGGTCCCAGGGTAGTTTTTAGCAACTTAAGGTCTTGTTAATTGCAATTTTCCTTTCATACTGCCTTGACCACCTTTGGTTTGTGTTTGCCTTTGTTCAGGCGTTTCTCTGCTTGCTTCTTCTCGTGGCTACCGTCCATGCTGTGGCTTCTTCCAAAGCTTGGTCTCTGCTCCTCTCCATCTTTCCACCTGGACACCACAGCCCTGGCCACTCGAGGATGTCCCCCCCCCTCCCCAGGAGCCAGCCAGCCCAGCTTTGCCGGCTGCAGGGCGACATTTCCCAACCCACAGCCGCCACGGCGGGGCACATCCGGGCAGGCTGTCCCCAAGCGGTCCCAGCAGCAGCAGCACCTGCAGCCACGGCAGCGCTACACCTCCCACTTCCCCGGCCGCCCCTGTACCCGGGGGCCGGGGCGGGGTGGGGGGGGGTGGGCACCTCCGAGGCACCTCAGGTTCCCTTGGCCTGCAGAACGAGGAGCGCTTCGTGAGGGGAGGCCCGGGCGCGGCCCGGCACCTGCCCGGTACAGCGCCTCGCCCCGAGGCCTCCCGGGCACGGCCGTCGACGCCGGGCACCCCCAATGGGGCGGCTCCAGACCGTCCCCCACCTCAGTCGCGGGGGTACGGACGGACGACGCCATTTTCCCCCCTACCCGGTCGCCTCCGGAGACCCCCCGACCGCCGCTCACCCCCACACTCCCGCGGCCTCCCTGGCTGCAGGGTGGCCGTGCCCAGCCCCACCGGGCCCCTCCCCGGCTTCCCCTCAGCCCTCAGGGCGGGGGTGGGAGGGTGTGTGTGTGCTTCCCGAGGGCCGCCGCTCACCCCTTCACCACGAAGAAGGGGTCCTCCATCGACATGGCGCTGCCGCCGCCGCCGCGCGCCCCGGCCGCCGCGCGCTGCCCGCCACGCCCCCCGCCCCCCCTTTGCCGTCACGCCCCGCCCCCCTCTCCCCACGCCCCTTGCCGGCACGCGCACGCGCGCCTGCGCACAGCGGGTTCGGGTGACGTCGCCCGGAGTCGCGCGCCGCCATGGCGGCCGCCTGAGGGAGCGGCGGTGCCCCCGAGTCGGTGGGAGTGCCGGTACCCGGACGGGGGGAGAGGGGGGGCGGCGGGTGACACAAGCTCCCCTCTTCCCCCCCAGCCCGCTGCGGGGAAGAGGCTCTTCGGGGTCCCGGCTCTTCGTGAGCCCGTTTTCCAGGCCCCGGGAAGTTCCGGCCCGCTGGGCCGCGGGCAGCCCTTCTGTGGTTGGAGACGCTGTGTCCCGCTCACTCCTTCTCCGCCGCCTTTCCTACGTGCCGGCTTCTCGGCACGTCCTGTGCGGGGCTAGGGTGGCCACCCTGTCCTGGCTGCCGGGCTATTGTCCCTGCCAGGCAGGCTGTGTTCTTGCCCGGAGAGGGAGGAAGAGGGGGAGAGCGACAGGCAGTCTGCTCTGTTTCCACTACCCTTCCTGCCGCGGGAACGAACAGGCACCGCTTCCTTCCTCCTTCTTTCTGTGGGGTGAGAACAGCCCTTTCCCTCTTGGCTTTTGGCCACCCCAGGGTGAGGACCCCCTGTTCCCTCACTCCCTTCTCCTAAATCTGTGGGCTCCTTTGTAGCCTCTCAGCTGCGGCCACAGGTAGTTTTGGGCCTACAAAAGCTGACAGGAGTGGAACAGTGCCTGTGGAGCGCTGGGGGGTGTTCCTGTATACATCCTAAACTCCCTTCATGCAGCACTCTGCCTGGGGGATGTCGCTGCATTACTCCCACGGGACAGGCAGGCACAGCGGTTGATTTTATAGAGGCTTGGCCCAGAGTAATCCCTTAAATCTTTGCCCTCTTGACCGAAGTGCTTGTCCCTGCCTGCGCTTTCTGAATGTGGCTGCAGTCCAGCATCCCTAGCAAAGGCAGTGCTGGTTCACTGAGGGAACCCGTTTGCAGAGATGCCTCCTCAGCATGTGAACTGGATACCTCGCTTTTGCAATCCCAGCAGCTTTACTCATGAGTGTGGGGTGGGAAGGCTGTGACACATGTAAAACCGGTTTCTGCAGTTTGTGGGGGAAGAAAGCTGCCTCCTGCTCCGGCCAGCCCCACGCCTGGGAAACCATGGCTTGCAAGGTGTGGTGCAACAGGTGGCACCTTTAGGGCTTGTGTTTGCTGGCCCTTCCTTGCTGCACATTTGGATGGCTTGTTTCCCACACCAGCAGGTTTCAGGGGGTCCCTGACTAATGCGCTGTGCTGAATGCGGGGTGTTCCTTCCAGGAAAAAACAGAGTGCCAAGTGGTTACTGGGCCAATTTGTCTGTCCCAGTCCCTCAAAGGCCTTGTACTTCCAAAAGTTATTCTCACTGCTGCCGTTCCCCACACTGCGGTGCAGCCCTTGTGTCAACTTTGGGCTTCCTCCTGGGATAGCGGAAGAAAATCAGTGTGTTTCCAAGCAGGGGAAGGAGAGCTTGGGTTGGGCTGGAGCTGTTTGGCAGTTCTGGTTTCCTCCTGCCAACAATGTCCCAGCAGAGGCCTAGTATTTACCTGGTATTACCCACACTGGGTCTCCTTCAGGTGCTGCTGGACTCTGCAGGGACAGCAGTTTCTGATGTGCTGTACCTTAATGACTATATGTATCACAAATGGGCTTGGAGATGACAGGTTGTTCCATGAAGTGCAGGACACCGAATGCAGGGGCACCCTTCTGAAGCATCCATCCTCTGATGGATCTTCTGGGAAGCACTACTGAGTAGAAGGATCTGGCAGTCCTGGTAGATAGCACACTTTCCATGTGCCAGCAATGTGCCCTTGTTGCCAAGAGGGCCAATGGAATGCTGGGCTGCATAGGAAAGAGTGTGGCCAGTAGGTCGAGGGAGGTCATTCTCCCTCTCTACTCTGCACTGGTGAGGCCACAACTGGAATACTGCGTCCAGTTCTGGGCCCCCCAGTTCAAGAGGGACAGGGAACTACTGGAGAGAGTCCAGCATAGGGCAACGAAGGTGATTAAGGGATTGGAGCACCTTCCTTATGAGGAAAGGCTCAAGGAGCTGGGACTCTTTAGCCTGGACAAGCGAAGGCTGAGGGGAGACCTTATTTATGTTCATAAGTATCTAAAGGGTGGATTGAAGGATGATGGAGCCAGACTCTTTTCAGTGGTTTCCAGTGACAGGACAAGGGGCAACAGGCTCAAGCTGGAACATGGGAAGTTCCATTCAAATATGAGGAAAAACTTCTTTCCGGTGAGGGAGCCCTGGAACAGGCTGCCCAGGGAGGTCGTGGAGTCCCCTTCTCTGGAGATCTTCACGACCTGCCTGGATGCAGTCCTGACTGATGTGCTCTAGGTGTTCCTGCTTTAGCAGGTGAGTTGGACTAGATGATCTCTAGACGTCCCTTCCAACTCTGACAATTCTGTGAATCCGTGAATTCACAGCTTGGTGAATGTTGTAGTCTTGTTATATGTTCGGATTTGGTTGTAGAAGTTAAGGTGCCCAAAGATGTGGTGTACTGAAGTTTGTCAATGCACTGAAGGTTATCGGGGTTAGATTTGCTGAAACATTTATGAAAGTCTATTGGGCTGTGCTCTGCTTTCGGTAGATGAAGGCTGTGCAGTTTGGCTTATTCTTGCAAAGCATCCCCTGAAGCCTTCACTGCACTGGGAATGAAAAAGGGAAAAGCTCCAATAGCCTCTCCGAGTTACTAGCTAGGAAATTCAGAAATCCTTTAATAAATTATATTAATACTTTATTAATTTATTAATACTTCATTCACTTACACATGTGTGAAAAAGTGGAAAGCTTCACAGAGCTGTTGAGGGCTCAAAATAAGGATGCACTACAAAAATATAGGAAAGTTACAAACTTTCCAGGAAGAAAAAAAGGCAGCCTTTTCTTTGATGCTGGAAATTAAATTATGGGATGTAGTAAATGATTTAGATTTTCACATGAAAACCACTCAAACCATGCTGCTATTTCTTTTTTTTTTTCCAGAATGGCACTGGTTTTGCCATTTGTTGTGAGAAGCTCTGATTTTTTGTTTGGAAGCAGTGGGAAGTGTTTTGGTAGCTTTTCGGCATGCTTGGCTAACCGATTCCTCCCTGGGAGAGGAGTGCTGGATGCACAGCACACAGCTGCAGAACTGGTCAGGAAAGATCTGATTAAACACTTCTGTGCTGAAAAGTGCCAACTCGTCAAAATCCCACATGTCTGCAGGAAAGAGCTGGGCTCACTGAAACTTTTTATCAGGAAAATTCTTGTGGCATGTGTGTACACGCACAGGGGCGTGTGTGTGTGTGATCCTCTACTAGCCTGCTGCAAAGAGTATGCTTTCAGTGTGGAGGGAGATGGGTTTTCCTTTGGGGGGAAAGCTGGGTTGGTTTCTATTTGGATTTGTAAAAATATAGGAGATTTTCCCCTCCCCACGAAAAAGTTTTACAGCTAAAGGAAGAAGTGATATAGCAGGTGGGCTTCAAATGCTTTGGCGTTTTTCCTCCTTGTTTGCATTTCTAGTAAAAGGTGTTGAAGGTTTTCAATGGTGGTTGTAAGAGGAGGATTGAGGCAGTGATAACTTGATACAAAACAAGTCAGTCTGTAGCTAAATATTCAGCGTTGTGGTGGGCAGGCGGGTTTCCGTCAAAACCTACCCACTCGTGGCCCCTCTGCATTTGGAACTGGGTATCCTGAGCCTCATTTTTACATATCTGCTGTGACTTCACTCTAAAGGGCAAAGGGGCCGGATGGCAGGAGGCCTCAACCATGTGAAGATGTGGTTTGGCGACTGACTTTGGCGACTCTGAGGTGTTAAAAGAAAAAGGTGCCATGAGGTGACTGCCCATCCAGCTTGGATGCTGGATTCTCCTGGTCCCATGTGCTGGAGCCAATGGAGCAGGTTTCCTTGGGCTTGTGGTTGTCTGGGGAGGAGTAAAGTGATTTTTTTCCTCTGGTCATGGCTTTTCCTCTGTTACTGTGGCTTGAGGGCTCTCTGTTGTCCAGTCAAAGCTGGTTTCATGCCATGGCCGTACCCTCGGTTGGGTCTCTGTGCAGCACAGGCTGCGATCCCTGACTGGAAAACTGGTCAAAAAAGGTAAAAACGCAGTCAGTTATGGAAATGTGCTGGGGATAGAGTTAATTTTCTTCATAGGAGCTACCTTGAGGCTGTGTTTTGGATTTGTGCTGGAAAGAGTGTTGATAGTACAGGAGTGTTTTGGTTATTGCTAAGCATTGCTTACACAGCTTCAAGGCCTTTTCTGTTTCTCATACCACCCCACCACCGAGCAGGCTGAGGGATGCACAAGAAGTTGGGAGGTTAACAAAGAATGAATTTTGATGAGACTGAGTGAAGCGCAGTGGTGATGGAACCCTGCTTTCCTGGAGATGGCTGAACACCTGCCTGCCGATGGGGAGCAGTGAATGAATTCCTTGTTTTGCTTTGCTTGCATGAGCAGCTTTTGCTTTACCTATTAAACTGTTTTTACCTCAACCCATGAGTTTTCTCCTTTTTACTCTTTGGATTCTCTCCCCCATCCCATTGGGGGTGAGTGAGAGAGCAGCTGTGTGGTGCTTAGTTGCTTGCTGAGGTTAAACCGTGACAAGAAACGAGCAAATGCAAGGTGATAATTCATGGTAGGATGTGGGATGACTGTTGAGAATAAGGCTTGTTTTGGAGAAAATGAATTTTCCTCTTCGTAGTGCATGAGCAATTGGTTATTTAGTGAAGACGGGGAATGAAATTGAGCAAAGGCAGCGTTACTTTCTGGAGGGTAAACCTGTGGGACTGCCTGTCACGGGATGTCAGGGGTGCTGGGAGTTTACCTGCACTAAAAAAGAGGTTAAATTACATGAGCAGCCAGGTGCTGGACTGCTGGAGTCCTCCTTTTTTTTCAGTGGATGAAATCACAAGGAACTTTTCCCCGACAGCCTTACCATGTCACTGTTCCTCATTACCCTTGTGTCCATGGATGATCTTGCCAGGGCTCTGAGGTCCATCACGTAGCCAGCCCCACCAACCATGGGAAGGACAAGGTGGCCAAAGGAAGGTCCTTGCAAGAGGAAAAGGGCACAGATCAGAAGGAGCAGGGAGAGCCAACACCTGCTTGCAGGCACAGGCATTTTATTTTGCAGTTTACCCTGATGGTGGGAGGAGGGATTCCACACTGAGAGGATCTGCTCTGACCTTACCGCTCTTCTTGTGGTTGCTACTCTGAGGACTCAAGGTTGCTTCTTGGTATGTCTTTGGACTTTTAATAATCACTGCGTGTGGTGTGACTTGCTGTCAGGTCCTAAGGACCCTGGTCCCCACTTTTACTAGCAGGGAGCGGAGCAGCAGCCTCTCCTAGGATAATGGCTCCGTGGCTCTGGAGCATCATTGTGCAGTCTCCCCACCACGCCTAAGCAGGAAGGAGTCGCAAAGAGGACACATCTGTGCTCTGGGATGTGCAGAGGGATGCAGTCATCATTTGCCCGCTGGCTAAAAGGAAGGTGACATTGAGATACAGGCAGAGAGGAAAAAAAAAATTATAATTAGGCTGAGGCTCCTTTGGGCAGGCGGTCTGCCCTGCGGTTTGCTGAACTGTGACTTCGGCTGACTCCATGTGGAGTTCGCACGATTAATTTGAGATGTTTAACCGTCACCGAGGCTGCTTTCTTGTTTAGCAAAGATGAAGGGCATCCCTCGTGGCTGGGGAGAAAATCGCTCCAGTGAAAAGCACGGGCTTTTCTGGGCAGCCAGAGAGTCATCTTCTAGGCTACCTCCCAGGGCTGTCCTGCTTTTCTCCCCCTGGACACAGGGCAGGAGAACTCTGTCTGCGTAACTGGGGTAGCAAGAGTGCTCAGACCACAGGCCTCTGGACTTCTGTGGAAACGGCACAGGAGTCACTGCAGGCGTATCAGAGAGGGAAAAAAAATGACAGGAAGGTGGACTACAATAGAATGGTTGTCTGATAGGAAACCCTGGACAAATAAATGCATTTTTCCCCAGGAAATCCAAGCCAGTTCCATAAAACACTGAAAGATGTGGGGCCACATTTTTCCAAGGGAAATGGTTGCCTGAAGAAGCTGATATAGCTGGGAGTGGGATTTTTTTCCCCCTCCCTCCGCTTTTGTGTTTGGAGAGGCTGCTGGAAGAGTAGCAGGATTTCTGGCGGGCAGGGGGTCCAGGTCACGGGTCTCCAGGGGAGGGGAGGGAAATCCCAAGCCAGTGGCTCAGAGTAAAGGAAGGGAAATTTTAAATCATTTGTGCAGGGGGAAAAGGGGGAATCCCAGGTCACCAGTGGAAAAAAAAAATAATAAAAAGACATGTAGGAGGGAGTCCTGCCTGCCTGAGGTATCTACACTATCTGCCGACAGGGATGGGGTTTTTAACCCTGGAAAACCCCTTTGCTTTCTAGTACGCGGCTGTGCCCCAGGCTCACACCCCGCTGCGGTTTC
Source organism: Gallinago jamesoni (assembly GCA_025769975.1). NCBI lineage: Eukaryota > Metazoa > Chordata > Aves > Charadriiformes > Scolopacidae > Gallinago > Gallinago jamesoni. The sequence goes on from JAOQGH010000004.1 coordinate 2,299,858, forward strand.
AGGGGTGGGTGTCTGAGAGCCCTCAGAAGCTGAGGGAGCTGCTTCCTCTCCTTTGGGTTTAGGTTTGTATTGATCTGTTTGTATTTGTTTCACTTGAGCTTGTTGTGTTTGGTTTTAGTTTGGCAGCGATTAGAGCTTAGCGCTCTTGGTTGTGTTTTGGGATGTTTCCCAGCGCTTCTGACCTTATCTCCAAGCATGGATAAACCAGAGCAGTTGGGAACCCTGGGGGATTATTTACTGTTACCCGATTGCACCAAGTCCAGACCACATCCATGCGAATCACCGATTTTTATGAAGGAAAAAACCCCAAAACACAACCCCAAACAAGCCTCCTTCTCCTGAGCCCTGCTTGAGTCCCTCACAATTCAGATGTGGGTTATTCCCATCTAGAAATGAACTCGGGCTGGTCCTGCGGATGAAGCCACATTTGGAAATGTTCTTCCCTGTCCCGTTTTGCTTCCATCAGCAATCTCTGGGGATGCGCCTGGATCTCCATGGGACTTTGGCTGTCCTGGAGCTCTGTTTTTGCTGCAGGCAGGTGTTGGGGTGAAGTCTTTTCATTCTCGTTGAGGTCTGGCTGTTTCATTCCCATCTTCTTCCCAGTCTAACTCATGAATCTTGGTCCTAATCGTAGGGGTGTGATGTACTGCGGTGGTGCTGGGACAGCCAAGAGAAGTGATGGATGGCTTCAGCCCGTCTGTAAGGAGACCCTAATTTCACCATCCATCCTACCCAGAGGGTTTTCCACCTCTTTGCCGCAGCTGGCTTCCCCCCGGGGCCTGGGCTGCACATTTGGTGACAGCGAGGGGCTGGCGGTGGCGGGGGTGGGGGACAGGCGCCGCTGTCGAAACAGGATCTTGCTAACCACATCCTCATCCCCACCGCCGCAGGTCGGGGCGGCTGTGCTGTGCACCAGATGGCTTGTGCCGGTATGGCCCCCAGCCACGCCGCCGTTTCGGGGAGGGGGGGGGACACGGCAGGGACCCCAGGCTGGGTTTTGCCGCCCGTAGCAGGGGATGCAAGCAGCCGGCACGCAGCCCACGCCGCTCCCGGCCAAGATGCAGTGGCACGAATTCCCAACGAGCTTCCCGGCGCCGACCTCCTCCACCCGCCGTCGAAGGCGGATTTTAAACGCCTCCTGAAAAAAAAAACAACCCGGTGGTGTGCGCAGCCCTCTGCAATTATTATTTGTACCACAAGCTGCTTCCTGCCCCGAGCTGCTTTTATCTCGCATTGTTTTCCTTTCCAGGTGGGGCCGTGGGGCTCCCCGCTGCTCGGCTTCCGGGGCTGCCTCCTCCGCCGGGCTTGCCGGCCGCAGCTTGCTGGCGGAGAGGCCACCTTTGTCTGCCGGCCCGTCCGTCCGTCTGTCCGTCCGTCCACCCTCCTCCTCCTCCTGCTGCCAGAGCTATTTCGGGAAGCGGCAGCTGAGCCGAGAGGATTGTTAATTGTTCATCAAACCCCTTCCAGCCTGGTTAGATCACATGCGGAGATTAGAGTGACCCGTCACACCCTTTCCTCCGCCTCCTTCTCCTGTATCCCCCCGTGACCCCCCCACCAAGGGATGGGATGGCAGTGCCCTTTCTGCGGGCAGAGGGGATGGGGCAGAAGGTGCGTCTGACTGTCTGCGATGCTGACCCCTCACCAAGGCGAGGTGGCCAGCCCTGTGGCCAGCCCTGGGGATGATGAAGATGATGCCCAGCCCTGGGTATGATGGAGATGCTCTGTTCAGAGGGGAACCCCAGGAGGGTCGGCTGGCTCCGGGTGCAGGCAGGAGGCCAGGGCGGGCAGGCAGGCAGGCAGGCAGGCAGGCAGACAACAAAGCCACCCCAAGCGCTGACCTCAGAAGCTGCCATGTGACTCTGCCTCAAACTTACTAAAGCATGACATCAGCCTGGGAGGGAAAGGCAGGGCTGCCACCAAAATACCGCCTGGCTTAAACCGGCTGCCTGCGCCGCTGAGGGTCTTCTCCTCCTGCACGGCATCTCCCCCTCTTCCCCCTCCCCTTTCCCCCGGGAAAGCAAACCCACTGCCCCAAAGAGCATGAAGGGCAGGGCAGGTGCCCAGGCTGGGATTTGGTGCCCTGGGAATAACCGTTTGCTGATGGTTGTGCCTGACCTCCCCTATGAGGACAGGCTGAGAGAGCTGGGGTTGTTCAGCCTGCAGAAGAGAAGGCTCCTGGGAGACCTTATAGCAGCCTTCCAATATCTGAAGGGGGCTACAGGAGAGCTGGAGAGGGACTCTTTGTCAGGAAGTGTAGTGACAGGACAAGGGGCAATGGTTTTAAATGGAAGAGGGGAAATTTAGATTAGCTACTAGAAAGAAATTCTTTACTGTGAGGGTGGTGAGGCATTGGAACAGGTTGCCCAGAGAAGCTGTGGATGCCCCATCCCTGGAGGTGTTCAAGGCCAGGCTGGATGGGGCTTTGAGCAACCTGGTCTAGTGGGAGGTGTCCCTGCCCATGGCAGGGGGGTTGGAACTTGATCTTTAAGGTCCCTTCCAACCCAAACCATTCTATGATTCTATGACAGCAGCACGGTGTTGGGTAGGTGGTAGCAGTTACCAGGTCTGTCCCCTGAGAGAATGCACCTCTTCTGCTTTCAAAGTCCCCTCTCTGAGCGCTGACAGGGATGGGGGAACACTCAGTACCCGTCCCCATCGTGCTTATCCTGGGTCAGGGGAGGGGTGAGGCTGCCAGCCCTCGGCGGGGTAGGTAGCCAAAACACAGTGACCGGAGAGAAGTGGTGCCTCATGCCATCGGGGTGAGGTGGTGAGCGGCAGAACAGGTCGGTCCACTCCCATCCAGGCATCTTCACTCAGCAGAGCTTCTCGCGCCGTGTCTCCTCCACCCGCGTGCGGCTTTGCCAGCCGGTGAGGTGGTTTTTGCACCTTTTGGCTCTTCGTCCACATCCGAGCAGGGAATGTACCCAGCTAGGCACCTATCAAACCTGGCTTGATCCTTCTAACCGGGGGTCACCTCTGCTGAGGATGCAGGCGCCTGGATCCTGCAAACAGCAGTCCCAGAGCAACACGCCGGGTGACGCACAGGCTGTTTTGCCAGGGGTACAGCCGATGCCCTGCTGTGGAGGGGCAGGGGGGGCCACCGGCGGCAGGCAGACATGCCGGCTGCGGGCCAGGAGGTGTGACTTGCAGTCCCAAACATCCCAGCCCAGACCTGCCCCGGCTGGTTAGACTGACCCCAGGGCTTAGGCCAGGGTGTTACCGGCCCTCTGAGGCACACGGGGAGCAGGTTCGGCGGGTCTGGAAACCCTGGGTTCCCACCGCTGGGTCTCCCACGCCAGGCTTGGGCTGGGGGGGGACAGCCCCGCTCTCAGCAACCAGGAGAGGTTCACCCCGGAGTGGGCAGGGGGGAAAGCTGGGACCAGCTCTTTGGGCTGGTGGTGTGGCTGTGAGGCTGAAGGTGGTCTGGTCATTTCAGATGGAGCATGGCAGGTTTGTGCAAGAGGAGGTGGACGTTTTTGAGATGTCAACCCCCCGCGGGTTGACATGATGTTGTGTTCGACATCCAGAAAGTGGCATTTGAGGTTTTGCACTCAAACAGGAGGAAAACATGCATTTGGTGTGAGTTTAGGGTTGGGTTATTTTTTTTTGGGTGTGTGTGTGTGTGAAGGCTCCTGCTGTGTCAACTATGTCTTGATGTGGCTGAATCTTCACCTGTTTTTTTTTTTGTATCCGCTGTGACCAGCCACCCCCTTGTCCTTCTAGCAGGCCAGGACGTAGTGGCAGTTCCTGCCGATACAGCATCACGACAGCTCTCCTTTTGGGAGGTCTGCAGATGAATCCCTTGGAGAAAAGGGCCCAGAAGCAAGTTATGGTGTGTGTGTCAGCTGGAATGGAAACCGATACTCTGGCACAGCTCGTTGAACTTCCTCAATTTTGGGGCCTTTCACTTCTTGCCTCTTTGCAGAGGGTGGAAGAAGGAGGGTCCAGGCTCCCCCAAACGACCCCCCCAGATTGCCCAGAGCAGGGCTCATGTAGAAGCTTTCTCGGAGGCTTCCCTGGTGCCTAGATCTAGGGCTGGAGGTGGCAAGTTGTCCCTGCAGCCCCTAGCCACCGGGTCTGGCCCTGCCACCGGCTCTCACAGCTACAGCAGAGTGAGGTTTTCAGTTCCCAAACGAAAGTGCTCCAGGCTGCCACGGTCCCCGTCGCTGCTGGCCATGCTGGTGGCCTGTTGTCCTCCCCCACCCTCTCTTACAGCCCTTCCTACCCCTGATGCTGTATCTTTCTTTTTTTGTCCTGGGCTTCTTTTGAGCTCCTGGACTCCCAGGGCAGATTCCCCCCCCCCAGCCAGGGATGTGTGACATGGGGGGTTTTCTTTGAAGTTGTACTTCCCCCTCCAGCCAACACCAGTTCCTTTCCTAACACAACAAGATGGCAGAAACCAGTGTTGAAAATGGGGAAAACCTACCTCAACAACAAGGGTTGCTCTTGGTTTGGGTTGGGTTTTGTTTTTTTTTTTTTATTTCCCCCCTCCCTCCGTCTCCCCCGAAATAATTCAGTTGTCTTGGCCAAAATTTCACTTCTGTCCGTCGGTCTGATCCAGCCCACGGCGCTGCAAAACCTGGGGTGCTGCAGAGCCTCCCCCGGGGTGCTGTCCCTGTGCCGGCGGGGCCCACCAAGCAGCCGACCTGTGGCGTTGCCCCTTTAAGAGCCCTCTCCGCGGGGCGAGCTTTCGAACTCGCTCCCCTGCCTCGCCATTGGCCGGCGCGGGCGCGCGGGGGCCAGCCGGCGGTTGGAGCGGCCGGCGGGGCGCCCTGATTGGCCGGGGGGGGGGGAGTATAAAAGGCGGCCGGGCGCGTGGACTCGCCTCAGTCGGCGGCGCGAAGGAGCAGCGGGCGGCCTCGGATCGCTGGCGGAGGCGGCAAGCGCGGCTCAAGCACGGCTCCCCACAGCCCGGCCACCCCACCACACCTCGGCCCCCCAAATGGAGTTCAAGCTGGAGGCGCACCGCATCGTCAGTATCTCGCTGGGCAAGATCTACAGCGCCCGGGGCCAGCGCGGCGGACTCAAGCTCCACAAGAACCTCCTGGTGTCGCTGGTGCTGCGCAGCGCCCGCCAGGTCTACCTGAGCGAGCCGGGCTGCCCGCCTGAGCCGCCCCACGCCGCTTGCGGGCCCCCCGAGGAGGAGCCGCCGCCTTGCACCACCGTCTGGGCGGCCGGCGAGCCGCCGCCGCCGCCACCACCCCCGCAGGACGAGGCGCTGAGGGGCGGCCCGCGGCTGCCGGGTGCGGACTGCGAGGGCCCCCGGTCGCGGCGCTGTTGCTGCGGCTGTAGCTGCTGCTGCGCGGCGGGCGGCGGCGAGGCGAACCCGGCAGACTGCGCTACCGCCGGGGCCGCCGCGCCCCCGCCGCCCCACTGCCCCCGGAAGCGGAGCGCCGGCGAGCGAGGCCAGGCGGGGTCCCCGGTGAAGAAGCCCCGCCGCGAGGTGGAGGACCCGCCGCCGTCGCCGCCGGGCGAGCAGGAGGACATGGATACGGGCAACGTGGCCAGTCTCATCAGCATTTTCGGCTCCAGCTTCTCCGGACTGCTCAGCAAGGAGCCGAAGGGCCGGCGGCGGGCGCCCCTTGACGGCAGCGAGACGACGCCCGCCGAGGCGGCGGCCGAGCCGGGACAGATCTGCTGCGACGAGCCGGTGCTGCGGACCCTCAACCCCTGGAGCACGGCCATCGTGGCCTTCTGACGCGCCGGCCGTAGAGACTCGCCCTCCACCGCGGCGAGAAAGGGGCGGGGGGGCCCGGCAGGCAGACGGGCAGCCGGACAGAGAGGTTACCCCCACCCTTCCCCTTCCTCCTCCCGCACCCCTGGAGGGCGCCTGCCGCAGCGGACTGTGCGGGCAGCGCCGCGGGGCTCCGGCGCCGGCGAGTCCCGGCGCCCTGCCTTCGCCGCACGGGAAGGACCGCGGGGCAGCAGCATTTCCCCCCGCCCTTCCTTCGCCCGCCTCCGGCACCCCGGGTCCCGGCTGCCAGCACCCGCCCTGGGAGCGCCCCCGGCGCCCGGCCCTCCCGGAATTCCCCTTCCCGGCTTGGCCGCCGCCCTCCCCGGCGCCTGGGGGAGGCTCCCCAGCTGCTGCCGACACTTGGGGATGCTTCCACCGGGGTAATATTTTAAGCTTGGAAAGTATTAAGTTTATTAAATAAAGTCTCTATTTTGGAAGGGTTTAGGTCAGAACTATTACATGGTGCTTTTAAAAAGTGTTTGAGAGAAACGAAGTTTACAGATGCTCTGACGGAAAGTCCTTGAGCCTGTTTGTTAGGCTTGGTAACTCCTGGTCTTTGTTGTATAAAGGCTTGGGGCGCCCGTAGGGTTTTTTTTTTTTGTACAGTTTTATCCTTCGGTGATGTATCTTGTTTTGTATAAAATGTAATTCTACGTGTACAACACGTATTAAATATTTTCAGCTGTATAACCCTAGTCTCTGTGCCCCTGCTTGGCTCGGGGAGAGGAGGAGGAGGGCTGTGGGGAGCTGGGCAGGCAGCAGCCAGGGTGTGGTTGCTGCATGTCTGTGGCTGGATCCACCCTGCCTCGCCAGAGCCTTGGGGTGGGTTGGAGTCCAGCTCCTCTGGCAGCTGGGAAGAAAGGGAACTTCTGTCAGGGAGACTGGAGTCTCTCCCAGGTGCTCCGGCTGCAACTTCTTCCTGGGGCTGGAGCTGCCGTGGCATTTGAGGTCTTGCTCAGAAAGTCCCCAATGTGCAGAGTCACTCTGTCTGTGGGTGGGACGTGGTTGCTAAATCCCAGAAGAGCAGCTGCGAGCAGCCCTGGCCCTGTGGCACGCCTGGGCTGAGGGCTGGCCTCCGGCCTCGCCTGCTCAAAGGTCTGGGCTGGGGGCGTGCGAGTGGATCCTTTGCGGATGCAGGGTGCTCACGGCCAGCTGCTGCTCTGCCAGAGATGTTTTCCAGTGCCTCCTCTTTGCTGTTAGTTGCAGAAGAGTTAAAATGATGAGTATCAGGGCTCTTTTTTTTTTCTTTTAACATTATCAGTAAAACTTAACTGGGTTAAAGTTCCTGCTCCAAGGGGTGGGGAGAAAAGTTTGGCCTCTGCTTCACAGCAACTGTGGAGCGCCCCGAGGCGTTGTAATTAGACAGAATTGTGGGTTGTTTTTTTGTTGTTTTTTTTTTTTTTTTCCCCCCCTGATTCTTGCTGGGAGATTCACTAGAGGCTTCTCCAAATTAACAAGCTTTTCAATTGCGGATTGCATCTCTGGTGGGTCCAGGGAGATGTTTTGTGTGCTATGAAGCGCAGCCTGGGATATCTGGCTGAACCTGAGGAGCTCAGGGTGGGAGGGCTGGGAAGTGGTTGGGGGGGGGAGATGAGCAATGACCAACGTGAAGCTTTCTGCTCTCTGCTTTCCCTGGTGCGGCTGAAACAGGCTCTGTGTTGTCCCTTACAGTGGAGAACACTGGGGTTTTTATGCCTCGTTTCTGAGAACTGGAGGTGTCAGACTTTGTCATCCCCCCTCCCCCCCCCCCCTCCGCCACCAAAGCATTAGGAAGACAATGAGGGGAGGACTTGGGTTGGGGGAGAAGCTGTCTGGTCAGAGACAGCTTAGAGGGAACTCTGCGTACAAGTTGGTGACTCCCTATTCTTAGGTAAAAGCGAAAGTCCTACCATCTTAATGTTCTTGATAATTGCACTTAATGATGACATACAATTTCAGTCTGGTAGGCAGCATCAAGGAAACTGTTGTGATGAGATGTTTCTTCCACTTGATGACCTTTAGGAGGTGACAAGAAGGTCCTGTTCCTGCTTCACTTGCACAAATGCTCTCCAGGACGGCCCTGCAGTCCAACAGCGTGGCTGTTGGATGGGAGACACCGTCACCTTGGGGCCTTTCCAGTAAGAGGAGAGAGAGCAGTGTGAGGAGGAAGGTGACTGCAGAAGACTTTCCTTCCAGCTCTCCTGCTCCCTAGCAGAATGCCCTGCTTTGAGGGCACAGGTTGCTCTCCCGTGTGAGAAGCTGGACTAGGGGATGGAAATAGCTTCCTTGTGCTCACATAAAAGTACAGTTTCCTTCCTGAGGCCAGGGGGAGTGGGTTTCAGTCCTGCTCCTTGTCTGCCAACAGAATTTCCATGAAAGTGGTTGGTTTTGCCCAGGGTTTACAGTCAGCTCTTGAGTGTGGAAATTGAATGGGGGCACTCTTGGCCATCAGGGATTTGATCAGGAGCAGCTCGGTGCTGGAAGAGCATCTGGTCCAATTAGTTTGTGTGGCCCCGTTGTCCCCGTGCAGACAAGACCCAACCTCCCCTTGGCACAGATCACCAGCAGTGCTCGTATCTAGTCTATCTTCCAGAGAGTTGTGCAACAGCTTAGTTGCTGTTGGCCTCTGAAAGTACAGCAATGACTATCCAGAGATGCCAACACGGCTCCCTCCAGCTGGTGTGGCCTCTCTGAGGTGAGCGAGTTCTCGGGTACTGGTGGATAACCACGGTGCCGTGTCCCTGAAAGACCCGCTCCAGCTCCGTCGGCTACCAGAGCTGTCTCTGCTGGGCCAATGTGTGCTTCGCCACGGGGACAACGTGTAGGGTTCTCCTCCCTGGGATGTGTGTGCCTGGTGAGCCACGGGCCGCTGCTGCTGCTGAGGGGGCTGGAAAAAACAACCGAGACAAGATATGTGCCAGTGAGCTTTGGGGGGTCTGCACCTCCCCTGGAAAATGAGTCTCAAATCAAAAAAAAAAGATCCATAATGATGATGCTGTGTTACTTTTGGAATAAACTTTTCTGCTCTTTTGTTGTTTTGGTTTTTTCCTCCCCTAGTGTCTTTTTTTTTTTTTAATTTTATTTATTCCTGTAATGACTTTTACCTAAACGGGGTCTGTTTTGCTTAATTCATCTGTTCCACCTTCCATCCCTGGACTTTTCCTTCTGCCCGTGGCCCTGCCTTTGGATTGCCGCGGAGGTGCGAGTGATGGCATGGGACGGCTGAGCCAGGAAGGGGGGGGATAAGCTCAAGGAGAGGCTCACGACCCAAACCTGCTGCCCGGGCCAGCGCTTGACGGAGGGAAGAGAAGTGCCTAAATAAGCCAGATAAAAATAAAAACTTCCATCACTTGGAAGAGAGGGTGACTCCTATGGAAACTACCTCATGGGGTCGAGGAGGATGTGACTTAATGGCAAGATGGCAGGATCCTCACCTTCCAATAATAGCAACGAGCTGTTGGAAGCGTTCTCTCAGGCTGCTGCAACCCCCGGCCTCCTTCCCCCCCCTTTCCCCCCCAAGAAAAAGCTCAGATTAGGTCCCCTGGGAGAGGAGAGGTGCTGGGAAAATCCCTTAGTGCAGCCAGAGGGTGGGATAGATGCGGGGGGAGGGAGGCAGGAGCGCGGTGGGGTGCTCGGGGAGGATGGACGGTGAGTGACAAAAACGAGGCTTTCGCTTTTCTCCTGCTCTGATCAGCAAGGAGCCACCGTGGGTTGCCGCTCCGGGCAGATGTGAGCTGCAGCTCTCGTCGGCGGATACCTTCTGGAGAGAGGGAGCGATTTAAAACCGGCCCTTGCCAATAAGGGAGTGTTAATGGCGTGAATCATCTCGTCCTTTAAAGGGATGGACGTATGACTTCGCCTGGGACAGGTGCCAGCCAGGGGCCGGAGGGAGCCCGCGGGGCGATGGGGGGCACTGAGGGGAAGGGGCTCACAGGAGTCTCTGGCTTTTGCTCCGGATGCTCTTGTTCGCTCCTGGCCTGGTGCGACCTGGCTTTACCACCCCACCACCACCCCCCGCCCCGGTCCCTCCTCTCCTGGGGCAGGGGAGGAAGGCGCCGCAGGCTCTCTCACTGCTGCAGCATCCTGTGTCAGCGCTCAGGAATCCGGCGAGCTGCTGGGAGGGCGGTGGGAGGAGGGAGGCAGGGCTGCCTGCCTGCTGGGGCCTCTCCCCACCCGTAGAGAGCTGCGAGGAGCCGGGGGGGGCCACCATAAAAGCCCTGGGGGGCATCGCTTTGCCAATGGCTAAACCCCAGGGCAGGCTTTTTTTGGGGGGAGGGAGGGAGGGGTGCAGAAGTACTGTGGCAGCGTTACATCTTGCTTAATGATGGCTGGGGAGGCTGGGCAGAGGGCATGCCTGGATCCCCCCCCCCCCGCCCCCCCCCCAGCCCTCATGCCGCTGCGGGGCCTGCATCTGTCTCCAATGTACTGTGCTTGCTGGCAATGCTCTGCCAATATATATTTAGGGTGGGCGGAGGGAGCCTCCTCCCTGGTCCCTAGTGGGCTGGGGTGGGGGAGTGGGGGGGCTTTTCCCTGGGAAAGGGACAAGCTGGGTGTTTGCTCAGGCAGGGTGTTCTCAGCCTGGGGGCAGCCGAGCAGAGGGATGAGGGAAGGTGGTGACAGGGCTGAGACTGCTGGCCGGGGTTGCAGAAAACCCCAGGGCTTCTTCCAAGGAGTGTCCAAGCACCCTTGAGAGGCTGGAGCGGGGGAGAGAAAGGGGTCGGCGCTGAGATGGGATGGCTGATGGGGGGAGAAGCTGGCTGGAAGGTTCCCAGAGGTGCTTTGGTGTAGAAGGACCCCAGTGAAGGGGAGCTATTCCAGGCCAGCACGGGTCCTGGAGGCAGGGTCAGGGGCAGGCGAGTGCTGAGATGCGGTGACAAACACAAACAACTCCGTTCTCCTGCTCTTCTGGTTGTGATTTCTGTTCCTGACATGCAAACCCTGCGGCCCCCCCCCTACCCCCCTCCTTCTCCCCAGCTGGGCGAGGGCTGGCCTGGCTGCCGTAATGAAATGCAGAGCTGCTTGGGAGAGCAGGGGGGGGAAAAAGGCTCTGAGGTTTTGTGCCTCTGGTTTCCTCTGGCCCTCTTTCCCAGCAGGGTGATTTATTGGTGGTGGAGCCCGGGGAGAGGGGGAGGGAAGGGCTTGGAGTTGCAGGGAAACAGTCAGTCATCATGTATTTCCCAAGCGCTCACACGAGGGAGAGGGAAAAGCAGGATGAGAGGAAGGTAAACTGCCCGGGCAGGGGCCATAGAGCATCATTTACTGGAGCTGAGCTCTCCTGAGCTTGTCTCTGTCACTCCGAGGTGGTGTTGAGTGCTTTGCACACTGAAGGACTGCCTTTGTGGTGGATGTGGTCTCCCTCCATTCCACCTTCCCCACCTGCCCTTCATCCCAACTTTCCTGCTGGGCAGGCGACAGGGTTCTGAGACAGCTGCTCCTGGGCCAGGCTCTTCTGGCCCAGCCCAGACTTGCTTCTCCGGTGCAAGCGAGGGAGGACGGTCCATCTTTTTCCCCTTTCCTGAAGCCATGGGTAAGGAAGACAGCAAAGCCTTTCCCACACCAGTGGGGAAGCGGAGGAACTGGGTGCTGCTGACCTGTTTTCAGGCACCCACAGCTGTGCTGCGGGAGGCACTGCCAGGCTGAAGATGCGTTTGCTGCCTGCAGCTACCCCGGCTCAGCCCAGCTTTTCCCTTAAGCCAGGCTTTAGGCTCTGCCACGTCGCTCAGCAGCGAGCTTTCCCCACTCCCGTGCGGGATGCTCCGGTGTGCCGCCACGTTGCAGGGTGCCCTCCCGCTGGGGAGAAGCAGGCAGGGCTGCCTGTTGTTCAGGCTCGCTGCTGTAGTTGGGAACGTGTGTGGTTTCCTAGGGGGAAGGTCTCCTCCTCCTCCTCGCCTCTGCTGACAGCGTCTGACCTCAGCTGTCGTCCCTGGTAGTGCAGGGGATTAATCTGAGCCTCGGGACAGGTTGAGGCATGTCCAAAGCGGAGGAGAGCTTCATGCGTACAGACACAGAGGAAGGAACAAAAACAATTCCCTGGGAAATATTTTCCTGCTGCTTTTCCTGGCAGCGAGCAGACCGGGAGGGAAAGACCTCGCTCTAAATTGCTCGCAGGAGACTCGAGCCCCAGATCCGCTTTCCCTTGGCCTCCGGCACCCCGTGAAGCTCAGCCCCCCCCCGCCCCCCCACCCCAGACCCACATGGGGAAAGCAGCAAAGGGTGCTCGACCCCCAGCCTGCTGCTGAGCATCCCCAGCCCCTGCTCAGCCAGGGCAGCCCCTCTGACACCCGCTGCCTACCAGGGTGCATGGAGACAACCCCCACCAGAGCATTAAAAAAAAGCTGCTCTTCACCCTGGAGCAGCGAGCTGGGGTTGCCCACGGTGGACTCTGCCCTTTGCCTGCTCCGGCCTCAGCCACCCTCCTCCTCCTCCTCCTCCTGCCTCTGTTTGCTTTGGCGAGCCCTGGGCTTCACCCGGCCAGCAGAGCCCTGCGGCCCCGGGTCCGGTTGGAGAAGGAGGGGAACCCGGAGGTGTGGGGCAGGGAAGGGCGCCTGTGGGGAAAGGAGAACAGGAAAGGAAATGGAGAAGTAGGTGGCCGGCTGGGTGGATGGGGCATGCCGGCCCTGCTGTGAAGGGCAGGAAGGACACGACTTGCTCGGAAATCTGGAGGGTGAGCCGGGAAAGGGGAGTGGAGGCAGGAAAGGGGAGCGAGGGCAGGAAGGAGGGATTGGGTCCGGAGTGGGGGGCAGAGCAAAAGCCCTAGTACCAAACCAGGTCTGGTCTGTGGGAACCCCATGGGTACCTGCTCCCCTTGTCCCTGGCCGGCGGGCTGGCACGTGTGGTACCCTGCTCCCCTCCCCAGGCAAACAGAAGGATGCGGGCAGCGTGGCACAGGCGGTCGGGCAGCAGTGGCTCCACGCCATCCCTCATGGAGCCGGGATCCTGATGCTCCGAAGTGTGGCTGGAGCATCACTAGAAAAGACAGGGAGGAAGCGGCTCTTTTGGCAGCAGGAGGCAAAGAAATCCCCGCTGGCCGTGTCCCACTCAGTTCCCCAGGTCTACCCCTGCAATCCCTGGCAGGGAGCAGCACGGGCAGGTTCCCCATCCCAGCTCCCCTCCATCCTGTGCTGTGCTGGGGTTAGTGGGAGCACGGGGTGATGGAAGCACCAAACCGGGAGCTGGGGTGGGAGGCAGGTTTGTTGTCATGGTGTGGTGCTGGGGGTACCAAGCACCCCTGCCTTGCGTGGCCGGGTGCCGGGGGGGGCTGCGGGAGCAGCGCAGTGTTATGTCTCCATGGCAATGTGGCTGCTATTTTTCAAGGCGGGAGGAATTTATGTGGGTTTTCTTCTTTTTTTTCACCAGGGCAGTGTTTTTCAGGAACCAGTGTGCACCACCAACAAGCGGCCGTAGTCCTATGGGGATGGGGGGGCATGGCAGGGGCAACGGGCCACCCTTTGGCACCTCCCCATGGCAAGGGGCGAAACCCCCAGATTCCAATCTTGCCCCTGACCCAGGGCTGGGCAGGTTGGCAGCCCCCGGGGCACGGGTGCAGGGAGGGCAGGGGATGGTGAAGACCAGGCGGGCAGCCGGCTGCAGTTCCTCTGGCTCCGGGGGGAATATTTGACCCCGTGGGCCCTTGGCACGGCGGAGAGGCCGGGAGGAGCCGCATCCGGAGGAAGGCACAACTCCTGTGGGAAGGCAGGAGGGACGGAAGAACGGTCAGGGGTGGGAACCAGAGGGAACCAGGGCTTTTCTTCCCTCCTCTCCGGTGCCGGGGGACAATCTCATAATGCTCGCTGGTGTTTTCACGCTGGGATTTGCCCCGTGCGGGGCTGGCGGAGCCAGGCTCCCCTTCCCGGCTCTGGCACCCGGCGAGGGCTGGTGGCAGCACCCATGGGCAAACAGCCCGTGCCACTTGCTTAATTGCTGCGGTCAGCGAGCGGCCCTGCCCCGTGGCTTTTGTATTAATGGAAGGCAGATGTCAGAGGGATGTAAACACCGGCTGGAGGGCCTTGGGCCCCACTGGGATAGTCACTGCGTCACTCTCCTGTTCCCTTTGGCTCTGTCTCCAAGGGGTTGTGTTGGTGAGCCCACTGCAGGGCGAATTTCTCCCCACCTTACCCTTGCTAGAGGTTCCCCAGGGAGAATCGACGCGTTTTGTGTGAAAAAGCCGATTTGTGCGGAGGTGGCCGGGGCTGTGCGTGCCTCCTGCTCGACCTTGTCCCCCTTTGGCCCAGGCAGTGCCCCGTGCGTGCTGGGCTCGCCGAAATTCCCTCCCTGGAAAGGGCAGTGGAGCGAGTGTTTGCCTTCAGCTCAAGGGAGTGTGACGTGATGTCCCTGGTCGGTGGCCAGGTGGGGAGGGACCGGCCGCCCTGCGTTCGGAGCGGTGTCACATGGCTGGTGACAGGCGCTTGGGAGAGCACCAGGAGACGCTTTCCTAGAGGGGTCATATCTGGGCAGGAGGGAGGGCTGTTAAATATAAACGGGGTGACAAGTGGCAGGAGGAAGGAGCCGCCTCTCGCGTCCCCACGGCCCTCCCGGGGGGAAGGGGGAGCAGCTGTGAGGCGGCACGTGGCACCCCGTGAGCCAAGCATGGAGCCGGCGGTGGGGTTGGGCTTTGACTGTCACCCCTGTCCCAGGTCACCCCAGCACCTCACACCCCATGCCACAGCCAGCTCCTTCCCTCTCAGCTCGGTGGTCTCGGTGATGGATGGGCACTGGATAAAAATACCACCTTCAGAGGGACAATACCCCCTCCAGAGGCTGGCGAGAACAAAGGAGGAAACATCTGATTGTTTTCAAGGCACCTTCTGGCTTTTCTGGGCACAGATAGGTGTTTAGGAGGTGCTGGCAGTGCCATGGCAGAGCCCAGTCTCAGTGGCCAGGACCCTCCAGCCACATTTGCTGGGTGGGGACACTGCACTTTCCCATGCCCCATGTTGGGATACAGTGGTCCCCTTCTGCCAGGTGGCATTGGTGAGTGGCACCAGGTTGGCTGCTGGCAGAGGATGGGCAAATACAAGCCCAGTCCATCCTGTAGAGCAGGCACGCGTTGCTAGAGATGAGGTGCCAGGCGATGGCATGGTTTGGGTCCCCCTGTGCTACCACCGCTGCTGGCTTGGAGGCTGCTGGTAGGACACCTCGACTCCCTGAGGGACCTGAGCTGCAAACCAGCACTGCTTTGCACCTGTGGCAGTGTGACCCTTGCATTTCTGGATGGACCTAGGGAGGGGGATGGACCTAGGGAGGTCCTGGTGCTGTGTCTGGGCAGAGCTGGCCGTGTCCTGTCTCTGCAGAGCTTTGCAGGTTGATGAAAGCTCCTGAGCACTGGGAGGAGGTGGGGAGGGTGGGTGTATGATCAGCTGTGGCTCGCTCTGGCACTCTTTTCGGAGGGCAGCTGGTGGGTTTGGGGGGTGGAAAGCAGCCGGCACGCAAAGGCAGCCCCCGCGTCCCCCCGCAGCCCCCTGCCCACCCGGCCGCACGTCGCTTCTTGTTAGATCAGGGGTGTCAAAAGCTGGAAGTGACCTTGAGAGGTGGCGTGCTGCTCCGGCCCTCAAGTGAGCCTGGAGATCACCTGGCAAGTGCCTCATGGGACTCAAACCCCATGAGATTAAGGGTCTGCCTGACCCCAAGCCCTTCTGCTTTGGGGAACGTGGTCGGCATTCAGGGAACTGCTCCTGGGAGTTCCCAGTTAAGGAGGTGCTACCCAAAACAAACCACATCAATGCATCAGATTGATGTTCAGATGTTCAAATAAGGGGTTTTGTGTCTGTGAGGTCTGGTGAGAGGACACAGTCAGGGCTGGCCAGGTGAGGCGCAGCGTGCTGCTGTCCTTTACCAGAGCTGGTGGCCCGTGGCTTGTCCCTACAGGTACTTTGTGTGATGCAGGCAGGACGCAGAAACAAGCAGAAACCCACAGTTTAAAGGCAAAGAACAAATTTAATCCCAATATCTCGTGGATCAAGGAATCTCAGAAGCAGCACCTGGGCAGAGGCAGGCAAGCAGGGGACACCGGCACCGTGGATCAGGAGTCCTCATTAGCAAGAGAATCCTTGTTAGCAAGGGAGCGAGAGAGCTCCCACGTGCAGTTCTGGCCTGTATTTCAAGGATTCTGGTGGGCAGAGTTTTCTGCTGGGCTTTGATCTCTTCAACAGCAGGGCAGGAATCTCGGGCATGTCCGATAAGGTGCCCCTGAGTCCATCCCAGGCCTACCGTTATCTAAGTGCAGATGTTCTACTCGTTGAGCACACAAAACTAAGCAATGATTGGCATGATAGATGTGCTTTCCAGCACCCCACATGCAAGTCACTTGAGCGTGTTTACAATCCTCCTTGCCAATCTTTGGTTACTTTCCCACATACTTACACCATGATTCCTCTCTCCGGCTAAAGACCAGCATGAGTGTGCATGGGAATCAGGGTGAATTCCTTTGGTCGTGCCAGGGGCAGAAGGTTCCTCCTCCTCTCTCTCCTGCTCCTCCTCTGCCCTGCAAGTTCCCATGGTGGCAGCCCAACAGGTGCTCATCTCTGGGGACACATGTGTGGGAACAAGGACACTGTCCTGTCCATCGTCAGATGTCTTCAAAGCTCCCGTGGGAGGAAATGTGGGTGGCAGCTCTCTGCCTCCCCAAACGTGATGGCCAGCTCATTTTGCAAGTGGATTGATGCTGAAGGTTACATCTGTGCTTCAGGGCCAGGTTTGGTGCCAGAGTCCCTTGGGAAAGCTGGGCTCAGCCCCCATCCAGACATGTGTGCTGGGAGCCCAGAAAGCCAAATGCATCCTGGGCTACACCAAGAGAAGTGTGGCCAGCAGGCTGAGAGAGGTGATTCTGCCCTTCTACTCCGCTCTGATGAGACCCCACCTGAAGTCCAGCTCTGGAGTACTCAGCACAGGAAGGACATGGATCTGTTGGAACAGGTCCAGCGGAGGGCCACGAAGATGATCAGAGGGATAGAGCACCTCTGCTGAGAGTGTTGGGGTTGTTCAGCCTGGAGAAGAGAAGGTTCTGGGGAGACCTTATAGCAGCCTTCCAGTACCTGAAGGTGGCCTACAGGAGAGATGGGGAGGGACTCTTTGTCAGGGAGCATAGCAATAGGACAAGGGGTAAGAGTTTTAAACTGAAAGAGGGGAAATTTAGATTAGATATTATGAAGAAATTTTCTACTGTGAGGGGGTGGTGAGGCATTGGAACAGGTTGCCCAGAGGAGCTGTGGCTGCCCCATCCCTGGAGGTGTCCAAGGCCAGGCTGGATGGGGCTTTGAGCAACCTGGTCTAGTGGGAGGTGTCCCTGCCCATGGCACTGGGGGTCGGAACTCAACGATCTTTAAGGTCCCTTCCAACCTGAACTATTCTATGATTCTATAACCAGCACCCTGGAATGCAGCTCACCCAGGAAAGAGAGGCTTCAGGAAGAAAAAAAGGTGACTCTTCCCAATGCTGTCACTAACATACAAATATCCTCTGAGCCTTTGGGCGTAATCCTTGGTGACTGTGTCCCCCTGTTGCCTGCTAAGCCCTCAGTGAGAAGATGTGGGGAAAAGACACGAGCCCTAACTGGAAGCAGGCTGTAAAAGAAGCTCCTCTTATTTCCTTTCCTTATGCAGCAAAGCCCTCTCGTGGAGGTCGGCAGTAGCTTGCCAGAGAAAACCTGGCTGCTGTGCTGCGCTGCTTCTTCCCAGGGACACCCAGTCCTCTCCCTGGGACACCGTCCCCTGGGGTCCCACAGGCAGTTATTAACAGGGCTGTCCCACAGCCCCAGCCAGAGAGCACATGGGACAGACCCAAATGTGCCATCACACCCCTCAAGTGTCTGCACGTCAGCTTTGCATGTCTGTGTTTCATCTCGTGAGGAGTCTCGGGTTTTTCCAGGGAGCTGCTGAACCTGCTCTCCTGGCTCTGTTAGGAGATGCTCAGCGCCTGGTGGGGTGGCTCAGTCCCTCAATGTGTGCCTTAGAAAACGGGAATGGTTACAACTCTGGGTTTCCTTATGGGCCACCACTTTTAAGGACACACCAAGACCCCTCAGTAAGTCACTGGGATCTGTGATTCTGGGATGGGACAGAGTCTGCTTGCTCTGGGGCTGGTGCTGGGCACAATCCTATATCCTCAGCACAGATAATTCCTTGGGGAAGACAGTGGATGGTGTCAACCCACTTTCCTTCTGGAGGCTCCT
The DNA here is from genome assembly GCA_025769975.1 of Gallinago jamesoni. NCBI lineage: Eukaryota > Metazoa > Chordata > Aves > Charadriiformes > Scolopacidae > Gallinago > Gallinago jamesoni. The sequence continues at coordinate 2,317,737 of JAOQGH010000004.1, forward strand.
TGAGAGAGCTGCCCCAGCAGCAAGTGGCTATGTTAGTCCACACAACCTGGCAGGTCCCCTGTCCTGGCCCTGGTAGCTGAGCCATGACTATCCCAGGTGACACCTAAACCTTATTTACTGCAGCACATCTCACTTCATCTGGGAGCACCACGATCAACGGTGGCATGTGTCCCCTGTGCTGCCCACACCAGGTGTGAGCAATGCCCCATCACTCAACATTGCTCCTTCACCCAGCTGGGGGTCACCTGCTTGCAAGGAAGCGGTACAGACAGCCTGCTTGGCTCTTTAAATCCAGCAGAGACAAGCCATTGCCTTACCTGCAGAGCTGGCTAGCTGATGGCAGGGTCCTAAGTGGCCTCACCTGGGCTTTCAAACCCACACCCTATACCAAAGGCTATATCTAAGCTGAGCCCAGGGATCTCAGTTCCTAGCTGGGTTATCTGGGAGATGGTTGGTTGTCCTGCTCTTCTGGGGGACCTCCTCAGCCCTGCCTGGTGCTTGAAGACTGGAAACGTGGTCAGACTGAAACAGCATCTACTGCCCTGCTTACAGCTGAGGACAAGGGGTTCAGATAAGGCTTCATCCTGCAAAGCATAGGGTATGTTGCTGGTGGGTCTGTGCTGAGCTCTGTGGGGTCTTTCCCATATGCTGTGCTTCTGTAACTGCTACAGCGTGTGGCAGTGTCCTTTGCTTGGCTATATATAGCACTTAAGTGCCTGGAACAGCAAGTGAGTAGCTCTGAGGGATTACTTGCATTTTATTTTGAGGCACTGTTTAATGGTCACCTTGCACATATCGCTCCTTTGTGAGACCCCCGGGTCCTGGTTTAGCTCCAATCTGAGTAATTGTATCCTGCTGCCATCAAACACTTCCCCCTGCTCTCCTGTGGCCCCCAGTGAAGGGGGTATTTTCCACGTGAGAACCCCTTTGGTGCTGCTGGCAGCAGCTGGGTGCCCTTCCACCCCAGTCCTGGCTCTGTTACAGTGGTGGGCGAGGGGTGCCCCGGTACTTCTGGGGGCACTGATACCTCGTGACTCCTATAGCCTGTCGAATCAGCAGGAGCTGGGCTTTTTCTTCGCGCTGCCCAAGCCCTCGATTCCCTTTGTCCTGACTGAGATTAATTCCTCACGTTGGCTATGTTTAAGTAATTTTCTTGCACTTCTAGTTACACAAAAATTGTTATGCCAGTTGCATTTAAATTGTACAGTTGCCACCTCCTCGCCTGGAGGCTGATGGCAGGCTGTGTAAATATTTAGCATTTCTGCTCAAGTGACATCAGCCTTTTGGTTTCTCCAGCCCACCTTCTCTGCTGGTGCCTTGCAGACCGTGGCCTTGAGCGGGGTGTCAGCAGGGGCTTGTTCCTCGGTCTCTGTGGGCGGCTCTGGGGGCTGACACTTACACCCTGTGGGGGGTGACGGGCAGAACATCCCTAGTGTATCTGGGTGAAGATTGGGTGCTTTTCTCTGCCCTTGTGTGTGTGTGAGGAGCAAAGCAATCCACGGTCTTGCTGTAACAGTGATCGAGAGCAGGTGACTTTTGCAGGTGGGTCATTGGAGTAAGACTTTGGTGGCCTAGTGAGGTTGGTGGGCTACAGAGGGGGAGCAGGGCTGTCTGTGGGCTCATCTCTGGTGGAGCATCCCCTGGACTCACCGCAGCATTTTTGCTCGGAGCTGGGGTGGGTCCCACAACAGCGCTGGCCTTTGGGTGCTGTCTGCTTGGTGATGTCCTCTCACCCTGTGGAACTGGGCTGTGTGTCCTCTGTGGCCAAGCTGGCAGATGGGGCTCCTGCCCATGGCGAGCTGCTCTGGAGGAGGCTAGGTAGCTGGACATCCCTGGGCAGGCAGTAACCCAGGGATGCTCACTGGACCCAGTCCCTCCTGAAGGATTTTTGGTCCATTGCACAGGCTTTTTTTGCCTCCTAATTATCTCACAACAGCTGATTGCACCATTTTCTCGAGGCTTTCCTTGCAGTGCTGAGCCTCGTCACAGATGTGGTGAAGGAGTCTTCAACCTCTGCTCAACTTCACCTCCCATTGTCTGGCCCAAGTGCCACCTTCTGTGCTGCTCCTAGCCACACGGCAGGGAGGATCTGGAGCAAGGGGATGTCTGGGGGACTCTTTCCCCTTGAGGGGGTTCCTCATGGTGGATTTGCACTATAGGATTTATGCAGTGAGTTGTCAGGTCGCAGTGTCTCCACCCTTGGCGGTGTCATTGGCCCTGTCTGCTGGACTGGAGGCTGAGCTCTGGGCAGGACCAGGTTAGAGATGAGGCACACTGCTGTGCTAGCTCCTAGGTGGGCTCTGCTCTGCCAGCACTGGAGTGTGGGTTTGCTGCCTGCTTGGCATCTTCTCCTTGAGCTTTTTATAAACTAAATGTGGTCTGCAGCCAGGCACTTGTGGTGGACTGCTGCAAGGTTGCTCCATGGAGACTTTAAGTCAGGAGGACCCTGTGGCTGAAGTTTCATACCTCATGTTGTCCCCTCTCCTCCTATTGTGCCTGGCCACCTTTGAGCTGCTCTCCTGCCTGCAGCTATATGGGATGTCCCACCAGCAGCAGCTACCTGGCTTATTGCTGGCTATAAGTGTACCCAAAGCCATTTCCTGGCACTGTACTCCCCAACCCATCTCTTTGCAATCCAGGAGCCTGGTTGCTCAAGGGTCTCCATGGTCCTCTCCTCTGCTGGACCCTGGCACCCTCCCCCTGGGAGCACCCAGACGCAGCATTCATTTTAATTCTTCAGCAACGTCTCCTCCTTTGATCAATAAATTACCCTCTGCCATCTCTGAAGTAATAAAAACCTCATGGGTGTAGAATGAGTTGATTGAAATTAACGATTTTTCTTGCTCAGGCTGTAAAACAGCTTCTTCCAGCCACTGTCATTCCTGGCTCCTCGCTGTTCTTGTCCTGCTCTGCAGCTTACTGGGGAGATCTCTGCTCCAAGGGCCTTGAGGTCTTGAGGAACAGTCTGGGGCACCTGGGGCCACCAGACAGCTGGAGAATGGGTGTTAGCATCATTAGCTGCAGTGCTGTCTGGAAAGACCTGCTGAGCTCAGTTAAACTCTTGGAGGGAGATCAGGAGTGCTGTATGCCCCATCTTAAACACCTCATGTTGGCAAGTGGAGGAGGCTAGGGGCAGGTCTCCTTGCCAGGTCCTCTCCCCCCTGGGCCATGCTGCTGGAGATTCCTCCTGCCGTCAGCTTACCTGCTGGGTACTTTCTGGGGTGGGGGAAGAGGAGGCCTGGGGGGTGACTGAGGCTGCTTTGTTATAAAATCACCATTGACCTAGAGAGGGTGTGTGGGAATTACTTAGTTTTGGGCTCTGATGTGAAATCTGTGGGGCTTCAGCAGAGCCCAGATGCACAAGCTGTGTGGAGTGGTGTAAGCAGGGGGACTCCTTGCTGCAGGGTGCTCTGGATGCTCAAAAAAAAATAATCCAACTGAGCTCAAGGAGTGATGAAAAAGTCCGGAAAGAAAAAGACCATGGAGGGCTATTAAATAAAAATGACCCCTGCTGAACCTGGGAGAACGTTTTTGGGGAAGCATCACTGCGTGCTTGCCCTGTTCTCATCGGCTTCTCTAAGCACGCTGGCTGTGACAGGAGTTGGGATGGTGGGTTAGATTTGGTCCCCACTGCTGGGGATGACATGTGCTGCTTTGTGTGGTGAACTTGAGGGATCCCTGCAAAAAATATCTGGGAAGGTCTGAGCTGGGACAGGCTGCTCATGTGGTCTCCACTGCGCATGTCACTGTTGTTTTGTTTGCAGCTCCCTTGAGTCCTTGCTCTCAATTAGCTGGATGGTGATGAGTCCCACAGGTTAATTGCATATTGTGTCTAAAAAAACAAAAGAGGAGATGTGTCTATTGTTCTAAACTCATTGTGCTTAGGTATGAATTCAGAGCTGTTGTTTTCATTGGCTATTGTTGCAATGGAGGCAGCAGAACCACTCTGAGCTCCCTATATCTCCTCCCAGTATAGCTCACTCCTGAGTCCCTGCTCTTTTCAGTCCTGCCACCGCTGGGAGCTCTGCACTCACCTCTTGGCCTGATGCTCTTGTCTGCTCCTCCCTGTCCCCAGTGGAGCTGGGGCTAGTGGTTTGCTAGTCCCACCTAACGCTGAGGCTTCCCCAACCACTGGTTAAGCCCTGTTGGAGCTGATCCCACCTCAGCATCTCCCAGCCAGCAACCTGCAGAGCCCAGCGCTGTGCTTTTGCTGCCTGCTACTCTGAGGACCTCTGCAGCACTTTTGGCAATGGCACTGAGGCCTCCTCCATCTTCTCTCCAAGCAGCTGCAATGCATGTAGTGCCCAGCGATGCCTGTGTTTGAACCATCTCCCAGGGAGGTGGTTGAGTCACCATCCCTGGATGTGTTTAAGAGTCGTTTAGATGTGGTGTAGGGGGATATGGTGTAGGGGAGAACTTTGTAGAGTAGGGTCGATGGTTGGACTCGATGATCTCAAGGGTCTTTTCCAACATATATGATTCTATGAATTGTTACTGCTTTGGCCAGAGGACTTTGGTCCTCTGTCAACAAGAGATGTCTCCTGACCTTAAGCTGCTCACATACCTGGCATGGGCTCTGTGGTCCCAGCCACAGCTGTTCTTCTGGTTCCCGTATAACTACAGCTCTGGGCTCTTAATGACACCAGATACCTGGGCTGGTTCCTGGTGCTGAATTTTGGGTGAATTTTTTCTCCTTTTTTGTACTGGATATCCTCATTGGTTTCTAATGGATAAATGCAGTTTATGGCTTAGGAGGCTGCTGCTTTCATTTTCTTAACATCTTGTTGAGGGACTTTTGGGTTGAAGCATTTGACAAATTCAGATAAATTGCAATATTCTGTCTCTTTCTCTGAATTCTTGCAGTAAAATACCTGTAGCTTTGGGAAATGCTTCCAATGCAGAAGGCCTTCTGGTATAGGTCTGCTATGGGTTCTCCTAAGGATTTTTAAAATCCTGCTTCTATGATTAAATCTGCTTTTATTTCTGTAATTAAACTGTATATTCTGTGGTTATTTGGACCTTTTTTTAAAGGTGGAGGTGATGCCTGTTATGACATGATCTTTGGGTGCCATGGTGTGAACCCCCTCTGTAACTGACAAATTGGACTTTTTTTGGACATAGCTGTCTATGGAGCAGGGCAGAAATTATTTTGCTTGGCACCTGAGGCATGGGAAGCCTGCAGACTGTCTCATGAATGGGCATGGGAGGACCTGGGGGGAGCACAAGTGTAGGGGAGGTGGATGAAAATTCAGGTTGTGACAATTTAGTCTTCCTTGAGCTGACAAAACAGTTTTCCCCATTAGAAAATTGCAGCACTTCAGCACTCAGCTGTCTCAGATGGTGAATAAAAGGTGATTATTCAGTATAGAAATTTTGAGTTGTATTTTGGAGCGCTCCCAGAGTTGAAATCCTTGCACTCCCAGACGGGCTGAAGAGAACCTGAAATGCTGGATCTGAGCAAGTGCAGCCCAGAGCTGCAGCTCCCCCGGGAGCAGTCAGTGTGAGGGAGATTTACCTGGTGGCTCGTCCCTGCTCTCTGCCTGGGTGATGCTGGGTGGCAGAGAAATGCAGCTTCATTTGCCACCACAGGCCTTTACTGCCCTCCTAGGTTTGCACTGAAGACCCCCAGGCAGGTAACAAATATGACCCTGGGGGGACCTAAGGCAGTATCTGCCACTGAGACAAGGAAGGGTTTGTCTCTCCTGGGAACCTACACTCCTGGAGTGGTCTTGGTCCCTAATAATCCAAAAGGGCCTTGCAGCCTTCATGCCTCATAGAACCATAGAGTTGCCGCGGTTGGAAGGGGCCTTTCAGATCAAGTACAACCATCAACCTAACACTGACAAAAACCGTCACTAAACCGTGTCGCTAAGCACTGCTTCTACCCATCTTTTAAATACCTCCAGGGATGATGACTCCACCACCACTTCCCTGAGCAGCTTGTTCCAATGCTTGATAACCCTTTCAGTGTAAAAAAAATTTTTCCTAATATCCAATCTGAACCTCCCTTGGCACAACTTGAGGCCATTTTCTCTTGTCCTGTTACTTGGGAAATGACACCTATCCCCATCTCTCTACAACTTCCTTTCAGGTAATTGTAGAGGATGATAAGGTCTCCCCTCAGCCTCCTTTTCTCCAGGCAAATCATGTTGCCACCAGAGTATGGCATAAGGCTCTTGCAAGCCCTGCCTTGCTCTGCACCCTTTTCTGTGGCAGGAGAGCAAGGAGGGAGCCCCAAAGCAGGAGGACAAGCTGGTGCCAAAGCTTTCTCCCACTGTACTACATCCCCAGTCTGTGGGCAGAGGCTTTTAATGGGATTTTGGGTGATGATGTCTGCCTTTCAGCTGTAGCAAGATGTCCTTTCACTGTCTGTGCCTGCCAGGCTTTCTGCTGCTTCGGGGTGTCCTGCTTGGCTCCTTTCTCTGGCAGCATCTCCTTGAAGGGAGTAATTAGCTCTATGCTGGATCAGTCAATATTGCAGCTGAGGTAAAATGAGGGGAGCCAGGGGAGGAGAGCACGATGCTGCCATGTGCTGTCAGGGAGGGGGGGGATGAGATCCCCTGGGAGCTGCCTGAGCTAATCCTCTCTGCTGGTTGTAATTAGAGGGCTGGTCTGGCAGGAGACCCCGTGGCCAGGATTGCTCTGAGAGTGGAGGAGATGGCACGAGAGCTACAGCAAACGAGCCACCTCAGGGCTCTGAAGAAGCTGTCCTTTGCTGTGTTGGTGACACCCTGGTCCCAGGACTGGGGGTGAGCCCATGGGGAAAAAAAAAATGGCCTTTTTGAGATGGGAAGGTATTTTTCCCAAAGCAATGGGCTGCCTGGTGCCCTTGGAGGCTCGTGGCAGCTGGAATGGCTGTGCCCAGCTGCATCCAGGGAGGGTTGTGATGTGCTGAGAGGTCTTGGGGTGTCCATGCACCCACCTTCCAGGAATGTGGGGCTGGAAGGCTGCACGTAGAGCATAGAAGAGGTGGAGAGAGCCCCATGCTGCAGCAGGAGCGGCAGGGTGAGATCTGGCTCGGGGCTGTAGCTCCTTGTGTGAGCTAGGAGGGCTCTGGCTCCTGCTAAACCCACCCAAGGGGATTGGTTCTCCATGTGATGGAGAAATGGTCTTGGGTGCATCATCACAGCTCTGTTGCTGTCAGCTGAAAATGAGGAGAGAAAAAGGACCCCCCTCAGTGTTCATTGCAGAGCAGGGACTAAAAGGAAATGAATGTTCTCCTTGGGCTTTTTCTGAGAAGATAAGAGAAACAACAGGAGGAGGAGAAGCTGAGAGAGGAAGTGATTCATATGTTTAATTCACCCTACAGTTCCTATTAGGACTTTTTATTTGTGCTACATGGCAACATTTAGAGCCCCCAGCTGAGATCAGTGCCCCGTATGTGCAGCCGTTGCTTAGCCTGGAGTGGGAGGCGCAGCGAGGAGGGTGATGAGCATGCTTCACTGCAGGGAAACCAAATTGTGGGGTGGGAAAATAACTCCACTGGCTGGCTAAGGGCTGCACTGAGCCTTCCTCCTCATCTCGTTCAAGAAATGGGCAGTGGAGAGGGGAGAGGAGGTGATTCCTTGGGAGACATAATATAAATGACCTTGGCATAAATTGTATTCTGTCCCTGGACATGTCTGCTAAGTTTGGGACCAAGCCATCCTTGGTTCTTTCCATCATGTCTGCTGCCCTAGACCTCAAAGGTTTGTATTTCGGAGGTCTAGCAGTTGTAGCCAAGGTCCCCCCAGGCTGACTAGCTGGGAGCTTGCCTGGCAGCGGGAGGGCAGCTGCTCTCCAGCTATGTAACTGCAGGCAGAAATGAACGATGCGCTCTTCACAACTCCCATCTCCAGCACTGAGGAAAAGGGATGGAGCTCAAAAAAACCCAACAAAACCCCAGCACAGCCCTCAAGGCAATGCCTTGTGGGGCAAATGTTCATTTAACTATCTGCTGTCTGTTCTGAACTAGTTTCCTGCTGAGCAGAGCTGGCAAGAAATGAAAGGCATTTGTCTCCTGCAGGCAGCAAGCGATGTCCTTCTGTGGCATCAGACTGGAGACGGGTTGTGCCTGGGGTCTGTGGGCAGAAGCACCCCAAGTGGGGCTGAAACGCTGGGGATGCCCTCATATGGGGTGGCTCTAATGCTTTGGAGCTGGTGGGGCTCAGCAGGCGGTTTTACAGTAGGGGTGTGTGTGCGTATAATGAAATGGAAGTTTTGAGATCAATCTGTTGTGCAAGACAAGTATAGTATGGAATATTCAGCACAACAGCACAAGGAGAGAGTATTTTTTTTATGCAGAAAACAATATTTCCTTTTAAATGAGCTTGTAACTGCCTCTTAGATACCCTTTTTGCGCTTAGCCTGGGTTGCTGTATCTCCTTTTGCAAGGCTGGGGGTAGCCAGGAAAATCCCTGAGGGCTGCAGTGGAGACAGGGCACTCAGAAGAACAAAACTTGTTACAGGCTCTAATGCATTCCCAGGGGCAGGCAGGAGAAATGTGAGCACTTAGAAGGTAACAGTTTTGTCTCTGGTCTGTAGAATGACAAAGAATGATGTTATTGATGTTACTGGTGGCAATGAGTCCCGCTGTCCCCAAGGACAGGGATCTAGTGCTTACTCCTGAGCCTGGCACCCAGTGTACCCACCCTGCAGAACAGTCGGAGAGGAGAAGCTGGTCCAGGCTCCTGCAGCCCAAGAGGGAGCGAACGCAGCCCAGCACCAGGGTGGTTTGAGGGGAAGCCACCTCTTCACGGGCACAACAAAACCTTTAATGGGATCCAGCGGACCATGGTATCAAATCTGGCTTGCTTAGCGGATGCACTGTTCAATTAGCATAAGCATTGTACAGCCCATCCTAAATAAGGATCTAATTTGCAACTATCTGGGCCGGGATTAAGTGGACGATCTGCCCGAATACGGGGACCAATGGGATCTCCAAGCAGCTGTTGTTTGTGCCAGCCTGTGCTGCTTGGGTACCATCAGCCCCGTGTCTGTAGGTGCTCGTCTAGCCAGGGTTTTGGAACAGTTTCCCAGCAACAGTTCCCTCAGCTCCTTGCTGCCTTCAGCTGAAACTGCCCAAATGTGAATTGCAAGGGAAGGTGTAGGGGGGGAGAAACAGGCAGTGGAGCAAACTGGCTGAATCTTCTGAAATCCTGGAATGAAAAGCTGAAGCTTCTCGCTGCTTTCCTCAGAGCAAAGCCACCAGCTCTTTTTTTTGCATGACAGCTGTCTGAATCTGATAAGTGCTTTCTGCTGTTTCTTTGGCTACCAGCTTCTCCCTCCCTCTGTGTGCCCTCGTTATCTGTGGGAGCCCTGTTTCCATATGAGATGGTGCAGGCAGCTCTGGGCATCTCCTCGAAGGTGAGACCCGAGGGAAATATGGAGAAGCTTTCTGAAGTCCTGCCCAGGTGATGTGGGTTGAGATGAGTCCAGCAGGTCTTGCAGCCCAGGTGGCTGGAGAAGGCAGCAAGGCAGGCGAGAGTGGAGAGACCCAGCTGGGCTCAGCTCCTGAGAGCAATTTCTTTTCCCTTGTTCCATTGCTCAATCCAGGTCTGAATTTCTAGATTTTAAAAATGGTACAGTAAACTCCTGCTCCTCATCAGCTGGGAAACCGGCTGTGCTCAAAGCTGATACCTGTAGGCACCCATCATTTCTGCATTTCCCCTTCGCTCTTAAAAATCTTCATTCCTCATGCAGTCTTGGGACCACAGATGCTCCCTAGGCACAGTCAGCTTTAAACCTGGACTTTTGTCACACCAGACTTGTCCTACAGCAGCACATGTACGTTTGCCCTGCCTGGGGGGAGTTCAGTGCCTATGCACGGAATTGGCCATCGCTCATGTCTGCCTTCCGTGGCTGGGAGCAGCGTGCTCTTCCACTCTCCATGTCACTTAACTAATGATATATCACAGGCTTTCATCTAGCTACCTTGTGCCCTGCTGGTACCTCAGCTGGAGCAGCCTGGGGCCAGAGCAGCGGGCTTTCTGCCCTGCCTAGGAAGTCACGGTTGCCCCAGTAGCACATCCCAGCATCCTGGAAATGCTTGGAACCTGGCCTGGCATCAGCACCACAGCTGAGCAAAGCCGTGGTGCCTTTCTATGTGCCATTACAGCTGCAGGCTAATGCTTTTTTTTCCCCTCAGCGGTTACCAACTTCCCCTGGATTTAGCTGAATGGTCTGGGTATGAAAGTTCCTTAAAGCCCCCTTGAGATCTCATTTCTACTGGCAGGCATACTGGGAGAACCGTATTAAACCTGATAAGGGCTTGGAGATCCCAGCGTTCATAAATAGAGTAGCTGCCAGCCACTCCTGTAATGCTGTCACACCCGTTGTAAGTAGCTCCAGTGAGCAGAGGGATAAGAGCGATGTACAACAACTGTGGTTGGGGACACGTGCCGGTTTGATGGGAGCGGCTTGGGGATCAGATAGAAGCACTGGGAACAACGGTTATGGCTCTGGGAGTGCTGCCTGCTTAGGCTGCTGCAGATCCTTGCCCCTTGCTCCGTCTTTTGGGGGACCAAACCCACCCCCTGCTCCAGCACCCTGGTCCCTTGGTGGTGCTGCATGCCCAGGGCAGAGGTGGCATGTGGGATTTGTGAGTTTATGGAGCTTGTGTCTGGTTTGCCTGAAGCTGGGATCCTCAGGGCAAGGGGTGGCAATATAGTGGGAGACCCTGCAAGATACCTCTCTAATGTGAATGTGCATCCACAAAAGCCCCGACTGTCCCACCAGCAGTGCAACGGGGAGAGAAAAGGTCTGTTTGGCGTAGAGGAGAGACTGGCCATTAGCTGGGATTGAGATAAGCTGTGCCAGGAGGAGAGAGGCGCCAAAAAAGCTATTCTGCATTAAAGCCATTTCCCCGTTGCTCATATGCGTCTCTGAATGCCTCCTGCAGCGAGAAGCCCTCCCTGCCTGCTGGCAGGAGGATCCCTTTTGGATCTGTTTAGACATTATTTCACTAATATTGTTGTTTATCATGTGTTGGAGCTGTGCCTGAGAGCCTGAGCAGCCCTGGGGGGGGCATGCTGGCTGCCTGGCATGGTGCCTGCCTCTGTGCTCCCTGGAGAGGATCAGCCCCCATGAAAGCATCGCTGAGGCTCCTCACCTGCTCTCAGCTTCACTTAGAGGGTCTTCAGCTTTCTTGGTGTCTTCATATAAAGCCGGGGCAGGCTGGCAGCGTGGGGTTTATCTAAGGACCTGGCATGATGGGTGTGTAGTCACCCCCCACTGCAGCGTTAAGGTCATTTTGCAGCCACGTGGCTTCAAATCCATGGGCAGTGATGGGGGCCAGAGCCTGCTGGGTGAGCCAGTGTCTCCCAGAAAATCCCTTGGTTAAGGGCTTGGAAAATAAAATCCAGTTTGTTTCTAGATGTCAAAGTGGGTGGAAAGGGTGCTGCATACTAAATCTCTCCCTCTCAAAGCAGATGAATTAGGCTCGAGCTGCCAAACCCCAGGACATCCCAAATGAGTGAATCAGGCATAGTCTGTGAAACTTCCTGGGGCCACTGAGCTCCAGGGGTTCAGGTGGATGTGTCTGGGATGGGGTATCGTGTGGCTTTTGAGCTTTATGTAGTTCCTTGGTCTGGAATTTGGGGTGAGGATCAGACTGTGCCTGAATGCTGCTTCTGCCCAGCCCAGGGCTAAAAAAAAAAACCCTGAGGGGATGAGGGCAGATTGGGCAACCTGCAGCATCCACCATCCTGCACCGGGTGCTGGCGTGGGCTCCAAAAGGCCCTCTTCATCCTCTGCTAGGATTAGTTCAGAGAAGGCAGAAATGTTAAATTTTGACTTTTTTTTTTTTAAGATAAAACCAAATTCACTTCATAACAGATTCTGACAAATTTGCTGTTTGCTGCAGCTGAAGAAGATGCCGAACCCCCCTTCATCTGCTGAAGGTAAACGTTTTATGAGGGCAGTTACATACAATGTTGAGTTAAGAATTTCAGGGCTGAGGGCTTCTCTTAGCGGTGGCTGACATTGCAAATTTTGGGGACAGTGAGGATTGCTGGAGCTTGTCAGCCTCTCAACATCTGAACGGGGTTGAAGAAACACCAAATGGCTGGAGTCTCGTCTTGCCAATAGATTGAAGGAAAGTGTAACTTGCTTCAATCAACAGGTGGCCATAGAAACCGGGCCATAATGAGCTAACTTGGTGTTGCTCACAAAGATAGTACTTAAAAGCAATGATTTAGGAGTTATGCTTGACTTGAATACTTGAACAGGAATAATATTGGCAGAACTTGGAGTGGGTAGAGTTTTCTGGTCTACTTCAGTGTGACTGTAAGAGGAGAAGCATTAGAAGGTGTTTGTTTCTGGAGGCATCTCAGACTTGGCCCTAAGCTTTGCTTGTTAATAATATTTTTAGTAATGTGAAAGACAACAAAGCCTGTTGATGGAGGTCTGCAGCTGATGGAGCAGCAGCCTGTAATGAAGGAGACCAAAATGCTGATAAGTGCTTGGTAACCCAGACCCCTTTCTGTGCAGTACTCAGGGAGGGGAAGCAGTGACCTGGAGAGGGGCTGCTTTGTGAAATCCACCAAACCCTGTCTGAAACCCACCTGGGTGAGCCCTGGGGCTGGGGAGGAGCAGCCAGCGAGTGCTGAGGGACTTTGCCACTGCTTTTATTTATTCTCTTGGAATAACACGCCCCATTCTGGTCTGCAATCAGGGTCATGCTGAGAAGTTAGCCCGGAGTGAATTCAAAAGCAGGATTAAAGGTTTGTTGGGAAAAGTGCCACACAGCCAGGGATCTGGTATATTTGATTGTGGTCTGTCATGGGGAGGTGGCTTGATCTCTGGCTCTTAAATGCTTGTAGCATCCCTAGGATGAGGGCTTGCCCATCCTGCCCAAGCATGGGGAGGGTGGTGTGCTTTTTGGAGGAGAATGGAAGATGCAATCCAAGTGATGGACCTGGGGGCAGTGCTGTCAGGCTGCTCACCTGGGGACTCTGACCCTGTTGTGCCTCTCTTCAAACCCTCCTGATCAGCTGCAGCTTTTGAGTATGGAGCAGGGGGTGGATTTGGGGAGGTACCTCTGCTGGGGTGTTGCTGCAGGAGGAGGTAACTGGACAGTGCAACAGGAGCATCCTTGGTCTGGTCCAGCAACGACACCCTGGGGCACTTGTTTGGGTTGGCTCTCCCCTAGGTGTGGACACCAAAGGACTTTGCAAACACAGGTGATTGCAAGGAGCTAATTGACTTTCCGTCGTATCCTCCGGTCTTTTTGCAAGTGAAATGACTAAAAGGCAGCCGCAGGCTTCCCAGTAAACAATGAGCAGTTGGTTTCACATGGCTCCCTGTCAAAAATCCCAAACTGGAAAGGCAGGAAAACAAACAATCAGATCAGAAAGAAATGGGTTTTTGGCACTGATTCCCTCCGTGTTGACTGGGCTGTGAGACAGACCCTGAGAAATAGCTCAGATTTTATTCAAACAGCTGACACAAGTAAGGGGGGTGGGGGGGTGGGGTGGTAAAAAATGGATAAAAATGCTTGTCTGCTTAAATCCAGGTGCCCGCAGTCAGAGAGGAGCAGAGCAAGGGTAGGGGTCTGTGTGTGCTTTCCAGATGGCAGATACATTTTAGACACAGGAGGCGTAGTTATCCCCTGGGTACTGAAGCAGAACAAGCACCAGGAAAATACATGCTTCGGTTAAAAGATGGGAGTTTGGAAATTGAGAGTGGCCCTTGTTTTGTAACCAGAATATAAACTATGGGCCTGAGGTGGAGCAGCAGGCAGGGCAAAGGCATCTCCTCACCTTTCCCAGTGACAGGTTGGGTCTGCTGCCTCTCTGATCATTAACCTAATTGACAAAAATTGTCTAGAGCACCCTGGGGGGAACTTGCTCATATTTTTTTTCTTGCAGTCTGCAATAGCTGATGGGTGAATTATATTATTATTATTATTCTTTAACAGAAGAAAAATTTAATGTTTATCATCCCACCTAGAGTGCTGCTTCCTTGTGATTCAGCTGGCCAGAAGCAGGGTCCTAAAAAGGGAGGGGTCCATGCTTTTATTTTTTGGCACTGATATGTTTCTTTTTTTTTCCAGCTTCTGTTACTCAAAAGTTTGGAGTGTGGTTAGTTTTCTTTTTCCAGGGGGGATTGTCAGTTTTGAAAAAGTTCCTACTCGGGGAAAGTTTAGTCTCGCTTTATATAAACACCCTAAGATTTAGGCCATTTTCTCCCTTCCTGTCCTTGTTACAGTGTTCATATTATTGTGAGAAAGTAAATACCATTAAGGATGTTTCAAGTTTCATGGGCTTTTCTGTTGTTAAACAGGAGTGTGTGTTTTGACATATGCAGTCCCTGTGGAACAAACCTTAATGGAGACATCAGGGAATAGCATTTGGCATTTACAGGATGGTGATTTTATTTTTTTTTCCCCACCCTGAGGCAATTTCACAGGCTTCTGAGAGTCTACCTGCCATGATGTCATGCAGCAACCCTTACCTGATTTCTCTCCTTTATGGCAGTTGCAACCTCCTTTCTCTCCAAAAGCAGCACTTGCTCACTATGGAGGTCCATGGCTTTCTGGTTGGTCTCTCCAGCTCTCCCCACTCAATGGGACCAGGAGACAGCTTGGCAGCTTACATTTCCAGTAGCTGTCCTCTCCTAGGTTGGAGTGTTTGCTAAGTATATATGGCTTCTTTGTTTTTTAAAGATGCTTTTCAGCTGGCCTGTGTTTCATGTCTCTTCAGCTCTGCTTATAATGCACACATGCCTATTTAGTAGAAAAATACACAGATCAACTTGGAAGTGATTCTGAGCATGAAACTCAAGGAACAAGGCACATGTCAAACAAAACAGGGAGGTGCCCTTTCTGACTCAGATAAGTCAACTTTACAGATACTGATGACCCAGAGAGTGTGCGGAGTTGTACCACACCATTAATCCATCCAGGGAAGTATAGGGTGGATGATGTCCTCCTGCTCCTCTGGCTCTTCTGAGAGGGGAGGTGGTACCTGGAGAGTGGTCCCTGAGGTGCTATAGGCCCTAAGGGACAGGACAGACACATGTGAGACAAAAGCTGGGTGCCCTCTTGCTGCAGCACAGCTCTGAGCCTGTGCCAGGGAGGGCAGGCTGGGGTACTGTGTTACCTGCAACACCATGGGAAGGCGTGAATAACCTGGGTGGGGGACATGGTGCAGGGCTGGGCATGGGGTGGTTTGTGTCACCCCCAGAAAAGCTGCTGGTCCCCTCACGCTTGGCAGAAACCAGTGCGAAGCTTGCTTGAACCAGCCACTGACTGCTAAAAACCTAGGGCAGGAGCATACCTTGCCAGGGGTCCCTTCCCCTGTCTCACAATGGGAGCTGCTTTACCCAGGCTGCCTCACCAGTGTTTGTCCGACCTGCTCTCAAATCCCAGCAGCTCCCAGCTGCCTGTCCTGACGCTTAAATAATCTTTGCTACCAAGTCAGGGTTTTTTTTTTCCCCTAGTCTCTAATCTACAATTTACAGCCCATTACTCCTTGTCCTGTTCCCCGTGGGGATGCAGTGCAATTTATTCCCACACCCTTTGTAGCAACCTTTTTACATAATTGAAGACTGCTATCATGTCTCTTCTGCCTTCTGATTTCCAGACTAGACACATCCATTTCTTTTGGGCTTTTTTTCTTTTTTCCCCCAACAGGTTGTGTTTTTCTGCCCTTTGTATGCTCTCTTTACTACCTTCTGAACTGTCTCAAATTAGTCCACATCTGAAGTGTTTGTGGCTGTATGTGTGGGAAGGAGGAGGAGAAAAGCTAGTTGGGCTTTTGCGCTGCATGGAAGGAAAGCAAGAGGTCCTCGGGGTTACTCTACATGGCGTTGCTTGTATAGGAGTAAGAGGTTACAAGCGAGCAGTGAAAATAGAATAAGCCCAGGTTGTGTAATGTTGGTTACCGCAGGCACCAGTACAGGTTAAGGATGCATCTTCTGGGAAGTGCTACTGATGACAAGGATCTCGGAGTCCTGGTGAATGGCAGGCTCTCCATGTGCCAGCAATGTGCCCTTGTTGCCGAGAGGGCCAATGGAATCCTGGGCTGCAACAGGGAGAAATGTGGCCAACAGGTTGATGGAGGTCATTCTCCCCCTCTGCACTGGTGAGCCCATCCAGTTCTGGGCTCCCCAGTTCAAGAGGGACAGGGAACTACTGGAGAGAGTCCAGTGTAGGGCAATGAAGGTGA
>JAOQGH010000004.1:2333984-2355258 GCA_025769975.1 Gallinago jamesoni
GTGCTCTGGGCAACCCTGCTTTGGCAGGGGAGTTGGGCTGGATGGTCTCTAGAGGTCCCTTCCAACTCTGTCAAATCCAAGAATGTCTACAAACGAAATAGTGCTGGGTTTGGGCAAGGGGCTTGGATACCTCCGAGTGCTTCCACGAAGCTTGGGGGTTGAACGAAGCTGGATGCTCCTGGATGGAAAAGATGCTCGCTTCTGTCCAGCTGGGCTTGACAATTCTGCATGGTTTTGGGTGCTTTCCAGCCAGTGCCTTGGGCTGCCAACCTGCACCTGGGGCACTCTTCTTGCCCTTGCAGGGCTGAGGAAGGCTCTTGTGGGCTCGCAAGCTCCCAGGGAGAGCGGTGCTGCCACTCGGTCCCCAGAGACGACAGCAGCTCGGCTCTGGGATGTTGGCGCTGCTCCTGACGCCGTCGCTCCATATTTCATTCCCGTCTCGCCGGGTGGTGGGAGGAGACGCTCGGCTTCGACTCCGCACCGATCAGGGTTTGTCTTCTCTTTCGGGATGGGGGAAGCTGATCTGCATTCGTGTCTAATCATCCGCGGAGCTGGCAAAATTGTTCGTGTAATGAGTTCTCAGGGAGAACCTTGCTTCTCCTCCCCCTCCCAGCAGGGAGCTGCCTTGCCCCAGCACCTACCAGGGAAGGGCTGTGTGGAGCAGTGGGGATGGGGAGAGGGAGACAGGCGATGAATGGTGAACCCCCAGAGTTCAATTACCCCCAGCTCCCACCACGAGCAGGTAACCATGGAGACATTCAAATCCAAGGCATCACCAGTCCCCAAGTAACAGCACACACACATATATATATTTATTTAAATAAAGACCCTGGGCTTGTCACTGTCTCAGTGCATTCAGGCTGGGTGCCTCTGTCTGAGGTGCAGGGTGGGATTTGGGGGCATGGTGTGCGCAGGGCTGTGTGAGGGAGGGTGTCAAAACCTGGGGGGCTGGAAGGATGCAGGGTTAGAGGTTGCATTTGCATCTCTACCAGTGTCGGCTCATAGCAATAACATAGGAGAAACGGTGAGGAATGGGGTTGCTGGTGTGCATGGGCCCTCTGGTAGAATTTGGGGGTTTGTTTTTGTTTTGTTTTTTTTTTCCCCTTCTGCACACGCCAGGATGGTCTTGCTTGAGGGATTTCTATGCATCCCAAAGAGGATGAGTATGCAAGTTTTCCTTGCGCAGGCAGAGGAAGCATGCTGGGGCAGGAGCAAGCTCACCCAGTGTGTGAATGAATGGCGGTGCTGGAGGAGATGTATAAATGAAGTACTTGTCTCCAGGATTTTCTTCCCTTAGCTTCATTCAGATTTAGGGATGAAGGTTTTAAAGAGACAGCACCCAGGCTGGGTGGCACAAGTGGGCATCCCTATGGGGGGGGGGGTGGTGTCAGGCACCAAGCCCTGCTGCTCCCCCAGCCCCAGAGGTGCCAGTGAGGCACTGTGAAGCCATGCAATATCTTGGTAAAGCAAATGTAAAAGAACCTGTCCCCAAACAGGCTGGTATCCTGACCCTCTGGGGCGATGTGCACCCGTGATGCCACTCATGGCTGCCCCACGTGGGTGAGGTACGAGCTGGGGAAGAGGTTGTGTGCCATTCAGCAGTAGATGCTGGGGCTCAGCGCAAGCATGAGGACAGGGGCAGCTTTGGGACCGCATTATCAACACTGTCAATATCTGGTCCTGGAAGCTTCTCAAGTCCAGGATGCTCCTCAGTGTTGCCAAGTGGCACAGGAAAGGGAGGAGGGACAAGGGGCTGTGGGAGCATCCTGCCCACCCAACCAACCCCCCAGCCACGGCTACAGTGGGCTATCTCTCAGAGAAGTCAGCAATGACAAGGTTTTGGGGACTGCTAGGACTTCTCCCTGCACATGCTAAGGGGGAATATATAGAGACCTGTGTGTTGCCTTAGCCCAGCAGCCCCTTGGCAGTGTCACCGGGCAGCTGTGGGTCTCCTTGACTGACAAGCAGGGAGCCCATGTCACCTCTAGCTCCTTCACCCTGTGTGTTCAGGTCCAGTTGTCCATGCCTGTGCCCAGGGTGTCTGAGAAGGCAGAATGATGGAGCAGTTGGGGAATGCACCTCTGCAAATTGTGCTGCAAACACAAGGCCTCAAATGCAACCCCTTCCTACTGGCAGCCCATAGATGCTGTGGGGCTAATCTCTGGCTGATCTGGAGGGCCATGTACCTCCATGTCCCTTGTCCCCACAGCTGGCTTTGCTTTGGGCTGGGTAAGAACAAGCCTCATACCAGAGAACAGCTGGGAGTGCAGGGTTTTATTTTGGGTGGAAAGGTGGTGGCTGGAAAACCCATGCTTGCTTTGCATGGGAAGAGCTGTGGAGGTCCCCATGTTCCGGGAGCAAGGTGTGTGCAGAAAGGGGGAGACCTGGGCTGGAAGAGGGGTTGGGGAGCACCAGCACCAGCTGGTGGCACCCTGTGGGGATCCTCTGCCACCAGCCCCAGTGTGGGACCAAGCTGGTCAAATCAAACCTGCTGCAGCAGCTGGATGCATGTTTCTGGGTGCTGCTGCTGGGTGGCTGGCTGAACCCGGGGTGGCCAAGCTGGCCTGGGTGGGCAGAAAAGCAGCTGTTTGCTCGGTTGTGCTTGTTCCCGGTGTGCGTGCAAAGTGTGTGTGCAAGGGGCGGTGTGCCCGGACAGTTCCTGCTCTGTTTTGGTGGAGCTCGGCTCCTTCCCTCCTTTGTTATCCTCTGTCTGCCCCCTCTGGTATATGTGCGAGTTTCCTTTCTCCGATTGTCAGAAATTTCTCTTCCACTGTGTGGGCAGGAGACAGATTTTAACTGTCTCTATTTTCGCCTCTTTTTTTTTTTTTTTTTTTATTTCGTTTTATCCCCCCCTCCCCCTTCCCTCTCGCATTCCTTCCTTCCCTGCTCTTGTCTCTCCCTCCCTCTTTCCCCTCCCCTCCCTCCCTTTTTCCCTCCCTCTCCCCGGCTCTTTTTCTCTCTTCCTATTACAAATAATGTCTCTGGAATAATATCCCGACCTCGCCCAGCTCTCCCGCAGGAGCCATGCCTCTATTTCCAGGTAAGCGGTGGTCGGCGGTGGCTGCTGGTGGGGATGGTGGCCCTGGGGACCTCCCGCTCTCTCTCCCAAAGTAGACAAATGCTGTCGCCGTGGGGGGACATCGTGTGTGTGTGTGTCTGTGTGTCCCCCTCCACTCGCTGCTACCTGTTGGGGACGGCCGGGAGACGGCAGTCCCCGCCAGCCGGGGCTCTTCTCCATCCTCCTCCTCCTCCTCCTTTCCTTGAGCGATTCGATCTCGGTGGACGTTGATTTCCTCCTCTCCCTCCTCCGGCGGCTTTTGTCTCCTCCTGGCCGCCGGGGATGCGCTGAGCTCCGGGAGCACGTTGTTGCTCCTCTGCCGCTTCGGGGAAGGAACCGGCGGCAGCCAACGGAGACAGGTGGGGGCTGCGGCGCCGGGGGAGGGAAGGGGGGCCCGGGAGAACGGAGCTGCGCTTTGGGGAGAGGACCTTAAGTTTTAAAGCCCGACTCTCCCCTCTCTCTCCCCCCTCCGTTTTTGCTCCTTCCCGGGGGTTTCTCAGCGGCTGGGGCTCGGAAAGCTGCTCTGCTCCGACAAAGTTTTTATTAAGGTAGCCTCGGAGCGGCGGGAGCCTCGGCGCTCCGCTTTAAGGTGGTTCCCCGGCCGAGGGAGGGGGGGCCGGGGGCGGCCGTCGGGGGTCCCTGGCCGCCAGCGGCCCTGCGGTGGCTCCCGGGGCCGGGCTCGGCTCGGTGGGCCCGGAGGTGAGGGGGTCTCGCCGCTCTCGGGAAAGACCGTGTGTGTGTGTCTGAGTGGGGGGGGGGTGTGTCCGTGGTGTGCCTGTGCTGGGGTCTGCCCTTCCTCATGGCTCGGGTGGGGTGGGTGAAGGCGGCTTGGGGGATGTGACCCCTTTTTCTTCCCCTGCCTTGGGTACCCAAGAGCTTTGAGCCCCCCGGAGAGCCGTCGCTCAGGGGGCAGGAGCGGAGGAGGCGTCCTGCTGGTGCAGCTCCAGTCCTTCTCTGCCAGCCCCGAGGCCTCCCAAATCTGTGGGGTCTCCTCTCTTCCCTGGGGTGTGCTCGGCAGCCTCTCCTGCCTGCCCTGGGCACCCAGTGGTTCCTGTTGTCTCCCTGCACCCAGTGCTCGTTATCTGCGGGTCCGGGTGCTGCTCCTGTGTCTGGTCCCTACCCAGGTGTTGCTGTGGTGGCAATGAATGAGCGGTCCCCAAAATCAGGGTTTGTTTGCCTCCTTCCTGCAGCTCTCCTGGCTGCTCTTGCACTGCGAAGCGTGTGTTTTGGTGCCCGTGGCTCCTGCTGGTGCTCTGTGCAGGTGGGGGGGGGAGGGGCAGGGGCAACTGCCCTCCACGATCCTGACCAGATAAGTGCTACTTGTACCCTGGACCACCCTCTGTCGTCCCCCATGGGCTGGCTGCATCCCCCTGGGTGGGTGATCTCATCCCGCTCTTGACGCTGATGCGAGGCCAGGCTTGGTCCAAGCTGCAGATGGGGAGGCCTGGGCTCAGGATGCCGTGGGATGTGGTGACACTCTCGGCTGGTCCGGATCCACGGCCGGGGCTGTTTGGCAGCTGAGGCACGGCGTTACGGAAGCCGCTGTCAGTGAGACGAGGCCCACATTCGCAGCCTCAGCTGCTGCTGCTGACATCTTTGGCAAGATCAGGGCATCTCTGCCACCCGTTGAGTAATTGGAAACTGAGCACCATCCACAGGAGATTGTCTTTTGGAGGGGTTCCCTTCAGCCCCCTTTCCCCAAAATGTTTGTGCAGCGTTGCTGGCAGGTGACAGAAACAGGATGCCAGGGAATGGAGGGCTGGGGTCCCTCCAGTCAACTTTCGTGGGGGTCTCTGTGCAGCGTGGCTCTCTAGCAGCACAGCACAGGCAGGGTGGGCATGGCAGAGCCGTAGGGCATATCTCCCCACTGGTGGGCTGTGCTTTCCTGGATGTGCATTTACAGGTTTGGGAGGTGGAGGAGAAGCAGGCTGTCCCGTGGCACCGAGCTCCCCTCTGGTCTGCTTCTGCCTGGCTGGATTTCCTCACTCCTCAGCTGTCCTGGAGTACACAGAAAGTTTGTTTGCTGTAGTTTGGGATGCATTTCCATCCCTTGAGCAACTCAGGATTTTCTTCTTCCTCTGCCATCACAAAGGACAGTATAAGTGTTTCCCCAGTGAAAGGCTGAGCGAGAGCCTGGCCTATCCCCATTGCACCTTGGCACCTTTTTTGGACAGGTGACACAGGTTGGTGCTGAGGTGCGGAGTCTCCCTTGGGTTCATCCACGCTGCTGAGGGCACTGACAATCTGAGCACATGGGGGAATCTCCCAGCTGGTCTTGCCTTTTGACCCTCTGCAAACAGGACTGTCCTGGTGGCTGTGTCAGGCTGCAGCCCCCCACGCCCCCTCCCCAGCGTGGTTGAGTCAATGTTACCCACCCACTGCATCCAGTGTGTGAGTCACAGGCTTTTTCATACACTGGTGTGAATCACTCACACACAGCCACACTGATGACTTTAGCAACAGCTGAAAAGATAAAACAATCCCCTCCACCTCTCCCCCATCACCACTATTGCTGCCACTGGGCTCCTTGCTCACAGCGACCCAAGAAAACTTCTGCAAGTGGGACCCTGGTGATGGCAATTGGAGTTTCTGCTCACTTTCTGCATCCCGTGGTTGGGTTGATCCATGGATGCCACCAAGGATGCTCATGGCTGAAACGGATGGGTGGACACCAGGGTGATGCAGCTTGGAGGATGGCTCTTCTGCCTTGGTGCTAAGGAGTCTCTGCTTGCTAGATTGGGGTGAGTCTGGTGGTGTGCTGAGCCATCCCCTTGCTCTTCCCTCAGGACAGGATGCATTTGGGGCCAATTTTCCCAAGGCTGTTCCACTTTTGCACTTTCACTTCTCTGGGGACCGCATGTAGAGATCTGGACCCCCATCCGAGTGGTGTGCTCTTCCCTTTCCCCCCAGCTCACTGGGGGTGCAGCAGGACTGGCTGAGCCTCAGCATGAGTGACTGATGATGAGCAAGATCTGTCAGGAAAAAAGCCAGATTGCCCCCCATGGCTTTGGCTGCTCCTCTCCCTGGTGCTGCTTGGATGGCAGATGGTCGAGGCCAGCAGCTCTGCTGGTGGCTAGGATGCTCTTTGCTCCCCTGCCAGAGGCTGGGGTTGTGTCTCTGCTGGCCACCCTGGGGCCGGAGGTGACTGTTTTAGCACAGGGAAGATGCTTGTTAATTAACCTCCCTAGGGATCTCCCTCTGTCCCCTTCCTGACTCTGCTGGAGAGAGCACAAAGCAGGGGGCTGGAGGAGCTGGGGGCACTGCCTTCTCCTGCCCACCTCAGCAGGAGACTGGGACAATCCCTCAACCTGCACCACCAGCTCCAGGCTCACCAGGAATTACCGGAGCATCCCCTTGAGTGTCCCCACTCAAGCAGTGCAATGGAGTGGGGGGTGGATATCAAATACACCCAGTGCCATGTGCCTCTGCAGAGCTCCAGGGAAGGCACAGGCGAGACGCAGATCAGAGACGGGCTTCCCAGGGGCCTTCCAGATCCCAGCCCACCCCTCGGCCACCTCCTGCATCTTTTTCCCTGCTGCTTTCCTTTATGGCTGCCTGTTGCTTTTGCTAAAGCTCTTCCTGCCCTCCCTCCTGGTGCCGGCTCCCCACCGGCACGTCTAACCCCCCTTCCCCCTTCCTTCCTGCTCCCCGTGGCTGAAATGAAGTGCTGGAGTATTTCAGGGATGTCAAAACATACCATTAGTCACAGCCGTGAGGCCTTGTGCCCAGGGAGAGGCTGCCGAGCTCCCTGTCAGGCGAAGAAATGAGCGGGGCGGGCGGGAGCCGGGGGACCGGGAGCGAGGGCTCGGCAGCAGCCCGGCAAAGGCTTCAGTGTTTCTCCCTTTCCGATATCTCTGGCATCATCCCAGCTCCGCTCTGAGCAGCGGGTTGGCTCAGAGGTTCCCTGGCATCGATTATTCAACAGTCCCCCTGCGACGTTGAGATGTGGCACCTGCAAAATGAGGGGGCAAGGTGCCACCCCTGCTTTGCTAGAGGCTTCTCCCCCTCCCCCCCCCCAATTACCATCCCAAAGGGACCCTCCAACCGCCTCCAGCTCCTGTGTTACCCCTTGGCTCAGGAGGGGTGTTTTCCTCCTCTTCAGCACACAGAGGTGTTCTCTTTAGTGCTTGCCATGCAAGGTTACGTGCCCCTTGCCTTGGAGCCCACGCCGTGTGGATTTAAATCAAATCCTGGGTTTCCCAGCAGTTGGTTAAACACGGCAGCATGGGCACTGTGGCACCTGCTCCCTGCGGAGGCGCAGAGCCCTGCTGCCCTGCTCGCCATCTGCGAGCATTCACGCTTCCCAGCCCGGCTCGGATCTGTTGTTCTTCTGTTTCTTTGGTACCAAAATACTCTTATTTCCTTTCATTTAACAAGCGAGGAGCGGAGGATCCTGTTGAAGCTCCCGGTGTGAAGCACCTGTCTGGTGGCACAGGCAAGATGCTAGAGATGCTCCCCTCTCCCCTTGTTCAGCCAGGTGGCAGAAAACTTAAAGTTGTCAAGCTCCCTGCGGAAGGGGTTGAGCTCCATCTCCTCCCGCGGTTCTCCGAGGGCTGCTGCCTATAAATAAGCCCCAAACCAGCCGGAAAGGTGCCTGGAAGCACGGAGGTGTAGGCGGGCCTGGGCGATGATGAGCTTACCCCTGTGAGCACATCCCTGGAGAGGGACAATTAAGCTGAGGCTAATATTTTTTATGAGGCTTTCTGGTTCAGCAAAGCTTTTGCATCTCCTCTGCCCTGCTTTTCCAAGAAAGCAGGCAGAAGGTGGGCTTTTAACCCCTTGTTACCCTGGGTGTGGAGAGAGGTCCATCTGCTTTGTGCCTGGGACCAGTGCAAGAGCTTTTAGGAAACTGGTTCATGCCGAGCAGCTCGTTTGAGGTTGACCCATCCTTGAGGGTGACTTTTGGGGGTGGTGGCTGGAGGGTAAAGGGCTCTGTGCAGCCTGGTGTGGCTAGCAAAGGGCCCTGGAGAGCTTGCCTCTTCCCGCAGGCAGAGAGAGCCTGCTCCCCAAACCCAGGGCAGTGTGCAGGCAGGCGTGGGGCACGAGTCTTGCTGGGATTCATGCGGTGGTGGGAGTGTGTGGGCACAGCTCCAGAAAGAAACCCCGGCTCCGGTCTGCGCTGGGGGGCACAGATCCAAATCCCAGCAGCAGGTGGGAAAAAAAATGCAAGCCTTTCCCCTCCAGCCCTACAGGGTCTGCTCCACCAAGCCAGTGTGCGTTCGCTGAGGCTTCCCGAGCAGGGCTGGGAAATAAGATGGAGCTTAAGATTAATTAAACTGGGTCCTTCAAGGAAAGGAGCACCCTCTTCTGCATGTGTCCATGTCCTTGATGAGCCCAGGAGTGGGCAACGGTGGCTACTTGCAAGTTGGCTGCGTGGTGAGTTTTAATTGAAATCTTGCATGCTGACTGTGCCTGAGAAAAAACAGGCTGTAACTAATGGGAGTCACTCAAGACGACGGTGGCTAATTACCATGATTAACTGAGCAACAGTTTGGGTGACTCTTCCTCCTGCTCTCACTCTGCCAATCATCCCAGCCCCCGGGGAGAGCCTGCAGCAGCTGGGGCAGGATGACACCCCGCTTACCCAGGGGTGTGGGGAGGAGGGTGGGAGATGCTGCACAGCCCACCTGCCATGGGGTGGTCTGTCTGGCCATTGCTGCTGCTCTGCTTTCTATATAAACCTGGGTTTTTGCTCACTGGAGGCAGCTGGTGTGGGGGCATGGCTGCGTGGGCACGGCTGGAGCTGGCACCCCTCTTGGAGGGTGATACGGGGTGAGAAAGTCCACCTTAAGAGTGTGAGCTGAGGCATGAGGGATGTGCTGGGAAAATGGGGTCCAGCCCTTGAGTTTTCCCCGTCCCATCCTCCCCTGTGGGGTTTTTCCTTCTCGTTGGGTCCCCCCTTCATTTCTGCCACATCAGACAAGGGCTCTTGCAGTTTGATCAGCAGCTTACTAAGCAACCTTAAAAAAAAAAATAAAAAAACCACCCTGTTTACAAAACACATCTCCGCTGATGCTAAGGGAGTCTGGTTCTGTGGGCTGCTGCTCGCCGGCTCGCTCAAAATGTGTCACTTGCACTGATGGTTATTTTTAGAGCCAAGGTCTGCAAAATGCAAGGTTTTTCCAGGGTGCCAGATTCCTGGGAGGAGGAAGGTGGGACTGGGGTGATCTCTCACTCTGTGCCGGTGCGTGGCGGCCACTGCTTTCACCAGCGTCCTCTGGTGAGATGATGCTCATGTGGCTTTTCCCTGTCTACGTGGGGATGTAAAAATCCTTTATGTATAATTCTTGTCTTTCTTTCTCCTGGTCCTCCTTCGTGTTTAGTGATATTCTTGCCTCCCTACTCCATCTTTGGTGGCTGGTGCTTCTCTGGAGGCTGCTCCAGGTGCCTGGTCTCTCTGCCAGGACCAGCTGCTGTGCAGCCCTGCCTGTCCTGCCAGCTCCTTGCCTGTGTTTCTGCTCCAGGAGCTGGGGATGCTGCGTACTGCTGCCAGCTCTGCCAGCGGTGTGAGCTCAGGCTGTGGCAGGGTGAGCATTTGGGTGCAAACAGCCAGGGAAGCAGAGGGAAACGCTTGGAGGAGATGGAGAGCACAGCCCCTCTGCTCCCTGTGGTGGCTGGGCTGTCTCCAAGGTCAGTGTTGGGATGGAAGGGCAGCAGGAATGGGTCAGATCTTAGCCCTGCTCCCTCCCCAGCTGCTCTGGAGCTGGCTGGGTGCAGTGACACTGTACTTAGGGGTCCTGGTGGCTGTGGGAAGCTGGTCCTGGCAGGAGAGCATTGCTTCATCCACATCCACCTTTATGACTGTCTGTGCATCTGCTACCCACTTCCAACTTGTCTCTGACCCAGGCTGGGAAGCCATCAGTCTGGCACCCTATACCCTACCCTCAGCCTACTGCCTGGCCCCTCTGAAGCCCTCTCCAGCTCGCTTTCTCGGCTCATTGCAGCTGGGTGCTGAGACCTGGGGGGGGCTGCTTCCCCTCCCAACCTGGCCTGTCCCACAGCTGTCACCCCTGGGGCTGTCCCAGGGCCATCCCCTCCGTAGCTTCTGGGGCAGGAGCTGGTACAGGGAGCGGGGTTGGGCAGAGCACACCCCTAATCCTCTCTCCAGCATTGAAAGCGCTGCTGGGTCTTGGAGTACTTTGCGATCAGAAAGCAGCATCATGGGGGATGAAGGATGCCCTTGAACACCTTCTTATGCGCTGGAGTGATGCTGAGCAAGGAAAGGAGGAAAACAGCCCCTCATGCTGCAGCTTGGTGGCCCAGGACATCCTGTGTGTTGGACCAGCGCGTTGTGGTGGGGTCTGGTGGCCACGCACAGGGGTTCCCTGACCTCAGAGACAGCCGTTTGGGTGAAGCTGAAATGCTTCTGTGGAGTGAAGCTGGTTTGCGCTGGGAAAATTCACGAGAACAAGTAAGAGGGGTGAGGAGAGGGTAGAAGCTTTGAAAATACCCGAATTTGATATTACATGTTGGAATGGGAAGTTGAAGGTTTGAAGGCTTTTGGTTTGAAAGCCACTTTTAAAATCTGGTGGTGTTTTTCTTCTGGTGGATGTGGTATAAAAAGCAAAATTGAAAAGAAGCGTGTCTGCTGTGTTGGAGTAGACAGTTTCCACCAGCTACAAATTACTTTCTTTTTTTTTTTTCTCCCCATTCTCTTGGCACATTTTTCCCCCAGCAACTTCTGGAGCTGATGCTTTCTTTGCTAAGCAGGTCTCTCCTGCCCCGTGCACAGTTTACCCCCTTGCACCTTGGGCTGGCAGCCCTCGTGTGTGTTATTAAAGCTCTGGGAGAGAGAATTTCTCACTCTGCTGCAGGATTTTCCCTGTCTGGCAATGCAAGTATTAGAATTAGTCCTTGCTTTTGTGTAGGACCTTGAAGAGGTTGCTCTTTTCTCAGTGCCTGGTTACAGCTGGACATGGATGTGGGCAGCAGGGATGCTGCAGTTGGCTCTGCCCGCTTTTTTTTCCCCCCTGCCTGTTTCCAGCCAACTGCCAAAACTTACTCAGTCATTTTCATGTCTCACTTGACTTACTTGTGACTGTCGTGACTTTGTTTTAGTCACTTTATCTGTTTTGCTCATGCAGAAAGCTGTTAGTGTTGCTGGGAGGGTTTATTAGCCTCGAAGCTGTCACCCATTTCCTACTTGTTATTCCAGGTAGTTAATTTTCTTTCTGCTCCTTGAGAGCTGGGAGCTTGTTTTCCCTGTGTTTCCCTCTGGAGGAAGGCAGCTTTCCAGCCTCTGCCCTGGAGAGGGCTGCTGGAGTGATGGAAAGGGCCTTTGCTGTGCCTGGGGATGGGGCTACGTCTCGGACCTACCACTATCCATCGTTGGGATTTCTGGGTGACTTGAGCTCGCTCAGAGCAAAATCTACACTCTGAATTAATGTTTTAATTATCTCGTCCTCTTCCCCAGAAGCCGCTCTCTTTGTTTTTAATTTTGGAAAGCTCTCCTATGCGATCTGTCTCTTCCTCTGCTCCCATCCTCCCTACCGTGCAGCTCACCCCAGGAAGCCAGCCGAAGGCATGGATGCTTTCCCTGGCATGGAGCACGAACTGCTGCCTGGGGCTCCTGGAGAGCAGGCAGGTGGGAAGCTTGGGCACCCGTCCCACTGGGGCTCCTGCCCCAGCCTCCGTGTGCCAAAACCAGGCAAGTTTCTTGGCCTAGGCTTTCAGAAGAGGCATTGGGTAACGAGATGGGGACTCCTGCGTTGTGGATCTCCTAAAGCATCTTTTCCCGTGGGCGCAGGTGATGGAGGAGAGCGTGATACTTTAACCTGAGCATCTTGAAGGGGTCACCGGCTACTTTTTGTAAGGGTGGACTGTGGTATGCATTAGACTGTAACTGCAAGGGGTCTGGGTGCTGCTGGGGTGCTCTGTACCCTGGGGAATGGCATGCAGGGTACAGAGGATGGGGACAATTCCTGGGGCTGATGAGCACTGTCACTTCTGCACTGAAGAAAGGAGGGGGATCAGTTCTCAGCAACATTGTGTTCCTCCTGCTGGGGGGGGGGGGGGGGGGAGCATGGGCAGGGGAGGGGGCTCTTGGGTACTGCTGCTTATTTCACTGTGCCTGGAAGAGGAAGAGAAAGGAAAGCACGTATGCACACAAATACATGTGATACTTTAGTCCTGTCATCTTCAGAAGAGTATCCTGCCTGCGGTGCCAGCCCTGGAGAGCTGGGGTGAGGCGATGAGAAGAAAGGCTGAAGCTGCTCTCTTGGATCAAATGTGTATTTTAGTAATAAAAGGCTTATGCTGTGGTTGCAGCAGGAGCAGTGTCATGTCAAAGCGAGGATTTAAATGCTTTAACAAAAATCAAGTTGGACAGATGTGAGAGCAACTTATAGTATTTTCATCTCACTCTGTTATTCATCAGCTCCCATAATAATTCGGGGTGGGGGGTGGGTTGTGTGTGGGTTTTTTTTTTTTTTTCCTTTTTACATTAGAGGAGACCAGACAAAGCAAATAAGTGAAATGTGGCTCCTGGAGCTACAGGGTAAGTACTGAGGCTTGACAGTTCTCCCTCCCAGGTGATATTGGATTCTTGCTGGTGGGAAACAGGAACTGATCACCCCATCTCATGCTCTTGTAGCACATCAATGTTAATGCTGCTTTATGAGATTGCATTGAGAAATGCTTATGTCTGACCAGGTGAACCTGTTTTGCTGTGGTGATCTACATTGTACTGGCATAGTGGGGTGGGAGGAACCCTTGGCTCAGAAGCTCAAATGGAGGTCTCATCTGTATGGCGATATTTGGACGTATGAAATAGGGATTGAGAGAGATCTTTGAGTGCTGACCTTCCCAAACCGTGTTTTAACATGGTTTCTGAGGCTGGACTGGGTGAAGGTAGTCACCAGAAACTTTGTTTGATGCTGGTGCCTTTGTGCACACCCTGCACCGCCGCCGTTAAATCACCCAGTGCTGCCGGTGGCTATTGCTGTGCATCACTGGGAGGAGAAGACAAATAACCTCCCTCAGGCTGTGCACGGTTCCCAGCACAATATATAAAAGCTGTCTCGAGGAGTGTTTAATGTGTTTCCAAAGGGCTGGGGAATATGGGTGGCTTGAAACCTCTCCTAGTGTGCTGGTTGCACTAGATGTCTTTGCTTGGATTTTAGTCCCTTTTTCTCCCCTTCTTTTTTGGGGGGGATCTCCAGTTTTGTGGATTCAAGGGTTGAAGACTGCAGGCTCTGGGCTGTTTCCTCCAGTCGAGGAGTTGCAAAGATTGCGTTGAGATATCCAAAGATGTAAAAATAATGATTTGTGCTCTAACAAATAAGCTGAAAATCATTAGTGCTTCTTGTATTCACGTTTTTGGGTCTGTTTCTACTTTATGAAGCTTTGGGGCCAAAGAGGGAGCAGAGGGAGGGCTGGAAGGAATTTCTGGTCTGGTCTTGTTTTGGCTGGGGAACAGTTTATTCTGGTGGCCTCTCGGTGATGCCTGGTGTGGTTGGATGCTGTTGCCTCCATTTCCTCTTCTTGATGCCAAACAATTGCACCTCTTCCTATCTTTCCTCTGAACTCATGCTTTTCCAAATCATGCTTATTTTCAGGACTCTTCAGTAAATCAACATCTTCCTTGGTGTGTGTGGTTTGAGGGTTGTTTGGGGTTTTTTTTTTTGCTTTTTCCACCCCCCCCCCCCCCAACTCCTCCAAGTCCTCACAGGTTGTGGGGGTACTTTGGAGGTTGTCAGTGTCATCTAATGTTCCATCTCCATAGCGGGCATGTGGGGCTGGGCCAGCCCTTCCTCTTGAGTGAGTGAGACTTCCCCCCCCCACCTTCCTTTCCTGTCTCCAGGCTCCGAGTTTTCAAAAATAACCAAAACCTCATTAGATTTGCAGGATCCCTCAGGCACAGCGTGGTGGGTTGGGATGGCAGCCTGTCGCTGGCTCCGCAGGGGGGACCTGGGGGCTGAGCTTCGGTCGGAGCATCCCTGGGGTGCCGTGCCCTGCGCCGGGGCTGGACCGGCTCAGATGATGCAGATGGGTGGCACCACCACCACCACCCTCTCCCAGCCCAGGGTGGTGCATGCCGGTAAGGGTGGGTGAGACGCACGGCGGAAAAAAAGCCTTGGGAGAGCTTGCTCCAGCCAAAATGCTGTGGCTCGGCCACCCACTCGTGCCTGCCTGTGCTGGAGGGGGCCGTCTCTCTCTGTGGTGTGGGACAGGGTGTTAGTCACATGCCGCCAGCCTTAATCACATCGGGAAGCACGCCGGGACCAAGGTGATGATGCCTGTGCGAGCCAGGGGAGTCATAGGTAGGGCCTGTTTTTAACGAGGATCGCTCTGGATCCAGATGGGACTAATTGGTCCCAGTTGCAGTGGCTGGCACAGGGTCCCAGGACACCACCTGAGGGTCGGGTGAGCTATGGCAGGAGCTGCAGGAGATGTGGGTGGTGCAGCTGGTGGAGTACCCATGGGCATTCCCCTCCCGCACCCGGTGAGCCTGCCGGGGCTCTGCCACCACTGCCAGGCTGGCTGGGGCGAGGGGTTCACTGCCCGAGGCTTTCCTGGATGGAAAACTTATGGCTGGGTCAGAAGCTGGCCCTGGGGGTGCTGAGGAGCATCAGTAGCTTCACACAGGTTTGACTGGTGCCACGCTCCTGTCCCTTGTCCACTCTTGCGAGTGGGTGCTTGGCACAGGAGTGGGTCTGAGCCCCGCACATCACCCTGCAGGGATGCAGTGGTCCCCGGCGTGAAGCCACATCAACAAGGATGGGTGAAATCAGGCCGGGTCCTACTTGGTTTAGGATGGGCCTTTTCCCTTCTGCCAGCCCTGGGTAAGTCTCTTTAGGTGACAGCGTGGTGGCTGCACTCTCTCCTGGGCACCGTGGGGCCAGCCTGTGTCCTCATGCCCCGCTTCGGACCTGAGGGTGAAGGTGTGGGTTTTGCTTCTTCAGTAACAAGCTGCTGAAGTGGATGCTGAATGTGAAAGCAGTAGTGAGGGACTAGGGTTAGTTGTCCTTCTAAAGGAAACACAATAGCAATCTTTTATAGAAGGTGATTTTTCCCTCCCCTCTTCTTCCTTTTGACTTGATAATTTGGCATTTACAGCGTGGGGAGTTTCTGGGAGATGGCATGAGGCTGCTTCTACTACGGGTTGGCATTTTTTTTTATTTTTTTTTGCCTTGCTACAGTAGCTTTAGAAATTTATCATCACTGCTCTGGTTTTGGGCTCTTTTTTTTTCGGTTTTTTTTTTTCCCCCCTTGGCATATGGAAGTAGCAAGCTCGGAATAAATGCGATCCGTTAGCTGTTTCAAGCAGGCTGTATGTACATGGAGCTCCATGTCTAGCAGCAGACTGGGATTTTTAGAAACCCTCTGTGTTGGGCCTCGTGTTAAAGCTCCTGTGGGCTGTGGAGAGTACCCAAGCCTCTTCAGAGGATGCATTGCTTGGTGTGTGGCATCCTTGGGCAAAACCTACCTGGGGGAGATAGGCTGGGGGGTGGTGGTGGGGCGTCTGTGCCCATAGCACTGCTTCCTGAGATCCAGATGTGCTGGGCCACATCTGGACCAAGCAGCGCACTGCAGTGCTGCACCACCATGCTTAGTGCTGTGGTCCTTGTCTGGATTGCTCACTTTGATATTTTCTTCTTTTTTTTTTTCTTTTTTTCTAACGGGATAGGAAAGAAGGCAACAGGAGCTTGTCCCCGAGGTGTTGGCTTGGCTCCCGGCCGTTTGCTGGGGGTGGTGTAGGAGACCCCCAGCTCTCAGCTGGAGATCCAAGGTGCCTGGAAAGAGCCTAAAAACACTGTGCACTATTCTTGCCTCTGGAGGAGTTTCCCTTGGGGGGGGGGTGTGTAACTTGGGGGCTGAGACTGTGTTGTGCCCCTGGATGGTTGCACATGATCCGCAGCCAGCCTTGCCTAACCCCCACACCGTGGGGATGCTGACTGCTTGGGAAGTTCTTCACCACTGGCTTGACAATTTCTTTTTGCACTTCCTGGTGTTAACAGGCTTTGCTGCTGAATTTCCGAGGCCAGGTTTTCTGTGCAAAATAAAAATGAGCATAATGGAAACTCTCCGTGAATGTAACCGAGGAAGGGTAGAGGTGTGGGTGCTCCAGCAGCCCGACCCACAGTCAGCGTTGGGTGACACAGGGTGCCTCGGGAGGTACAGGAAGGGTGAATGCTGAGAGTGCTGCAGGTGTGTATCCCCAGCAGGCAGCTCCACTTGTACAGAGTGAGACGCAGTCTGCCTGTGCAAGGCTAGCGATGGAAGGGTGTGTGGGATGTGCCTGGTACGTGAGGTGCCTGTTCTGGTCTGTTCTTGGCTGTCAAAAAGGGGTGACCCATGTGTAGGAGTGGCTTTGGTTTGAAGGTGCTCAGCACTTTGGCTCAAGGGTGTTTTTGGAGGAGAGATGGGGCAGGTTTATGTCTTGGTGTCCAACTCAATGGGGGTTTGTGTATGAGAGAGGGAAGGGCAGGGGAAGAGGGAGCAGCATGGGGCTGGACACAAAGATTGCTTCCACCTTGTTGGGATGCCAGAGTTGTTGCATTCAGAGGCTTTAGGCAAGAAAAATGGACCAGGGCAGCCCAATGGACCAGTTGTCTTCACCTACTTGCCTGGACCCTAGTGCAGGGTATGAGCTGAGCATCACTTGCAGAGGGCTTGATGAGCTGAGCACTGCTTGTGGAGGGTGATGGTGCTGGGTGGCCATGGAGCAGAGCCTGCAAACAGCCCTTGGAGTTGGGAGAGACCAGAAGCTTTGTCCCAGCACCTGTGGCTTTAGGGGAAGCCTCGTTTTTTCTGGAGAGCCAGCTCTGGCTGTATTGTTGACCCCTGTGGAGCCTGCGTCGTGTGCTCTCTGTGACTGAAGATCCCGTCTGGGTGCTCAGAGGCCTTAAGCATCTTCTCTTTCCATCTGGGGACTGTATAAAAAAATTGATGGCCTGTTTGTAGGGTCCGTCCAGCCTGTTGCAGTCAGAGGGAAGGCTGTAAAACCCCACGAAGCAAAAATGGATTCCTGGATGGTGATTCTGCACTAGTGTGTAGTGTGGGGTTTTAATACAGCCCCAGACAGACCAACAGGCACCAGAGGAAGGCTGGAGTCCTCGCAAGCAGTTCTGCCAGTGGCTAACACACAAAAATGACTTGGTTTAAACCCTAAATATTTTTGGAGGGTCGTGTATCGTCTCCAGCCTGGCAAGGGTGGATATGTCAGTGTGGTACCCTCCTGAGAGGGATGAATTTTGGTCACTGCCACTTGGAGGGGTGGAGGTGGGGGCCTAGGGACCATGAGGGATGATTTCTTGGAGTGCCCGAGCCCGCTCGCACCTCTTGCCGGTGCTCTGAAGCCTGCTGGCAGACGGTGGATGGCTGGCACGGGAAAATCAACGGCATGAAGCTACTTAGGGAGGAGCGAGGGGGAGCGATGCTGCCAGAAATAGCATTGCCCGCGTCCGAGTCGCCGGGGCTCTGGAAGCTGGTCTGCGCTGGTGTCCAGTGTGAGCGTGCACGAGGAAGGGGGGGTGATGGTGGTGGTGGTGATGGTGTGGCACTGCTGAATTAGATTGCAGCGCCGTCCGGCCGTGCCGAGCGGGAGGAGGAACCCCCAGGCGGCTGCAGGCTGAGTGACATACGCCGGCAGTCTCGCGCTGCTGGTCCTCAGCCATCCTCGGGATGTCTAAAAATTACAGATGGCAGTTTCCTAGTGTAAAAAGAGCTGCATGCCGCCCGTGGGAGAGCCTCGTCTGCCTTCCTGGAGACAGAGAGGGACGGATGGGGCGGGGGACACACACAACAAG
Organism: Gallinago jamesoni; assembly: GCA_025769975.1. Classification (NCBI taxonomy): domain Eukaryota; kingdom Metazoa; phylum Chordata; class Aves; order Charadriiformes; family Scolopacidae; genus Gallinago; species Gallinago jamesoni. The sequence continues at coordinate 2,351,793 of JAOQGH010000004.1, forward strand.
CACACACATACACCACCCCCCCCCTCAATTAGCAGCCGCTTCTGTGCTCCGCAACGTGGTTGCCGGTGTTTGCAAATACGGGAAAGTCCAGGCTCCGAGCACACATGCTGCTGTAAAAGGGCCAATTTTGTGACAGAGCGATGAGCTCATCCAGTCATCGGGCATCATTTCAGTGGAGAGACGGGGCTGACAAGTGGAGCAGTCAGCTCAGGTCAGAACGAAGATCCTTCTAGCTCCCTGCCGAGTCTGGCTGCTCAGCCAGGACTGCAGAGGATGCTGGACCGGGCATCCTAAGAAATAGAAGGAATGGTTTAGGAAGTAAGATCTACATTGCTTTTTGCCTGCTGGGTCTTCCCAGCCTTGGCTCTCGGCAGCGCAGGGCTTGGCAGATGTAGCAAGGCTGTTACCCCCGGCTGTGCCTGCCCTCCTCTCCTCTCCTCTTGTGAATCGGTCTCACCCTTATTTCGAGCTCATTTGCACCACGCTTCAGTGTCCCACAAAGCATCCATCTAGCAGGAAGGTCGCTTTGGTATAAATTATTCCATGGGTGTGCTTCAGAGGGACGAAACGGCAGGGGGGAAATAATGCCACAAATAAAGAGAAGGGAGGCGATTGCGGTGTTACCAGCTCAACGCCAGCAGTTGTAGCAAACAGATACGAGAAGGGAAAGAGGAGCTGAACGAGCTCTTGCTGAAAGAAGAAACATTTTGGGGAGGAGAGGGAGCCCGGCGATAAGGTGGTGGCTTTGAGGTGCTGGAACTGCCGTCGCTAATGAAGCAAGGCAGACTGGGGGTTATTGCTGGGGTTTGGAGGGGAAATTGGCACCAGGGTTGGGGGCCAAGCTGCCCAGGGAGGTCGTGGAGTCCCCTTCTCTGGAGATCTTCAAGCCCTACCTGGATGCCATCCTGAGTGATGTGCTCTGGGCAACACTGCCTTGGCAGGGGAGTTAGGCTGGATGGTCTCTAGAGGTCCCTTCCAACTCTGACAGTTCTGTGATTCCATGATTGCTGGAGGGAGGGGAGGCCACTGGCAGTGGCTGGGGTCCGATGGGATTGTATCTGAAAGAGCAGCACCTAAAAATGCTGTGCTCTGTGCCTGTCCTCTTGCCCGGATGGTTTCCAGAAGCGCCAGCCTTTCACTTGGCACTTTAGGGAAGCAGCTGGGCTCGTGCCCAGGCTGGCTTAGCCCGTGGCCACGCTGGCTCTGGGAGCATGGCTGCATTTTGGAGCCATCAGGAAGCACCCAGGCCTTTCGAGAGGGATTTGGGGGTGTCCCCTGAAGAGGAGAGGGGCCTTTGGGACATCTAGGGGGTGCATTGGGTGGGAAAACGAGGACTGGGCACTTGGTGAGTCCTGGCAGGAAAAGCTGGACTGCTGAAATGTTCTTTTTAGCTCCCAATAAACATTTATTTGTTGCTCTCCCATGCTGTAGGAGTCTGGGAGAAACTGGGCTCAGGGGGGTGAGCTCTGAGTGCGTGTGGCAGCTTGGAGTGGCTGAGGGTGGCAGGGACAGGTGAGGATGAGGAGGGGGAGGAGGAGCAAGGGCTGGTCCAGGCCTTTGTCCCTGAGCAGCTGAGGCATGCTCATGAGTGTCCCAAGGCATGTTCTACTACTCTCTGGACCCAGCAGGGAAGCTGATTGCTTGCTAAAGGGTTCCCAAGGCCTTATTCGTGCATCTGTTATGTTGTCAGGCAAGAAATACCTTCTTATTTTCCATTTATGCTGACCCAGCTTAAGCCAGGATAAGGTAAAATGTAAATTCACTGTTTTTTGCAGCGTACAAGGTAAGCAGGAAATGATTATAGAAGACCTGGGCGAAGAAGCAAAAGGAAAGCCTACTTTTCCTCCCTGTAGATTGAATCAAGGTGGTCTTGCTCTGTTTATCCAGTGATGTGGCCTGACTCTGTGATGCCCACCCTGTCAGGGGCTCTGCCTTGTCCTTGTGGCTGGGGAGGACTTCCCAGCAGAGGATACGTGGCACACTTTCTTCTTCTAGTCTTCAGCAAGGCAGGACGGACTTATTCTCTATCCCCTTCTCTTTTTCACTGTGCAATTTGTGCAAGAGACAGTCTTTTTTTTTTTTATTTCACCCCACAAACAATAAGACCTTTTCAGTGAGTCTTTGTACATAATGAGAACAAAAGTCAAAGAAGAATAAAGCCTGATGTCGCTCACCTTTAAAGCATCCCTTTGTTTTAACCTCTCAGGGGTGCTGTGACTCCTTGTGCCAGGAATCTGATGTTTGCATGATCGTATAATTACCTTAGCGGGTCTATTAAGTAATGACACGCATTGTGGTTTGTGAGTCACCTCAGCAAAGGCACTGCTGGAAAGGAGAACTTTTTCTCCCTGGCTTTGCTAGGTTAAACAGGAATTTTGTTATTATTTTTGTTAAGTTTGCCAGCTGGAGGGAAGAAGGGGCAGTCTGAATGAGATGCCACGGAGCCTGGTGGGGCTGAAACGCAAGAAGGAAACCCAGAAGGCTGACCTGGGTGATGGCGTGGGATGCTGTCCTCCTGTGATGCTGTAGACCAAGCCATGCCCATGTCCTTCCTGTCCCGTTCCAGCAGGCAGTTCCTGCCTAAGCCAGATGTTTTTGGAGAAGCTGTAAGCTGTGGCGTGAAGCCAGAATCAGGGCATGTGCTGGCAATCCCCAGGAAGAATCAGGTGCTATTCAGACCGATGACCACCCTCTGGGGAGCCCAAACTGAGCAGCTCCCAGATCTTATGATCCATCTTGGGACAACGTGTGTTCAGCCTGCCTCAGAAAAGGGAATAAACTTTTCCTGGGGTGGTGCTCAGGAGGCCTGGATGCTTCCTGTTTTTCTTTCTGGGTTTACTTCAAATCCTCTTTGCGTCTGTGGCTTCGATCTGACCTAGGTTTCTGATCTCCTCCATCAAAAGCAATGTCCTGTTCTCAGCCCCTTCCTGCATGCTGCCCCATTTCAGGTGCTCCAGAGTGAGCAGCAAGGGCTGGACTGTCTTCTGCCAGCAGTGTTTCCCAGACACCAGTCTATTTATTTTTTTAAAGCCTTTTCTTTCCCTTTTGCACAGCAACTTCTAACAGACCCTGGCTCGTGCTTGGCAGCTCCTGCTCGTCTCTACCGTGGCGATCCTTGCAGCCACTTTTGAGCAGAGAGTGGTGGGGGACCGATGCCAAGCCCTGATGTCATTTGGGGTCACTTGTCCTCTTGGGAATGAGCTAGCTCAGGCTGAGTGACCGGACTCGGTGGCACGGCTTCCCACATCCCTGGGTGCTGGAGCAGCTGAGGTACGGCCTGCGGAGCCAGCTCTGCTGCTGCCTGCTAATTAAAGCATAAATTCAGGCTGTCCTCAGGGATGGTGGTGCTCTGTTGTCTGTGACTACCTGCATGCACCAGCTCTTGCCTTACCAGTGTGACGAAACGGGGAGAAAGGACTTCACTGCGAGGTTCAAATTAATTTATTTGGACTTCACTCACAGGTCC
>JAOQGH010000004.1:2361328-2456544 GCA_025769975.1 Gallinago jamesoni
AGGTGGTTGAGGCACCATCCCTGGAGGTATTCAAGAGACAAGTTGACATGGTGCTCGGGGATATAGATTAGTGTTGGATTGGTGTTGTTTTGGGTGTGGTATGTAGTTTGTGTGGGTTTTTTTGTTCATTTGTGTTTTTGTTTGTTTGTTTTGTGTTTTTTTTTTTTTTCCATTGGTTGGACTAGATTATCTTAAAAGGTCCCTTCCAACCTAGGTGATTCTGTGAAAGTCATCTGCTGTGCAGCAAACCTGGGTTTATTGCCAAAGTCTGATTGCAGCTGGAAGGGTCTGGAGGCACCAACAACCTGCTGTAGTGGGAGGTGTCTCTGCCCATGGCAGGGGGGGTTGGAACTCGATCTTTAAGGTTCCTTCCAACCCAAACCATTCTATGAATATGCACCTGAGCCATATGTTATTTAGCAAGCCCAGAGTGAAGGCAGGACTGCTGGCTGGCTGTGTGGTCCCGGCTCTGGCCATGGCCCGTTCCTGATGGATACCGAGCCGTGGGTTTCCATGGACGAGATTAAAAGATAACTCTGTTTGCAAAGCCGTCCACGTGTTGGCTTCCCACGGGTTTCCCTTTTGCAGGAGGCAGGGCTGGCATTTAAACAGCAAAAGCTGAATTACATGAACAAATGTGGTAGTTTTTCCTCATTAATTCAGATTTTGTGTAAAAAAAATAAAAAATAAAGTGGGTTTGTTTTCCTGTTGAAGGGGGGACCAAAGGCTAGAAGACAGGCAGATACCCTGATGTCAGATGCTTCATACGCGGTGTGTGGCATCCCGCAAACACCCTCGTTAGCGCGTAGCCTCATCAGCTTTCCTTAACAAAATGTTCTGGCATCCTCCCTTCTCTGCTTGTCACTTCTCTGGAGGGAACGTGGCTTGTTCTGCTGGCAGCGTGAGCCCTGTTTGCTTAGGCGGAGGCAGAGCTAATTACTTCTATTTATTTCCTCAAACTTTCTCAGTGTTTCATTTGAGGGCTCTGCTTGAGCTTTTTTCACTTGTCTCCAAGCCTGGGAGCCGCCGGTGTCCCTGGAGCAAGCCTGGTGGGAGAAGCCTTGGAGAGGTGTCAGGAGAGCCAGTGTCCACGAGGATGCTGGACCTGCCCTCGGGATGTGTCCTCGTTTGCTCTTGGCTAATTGTCCCTGCAGCCACGCTGTGGCTGAAACATGGAGTGCTCATGCTTATATGCAAGAAAGCCTCCTGTCCTCCCCAGGAAATGCTCAGGGAAGAAACAGGGCTGCAGAATGATTGTTTGTTTTTTTTTTAAAAAAAAAAACAACCAAAACCAAGTAAAAGAAACACAAAAAACCAAACTGCAAAACAAAAGACGGTGCCCCTGAACTCCGAAGAAAACCCAGTGTGGCTGGATGGGGAGTTAAACTTTAGCAGGGGAGGGCTGGAAACGAGCAAAGCAGTACAAGATGGGAAGGCATACGTTAGGAAAATGAGAAATTGTGAAGGTACCCGGGGCTGGGTTGAAAAAGTAAGTAATTAGTGGCTTTTAAAAAAATAAGTCACATGGGTAAGCAAAGTAGTGAAGTGAAGAATCTGTTTATAGCTTTCAGTGGGAGCAGCCAAAATTCATACCAATGTGCTGATTAATTTGCTGAGGCTCTTAATGGCCATTGTCTTTTTTTCTTTCTGCAGAGCTTTGCCAAGGGGTGAGTATCCCTTGGGCTGGGCAGGTTTAAGTTTGGGGGTGATTTTAGGCACTGCAGACCCAAAGGAGATGGGATGCTTCCCTGGCTGTGCCGTGCATCCTTTTCCTGTGGCGTGGGGATGTCAAGGTTATTTTGGCTAGCCTGAGGGCCTAAGCTCTGTTTTCTCACCTCAGTTATTCTTGATTATTTTTTTTTTCCTGCTTAATTTATTTTTGGTCCTGGTGTGGTGATTTCCCAGCCTTTCTCCCCAACCTCTGTGCTCGGCTGCTCTTGCCTCCCTGTTTGCTCTGGAGGAGGAGTTCAGGTGTCTCCAAACAATGCCCTGGAAAGTGATTGAGATGACTGATGTCCTCAATTTGCTGCCTTATTGCCATATATTGGGAGGTTTAAATCCTCCTTTTCCCTTCCTGGGTTGTTTTTCCCCATGTCAGGGGTGTAGTTAGGAAGCCCCAGTGTGAAGCACCTTCTGCCTTGTCCTTTTATCTCATCTCCTCTTTCATGGGCAATCACAAAGGGGGAATTTCAGGGGCTGCTGGAGCGAAGCCCTTTCTGCTGCAGTAACGTGCTGGATGGAGCTTCTCCGACATGAGAATAGAGCGTTTCACCACGACAAGGCTGCGGGAGTATTCTCAGACACGAGCATCTCCTGTCTATATAGCATCGTCTGTTTTGCTTAGCCAAGGAGCGTTGCTCGTTGTAGGGTTTCTGGCAGCATTCCTGAGCTTTTTCCCTCTGCTGTGTAGCTCCCGAGTTAAAGCTGTGCTGATATTTCCATATCCAGCCTCCTAAGCTGCAGCCTGTCCCTGCCGGGCTGCCTGGCCCTCATCCTGCACGCGTGGGGCTGGAGGGGGCCACATGGATGCTCTGGCCAGGGATGCTCCAGCGCTGTGCCCACCTGGGAGGCAGCGTGGGAGGGCACTGACCATTTGCCACTTGCATGGCCCCTGCCTGCATGGGCAGCTGAGTTCGAGAGACACGTTAACATGGTGGTTGGGGATATGGATTAGTGTTGGGTTGGTGTTGTTTTGAGTGTGGTTTGTGTGGGGTTTTTGTTTGTGTTTTTTATTGTTGGGGGGGGGTTTGTTTTTGTTTTTTTCATTGGTTGGACTAGATGATCTGAAAAGGTCCCTTCCAACCTAGGTGATTCTGTGAGTGCGGGCATCGCTTGGCATCGCTCAGCGTTTTGATGAGTGCATGGCTGCCTGCTGGGCTGGGTGGAGCAAGCCATGCTGGGGGTTACTGGGTTGTGCTCCCAGCCGAGCGGTGCCATCCCAGCCCCTTTTATTCCTCCAAATCCCCTGCAAAAGCAAAAAACAAAACCACAACAAAACCACACCCATAGAGGAAAAAAAATAAAATTAAAAAGTAGCAAAAGTAGTGCAGAGATGTTTTGATCTAGGTCTCTGCTCTGCCCTGGTGAGGCTCCATCTGGAGCAGTGTCCAGTCCTGGGCTCCCCAGTTCAAGGACAGGGAACTTCTGGAGAGGGGACAGCAGAGGGCTACAAAGATGATTAGGGGCCTGGAGCATATCCCTTATGAGGAGAGGCTGAGGGACTTGGGTCTTTTTAGTCTAGGGAAGAGAAAGGTGAGGGGGGGTTCTTATCAATGCTTATAAATACTTAAAGGGTGGGTGTCAGGAGGATGGGGCTGGTCTTTTTCAGTGGTGTCCAGGGACAGGACAAGAGGAAATGGGCACAAACTTGAGTATAAGAAGTTCCACCTAAACATGAGGAGGAATTTCTTTACTGTGAGGGTGGCAGAGCACTGGAAGAGGCTGCCCAGAGAGGTGGTGGTGTCTCCTTCTCTGGAGACATTCAAAACCTGCCCGGACAAGTTCCTGTGTAACATGCTCTGGGTGGGCTTGTTCTGGCAAGGGGGTTGGATTGGATGATCTCCAGAGGTCCCTTCTAACCCCATGTGATTCTGTGATTCTCTTAAGTCCCCTCCCATCTATCAGACAGCATGTGGGGCTGATCACATTGTCGTCCACCTGCGGGGAACTGTGCTCCTCCAGGGACCCAGGGGGTGCTGGCTGCATGGTCTGAGAGCTGCAGGTTCAAGAGGTGCAGGGGTGCCCAGCTCGGGTAGGAGAAAAGCAAGAAGTCAGGAGGCGCTACGCCTCCCCCTAGCCTTGGGGTTCCAGTGTTGTGTGCCCTGTGCCTGGTTTAAGAGGGTCTAGCGCAACAAACCTGAGAGAAATGGGACTTCCAGCTGGCATGGGAGGAGGGGAGGGAGTTGAGGGGTAAATGGAGCAGAGCCCTGAGCCTCCCCTCTTTGTCTTGTGCCCCACCAGAGTGATGAGCTGCAACGGCACCAAAGATGCTGGGATTTGGCACGTGCTCCGTCAGCGCCCCGGTGCCGGGCAGGGGGGCTGAGCTGGACGCTGCTTCCCCCCGCTATGTCCTGGCCCTGCCCGAAGAGGAGACGTGGCGCAAGCACCGGCTCGGCTTGATGCAAACCACCCAGTCCTGCAACCTGCTGGAGCCCGAGAGCCTGGCCGAGGCGCTGGTCTCGCGCGCCGCCAGCTTCGATGCCCTCTACGAGCCCCGCTCCCGGGACGCCGACGCCGGCACGGAGATGGGCAGCTCCTTCGACCTGGGGCTCGGCCAGTATGTCCCCGTGAGCCCAGACGTTATCAAGCGCCGGCGGGGCGGGCTGATCGAGCAGAGGGACATCATCAAGGCGCACGAGGCGCACAAGATGCAGAGCACACCGCAGGCACGAAGGAAGGAGTGGGAGTAAGTACCGGCGAGCCCCCAGCCCAGGTGGGCAGCTGGGGGGAGCCGGGAGTATTCCTGGTCCTCCACGGGGCTGGTGGCGGTGGGGGGCTGTGGGGTTTCATGTTGGCATCATCCCCGTGGAGCAGCCAACACCAGCTGTGCTCCATCTCCTGGGACTCCTGAGCTGGGCTGTTTTTCCTCATCATTGTTTTCTAGGGAGGATTATTTAAAGGCAGGGAACAACTTGAGACAGAGGGAACGAGATGTTTGTGGGGTTTTTTTTTGGTTGGTTATTTTTTTCCCTCACCCTGCCAAACCTCTTCTGGGTTTTTTCCTCTCCCTGTGCTCTTAAAGCTGATGGGATGTGTGGTCAAGCAGCTGGGACCTTGTGCAGCACCCACCTTGCCCTGTGGCTGGGGCTTGGCACATCCCACAAGGACCTGCAGGGCTTGGGCTGCTATGAGCCGGCTGGACCGTGGTGTTTTTCTGATGGGATAAGTTTGCGGGGGTGTGTGTGAGAGATGGAGAAAGGTATCGGTGTGCTGGGCGTGGGAGGTCAGTGTGTCTGTCAGCCAAAATGTTCAGAGGTGCCTCTCTCAGCTCTGAGCTGGAGGGTGGCATCTGGTGGGATCCCATCCCATCTGATGGGAACAGTGCAAAGGGGCCTCTGCGGGTGAGGGGGTTCCCCGAATTGTGCGAGGCGATTAGTGGGATGGGAAGCCTGGTGAAAACAAACTCAAAAGTCCTCAAGATGGTTTCCCTTGGCTGTAGCAGGACTTTTTGGATGCATTTGGGGTCATTACCTTCCACTTTTACTGTGGTTTGAGCCCTGTTACAAGGGGATTTTGTATTTAATCCTAGGAAGTGGCCAAGTCTCTCTGAATCAGGGAAAGCTGGAGGTGTTAATGAACCTGGGAGAATGGAAGAGAATTGCTTGGCAGAGCCAGAACCCACTTAATTCACTTGTTATTTTCCTTTAATTAATTTCTTCCCATAGTTTGGCTTGGTGCTGTGAAAGTAACCCAGCTCCAGGTCCTGAATTATTCTCCTTCGCCTGGCATTTGCTGCACAAACTGCATTTAAATTATAAGGTTTCCCCCTCTTGTGTCTACTCAGCAAAATTGCCTGGAATAAGCTGCTGCAGAACATCCTGCTCCAATATCACTGGTCCGGAGCAGCTCCGTGCCTTGGGCACTTTATTTGGGGCATAATCAATGTATTATGAAACACTGGGTTAGTGAAGGAGGTCGGAGCCCCTCTGTTAATTAGACGTGGCATCTTGCTTTGGTGAGATCTGGGTCAGCTCCCTGCTTGTCTGAGGCAGGTAGGATTTCTTTGGGATGCTCGGCGTGGATAAAATTGCATGTGACAAGGCTCAGGCTGCTCTTGCCTTTTTATTATTTTTTTTTTGGAGGGCAGCCTGCCAGCGAGACGGGCTATCCCTGGCCCTTTCGGCTCCCATCCCTCCGTGCCTGGGGAACCTCCTGGCCGGTGACTCAGGAAGTCCCGCGCAGGGAAATAAATTGACATATGGGCTCGGCAAGCACTCGGTGCCTTGTTATCTTTTGCGACCCACCAGGGATGCCAGATGAATAAATCATGGCCGGGCAGGAAGCAGAGGGATGGCCTCGTTAATTGTCAGCTGGCGGAGTGAGTGCCTAGAAAGGCTGCTCGCTAATTAACTGCCTGGATGACTACAGCTCTATTTCACGGTAGGGAGATGAATCCAGAGCCCTTCCCGCTTATACCATGTGGGATGTGCCCCCTTTGCCACCCTCGGCTTCTCCATTTAGCAGTAACTCAAACACAAAGCCTAATATTCCTGTCTTTAATGCACTGGGACTCCGCAGGCAGCTGCCATCCCAACCTCTCCATGTTTAATTGAGCGTTTCCCCAGGCTGGTAGGGTCCAGTTTCTGCATTTGTTTGGTTTTAGCATTTCAGCCAACAATGGTTTTGTGGGGGAAGTAGTGTCTTAGGGTAGCCATCCCTGAGATTTCGGATGGGCTGTCCTCCTATCACCAGCCCAGGCTCATCACTGTTGGGGTCTGGTTGTGGGCTTCTCTCCTTGCAGATGCCCAAGCCCGCAGCCTGGTAGCCACACTGCCAGAGGTGGGGGTGCTGGTGCTTTGGAGAAGGCCCTGGTGCTGGGGGGACACCAGGCTCTGGCACGGATGCTTTGCAGACCTTGTGGTCCAGAGGACGCCCCTGCCTGTCTCTGCCAGGTCTCTTCCTGGGGAGTCAGCGATCCCGGCATGGCAAGCTGAGCCCCAGAGGGCTGGACCTATGTCTCTGCCAGAGTGAGGTGCCCTGATAACCCTTCAGCCTCTAAAAACTACATGCCAGAGGCTCCTGCTTTAACATCAGAGACATAAATCGCTCGTGCTTCCCCAAAAACTTTGGCAAAGTCCAGGTCTGTGTGCAGAGCAGGTAACCCCAGTGCTGTGGGTGATCTCTGGAACTAGATGGGTAGTGTATGGGGGAGAAAGCACAAATTGATTTCCTCAACTATAATTTCTTTCGTAATACTGCGATTTCCCTGTGATTTAATTTTCAGAAGAGCCCATCTTGGAGGTGGGCATGGGTGGAATTGCCCTAGGGGCTTTTGCCTGGGAGCTCTGGTGCCAGCTCTCCTTGTGAGCACCCCCAAGCAGGGAGCTCAGCTGTCAGTGGGGGTGGTGTTTTCCTGCCGTCCTGCCGGGGTGGTAGGCAATCGATGGAACACGAGGTTCCTGGAAAAAAGGCTTTTCTGCTCAGCTTTGAGCCATGGCAGACCCTGGGGGATGGTTGGCTTGCCTGTGGGGTCAGGGCAGGCCCAGAATAACTGATTTTTAGATTTTTTTTTTGCCTTGTTGCCAAAACCTGGTGAGGTAAGGGAGGGTGGTTCAGAGAGGTCTGCACCTCCTTCATAAGGCTTCTGGGGAGTTTTTGGTTAAATGCTGTGCTCCGAGTGCCATCTGTCTTGCACGGATTAACTTCAGTACACGTTTTTGACGTGGTGCTGCTGAGCATCCGCTGCCTTGGTCAGGGCTCCAGGAGCAACTCAGGAGCTGCTGGAGATCTCTTTGGGCTCCTGGTTGCCAGCTGTGCCTGGGTGGTGTCCAGTGGGGTGGCCACGGGGAGCGAATGTTGCGTGTGCCTCTTCTCTGCCCCACGAGAGACCTCTGCGCCAACCCCTACCAAGCCTCCATCTCTGCCTTTTGCCAGTGAAAAAAAAACCCATAAGTGAAATATGCTTGACCCTTAATAAGGTGAAATATGGATAGGAAGGGGGGGAAATGCTTTTTCCTTATTTATTAATAGGGAAACTGAGGCAGACAGCAGAAAGCATGTGCTGTCCAACGGTGGGTGGGGTAGTGGCTTAACTTTATGGTGAAGGGTGTGTGTACCTGCCTACCCTGTTCTTGTGTAGGGGACTTAAGCCCAAGGCAGACACTAAATCCTCTTTTCTGGTGTCCCAGCCTGATGCCCTGCTCTGCTTCCCACTGTTGGGAATGGAGATATCTGCTCCGCTTCAGCAAGGCTTGGCTGAATCACTGGTGTCTTTGCCATGTACACATGGCACCATCACTTGGAGTATGTCTGGCTGAGGGACATCTCAAAAGAAAAGCTCCTTGTCCAAATAAGCAAACAGGGAACCTCCTGTGGCTTCTCCAAGCTGAGCAGCCATTTCCTTAGCTGACGGTAAGGAAAGGCAGAGCCACCCAGGGAATGTCACAGAAAAAACTCAAGCTGACTTTTGCAGCAGACAGGACCCCAACCTGCCTTGCACGGCTTAAAACCATGTGTGCGTGGATATTGGTTGAGTTTAACTTGTGCAGTTTGGGGAATGGGAGCTGTGTCCTCATTTTGGAATGATACCTACAGCAAGGATGCATGGAAAAGCCCAATTCCCAGGTGTGGGAGCAAAGGAGACCCGAGGAAAGCAGCTGGGTCTCGGTACAGTTTGGAGGTGACGGTGTGGAGATGTGATGCTGGCATTCAACATGGGAGTAAGTAACATTGGGTGATGGGTGGCAAGTTTAAAAAGCCACCTCCTGTCTTGTAGCATCTTAGAGTTAATGATGTTGATGCTGGGAGCTTACTAGGTCTCCCTTGCACGGGATGATTGCAGTGAGCTTCCCATAGCCCCTCTGGAAGTCCGTGGTTCGTGGGGCAGCAGGACCTTCTGCTGCTTGCTCAGATCCGTACCTGCAAGGCAGAGCGTGGGGAGCCTTCTGGGCTGGAGCGTAACGTTACTGCAGCTCTGCCTGCGCCCGCTTTTATTGGAAGAAGTAAGAGAACAGAAGAAACTGTGAAAATGCACAGGGTGTTGCTAACAGCTCTTAGTGACTCTACGACTTGGCAGTCTGTCTGGTTATGTGCACACTCTGCATCCCAGATTACAAATGAAGCTGACTTTATTTTTTTTATTTTTAATCCTCCCCCCCCCCCTCTTGATGCCGAACGAGACAAAGGGCCCCCTTGGTGTGTGCTGGGCTGCCAGCTCCATCGCTGCTTCCCAGCATATTCCCCAGCGTGTCGCGCCATCTGGGTTTAATTGGCTGCAGTGATGGGGAGGGCAGGAGCACGCTCGGGGTGGCATTGCCTCTCGCTCCTCCGTGCTGGCAAAAGCTGCCTGGGAAATGCCTCCAGGCTGGGGCTGCTTTGGCAGCAGCGTGGCCCTCGCTGGACCCCAGCGCCCATCACCCTGGCCCCCCTTGGATCTTCAGGGAAGGGACCAAGCCCCAGGGTGGCTCTGAGCTGCTGCCACTGATGTTGGTAGCTCTGCGGCAGGGTTTTGTGAGCAGCGTTGGGATGTAGTGGGTGTTGCTGCTGTGCTGTGAGCCAGCAGCCCTGCTCCTGCTCCGTGTCGCACCTCCTGCCCACCCAAGTAGGCTATGGGGGGGGTGCGTGGGGGGCTGCTCAGTGCTGTCCTGCCGCAGTGTGGGGCTGGGGGCAAGGGACTGGAGAGGGGTGCTGGCTCTTGGCTGTGGTGTCGATGCTGGGAGGAGGGATCTGCAAAAGGGCAGCACTTTGTTCCCTTGTAGGTGCTGCTGGGAAAGAGAGAAGATGCCCCGGCATCCCTTCCTGGTCTTGGCTCTGGTACCAGTGTCTGTCACCCCTCCTCGTGCCTCCCTCCCTGACCCTGCCCTGGGATATAGGTGGCTTTCCTCCCCCAAGCACCACTGCAGTGCCGTTGCTGTCAGAGGCAGCTTAGCCATGTCCTTCTCCACCACGGGCTCCTGTTCAGATGTCTGCTGTTGTGAGCTGGGGAGCTGGGCAGGCAGCTGGCAGGAGATTTGGGGGTTAAAAAGCCCTGAGATGGCAATGACAGGCAAAGGCCAGGCTGCTCTACCTTGGAGCATCCTTCATGGATGTACACACATGTCTCCTCTGCAACTCAGGGCAAAGAAATTAACCTCTCCAAGAGCCTAACGAGTGTCTGTGATTTAAGACTGCTCTCCCTGCTTTTGTTTTGTCCTGCAAGAGGTGGTGGAAAGGGCCATGTATGTGCTAAACCCGCAGGCAATGAAATAAGGCTTTTATTGTGGTAAATTGGCCTTGTGCAGCAGAGGAGCATCTCTCCCAGAGGTGTCCACCCTGGACCTCCCTGCGCTCTCCTCCCTTTCCTTCGTGCAGACCAAGGTTCAGATTCATGGGGAGGAGATTTTCTGACAGAGGAGGAACTCAAGTGGTGCTGAATGTCCTAGCAACAGCATGGAAATAGCAGCATCTTTCCCTGAGCTGCCGCAAAGTCTGGGTTTCTGGCACACCCTGGAGGAAGAAGAATTCCCTTTCTGAGTTAATTCTGTTGACTTTGCAAAGAGCTGCCGGGAAGGTGGGCAGTTACAGTCGGTCCCCGCCTTCCTGCACAGCTGAAGCCACTCTTCCAGGGAGCTGGGCTTGTTAGGAGATGGTTGCTGAACAGGGACAAGCTGGCTCCAGGTGAACGCCTCCACTTGGGAGCAGTTGCCCACTTGCATTTTGTCACTGCATCCTGGAATATTTCATTCCTGCTTCCCTTGCTGGAGTCTCATCTGCAGCTGCAGTTACCAGAAGGCTTTGTTAGCACATCTCAGGGCTGCGTTGAAGACATGCTGGGGTTGGTTGTACTTCCCAGGAACCAACCTTTGGAGACAGCTTCCTCCTTGGCCTGGGGCTGGCCAGGGCTCAGGAGCAAAGGATTACAGGGAGGTGGAGAGATGGGAAGGGACCTCAAGCAGGGTCACCTAGAGCAGGCTGCCCAGGACCGTGTCCAGGCAGGTTTTGAGTATCTCCAAGGACGGAGACTCCACAAGCTCTCTGGGCAATCTCTCCAAAATACTCAGTCACTCTTACAGTCAAAAAGTTTATTCCTGTGTATAAATGGAGTTTCTTTTATTGCAGCTTGTGTCCTTTTGCATCTTGTCCTGTCTGTGGGTGCCACAGAGAAAAGCCCGTCTCCGTCTTTACTACCATTGTCAGGTATTTGTACGTGTTGATGAGACCTCCCCTCAGCCTGTTCCAACCAGATTGAGCAGCCCCACCTCTCCCAGCCTCTCTTTGTAAGGCTGATGCTCCACTCCCTTAATCGCCTTTGCTGGAGCTGTTCCAGTAAGTCCTTGTGTCTCCTGTCCTGGGGAGCCCAGCACTGGGCACAGCACTTTGGAGGTGTCTCACTGGGGCTGAGCAGAGGGGAAGGGTCATCTCCTCAACCTGATGGTAATGCTTTGCTTCATGCACCCCAGGAGGCTGTTGGCCTTCTTTGTTGCAAGAGCCCTCTGCTGGCTCATGGTCACTTGGTATCCACTGGGTCCCTCAGGGCTTTCTCTGCCAAACTGCTTCCCAACCAGCACGTACCAGGTTGTTCCTCTCCAAGACTTGGCATTTTCCTTGGCTGAACTTCGTGCTGTTCCTCTGCCTGTTTCTTCAGGCTGTCAAAGTCCCTCTGGATGGCAGCACAACCCTCTGCTTTATCAGTCCTGGTTTTATACCATCCCTGTGTACTGAGCTCTGCAACCGTGGTTCACTGCAGCACGCGTGCCGTGAAACTGTCGGTATTTCATGCCCTCATCCTCTCCCTCCCTTGGAATAACCCAACTTGTTCCCCTCTTCCAGGCAGCCCCCACCTGTCCCTATGTGATTCTGATGGGAGGCTGTCTGCTGGCCAGGTGATGTTTATGGGAGAGGTCCTTTCCAACCTCTCAAGCGTATATGGTTCATGGTATTTTCTATTCACAGTTTCTAAGATATAGTACAAAACCCCCACTCATGTATATTTAAGAGCTGGCAGGGTAATGAGATAACTTAAGGTGAAGGGGACCTCAGGAGGTATCTAACCCTATCAGATGATAACTTGCTTTTAACTTAACTCTGTTTTAAATCTTAAAACATAAATGACTCGTTGCGCACTCCCCAAACCAACATTTTCTTTGTTTCAAACCACATGGTTTTCAAACTTGGGAAAGATTTCCGAAAGTTTGGTGAAAAGCCAGCTGTGAGGATTAGTGCACAACCTGTCACCGGAGACTTACTGCAGACTTGTCTGTACCGTGGAAATGGCACTTCCACGAAAAAATGCTATCAGTGGTGAAGTTTCTAGTCTGCTCATGTATGGGACGTTGTCTCAGTTCAGCTGCGTCTGAAGGGTCACAGCCTTTATCTTCTGCCCTTGCCAGTTGGTCTTCTCTAGTTCAAAAGGCTTTTGCTGCTTTTGTGTATGACAAACATTTATCCCTGGCTTGGGCCGCTTGCGCTACGTGGGAGCTAATAAAAAATAAAAAAAATCAATGTGAAAATTTAGAAAGGTCTCTGAAGTTGTACTAAAGCAGCTTTCAGATGTGGCTCTTGGTTTTTCCAAGGTGGCCATCAAGGCATCATTCTTAGAAAAGCAGAGAGGAGAGATGTTTCTTATCTCCGCTTACCTTTTGCATGCTTAATGGGAAAGTCCATGGTGGTCCTCCAGTGCAGGGTTATGGGCGTGTGGGTCACCCAAAGCACATTAAGGTTTCTGTTGCTTGGAAGGTTTTGGGCTGGTGCTGTGCACACCAGCAAGGCTCTTGCTCTGTCTCTGTGAGAAACATGCTGGCACTCACCCCCAGCCATGAGGGACCACGGGAGGAGATCAGCGTGGCATCGTCCTTCCCAAACCATGCCCAGAAGAGCTGCTGTTGGGGCTCATCTTTCAGGGATGATGCTCACCAGCTGTGGGCAGGTTGCTTGATGTGAAGTGGTTTTCCTGTGAGCTTGGAGCACACCGCTGTGGTTGATGATGCTGTAACAAAACACTTGAGTATGCGAGCTCTGATACAAACCAGGAGTCCTTTTTTTTTTTTTGTCATCAGAGGAGTTTCACAGGGGACATTTTTTTTCCCCTGCTGCAACTCACGGGATAGGAAAACAGTAGCTAACATGCTGCAATGGTGCTTTCCGTGCATTTACTGGAGTGGAAATAAGCTTAAAAATTCTTCAATGAACTTTTTCCCCATTGAGGAATCGTGCTCAGCCGTGCTTTCCCCGGGGATGGGCGACTCTGTTTGCCTTTGCAGAGGCTGGTGAGCTGATGACTGCCTGTCGCTGCCGCCGCAAGGGGGACAGCTTTTTCGCACCTCCCAGCACTGAGGAGCTTTCGCAGAGAGGTTTTGCTCTTTGGCCTTTTCTCTTTCACAGGTTTGGAAGATGGAAGCAGCGTCTCCTTCCTGGCCGCGTGCCAGGGATGGGGCTTCTCTGGCTGTCGTGAGCATCAGCTGCTCAGCGTAAGTTCAGACTTGCTGGAAAATTATTTTTTTTTTCAACAGCTCCACCTTCTCCTGGCTCTTGTCCTGACAGTGTAAATTTTTTTTGAAGGCACCCTATTTGCTAGCAGGTTGCTTCTGAGAAAGCTGAGCCCTGTGAGTTTGGCTTCATGAGACTGGGGAGTGGAGAGGGTGGGTTTCTGGTCCAAGTTTCTTATGATTGCCGGGGACATTTGCAGCCCAAAGGCAGGAGGCTCCTCTGTCATCCTGCTTGCTGGTACTGCAGTTGCAGTGTTTGTCTTACTTGCGCCTTGCAGGGCAGGCAGAGGATCAGAGAAAGCACAGGATGGTCCTCGGGCATGGACCTGCCTTTTGTGGGGGTGAAGAGAAGATCTAAGGAGGAGAAAATCTCCTGCTGGCTTTGGCAGAAGCTAACACTGCTACTCCAGAGGGGTCATGAGGATGCTGATGGAGAAAGTGAGGGATTTCTTCTGCTTCAGGTAGTGCAGAGGTTGAAAAAATGCTTTTAAAAAATCCATCTCCGACCCTTTGGCAGGCTAGAAATAAGCTTTCTCCTGTTGACTGGCCCTAGGGGTGTCTTTTTCTGAGCTCAGCCTCCTTGTTCCCACGCACACATAAAGCTTGGCAGTGTGGTGTTTGGCTGTGGTGGGATCTGCCCCCTCAAGCCCAGCACTTGCAGGGCTTCGGTGGCAAGAAGGGCAATATCCCCCTGGTCTGTGCCCCTTCCTCCCTCCTGTCTTTGATCTCCTCTTATCCATGCCACCCAATCCCAATCCTTTCAGCACGGTCGTTCTTCAAATGTCCAGTCTCCCTCATTTTTTTCCCATTGGATCATCTCAAGTCAGCCCCTCTGGAAGTGCATTGCCCCAAACTGGACCCATCTGAGATGGAGGAGGATGGAGAGGTTATATCTCACCTGCTGCCAGCTTGGTTAGTGCAGGGCTGGGATGTTCCACAGCTCGGCCGAGGAGAGAGGTTGTGCAGAGAGATTTGGGGGTTGGAAGTGGGGATGGAAATTCACTTTAATCTGATGGAGAAGCAGAGGCAGACAGATAGCTGTTCTCCAGGAGGTGGGATTTCTGTGTGCCTGCCCGGAGCACCCGGGATGCGGCTGCGAACGCTAATTAGAGCCCGACTCACAAGGGTAAATAAAGCAGCAGGGCACTCCAGGCAATTTATTAATGGGTGATTATTTCAGGCCTCTTCAGCTGAGCCATGAAGCCTCCCAGCCTAAGGCAGTTAGCCCAAGGAGCACCGCGGTTGGTGGAAATGTTCAGCATGGGCTATTTTGGTAGGAAATAGGACAGAGGAGAGTGGCAGGCCAGGGGATGCTTCCCTCCTGCGTGGCGTCGCTGTGGCCAGCACTGGGGCAAAGTGATGCTGTCCCTTGGCTGTGATGGTTTGGGCGGGACAGAGTCTCTGCCGGAGCTGCCAGCAGTCCCCTTATGCTTGTTCGGTGGTATGTGCAGCTGCAAAGGTGGCTTTTGGCTTTGGTTTGGGCTTTTTGGAGAGTACGAAGACCTGAGAGGGCCATGAGCTTTATGGTGGCAGAGTGAGACCCAAGAACCAAAGCCAACTCATGTGGGTTTCTCAGAGCTGGATGCATAGCCTTGCAGCATCCCCATAAATGCCCAGGACTGGAGGTTTCTTGGCTGTCCTGTAAACCTCTCCCAGCTCTTTCAGCCTGTGGTCATTTGGTTGCTGAATCCCCCTTTGATTCAAGATGCAGCATCCTTCTATTTTATTGGTAGCTCTGATAAAAGAGGTGCTCCGGTCCCGTAGTGACGCGGTGTGGGGGAACACCCAACTTCAAGGCTCCCTGGTGCATTTGGGTGCTTTTGGTGGCTTCAAGAAGTATGTGAGGAGTTTAGCTTGGGGTTCTCATGATCCCAGAACACTGTGGGTAGCGTTGAGCCCTGGGGCTCAGGCCACCTGAGCAGCACCTGGTGCTGGGCTGTGGAAACCAGCATCTTGGCATGTCTGGCTTGTGCTGAAGAGCATTTGGGGAGAGCATGAGAAACAGGTTATGTGCAGCACCTGATCCCTGTGCTGTCATCCCACTTGGCTTGTGGAGACACCTTTTAGCCTGTCTCTCCTTTGCTTGCACAGATGGATGTCACAACAGATCAGCCACTGGGGAGCATCCGCATGTGTGCAGTGAGGGGAGGAGGAAAAGGGATGGAGGAGGCTCATGGGTTTTCCTCCAGGCTCTGCCCAGGGCTCCCTGAAAAAAATGTGACTAATGGATGTAATCAACTCTGGCATCTCACCCCTAGAGAAACTGGGGACTGGTGGGCCCTGTTGGAGTGTGGTGGGGCATTGTGGGTTTGGGAACCTGGAGTGGGACCTGCTGGGAGCTACACTGATGCCTGTGTGGCATTTTGCTTGGCAGCGGAGAACTGGCTGGCATTTTAAAATATGAGGCCAAAGACACTCTGAGCTGGATTCTCTTAGGCAAACACTTGCAGAGGGGCTAGGAAAAGGGAACTCTGGGGTGGGAATGCAAGGTGTGTCTTGGGAAGGGGCTGCAGGGGTGAAGGCTGGGTGGGAGCTGCCATGGCACTGCTCCTTCTGCACCTCCATAGCTTGTGCTCCTGCTTGCGAGAGCTTGTTGAGGGGGTGATATGGTGACCAAAATCCTCATTTCCAGAGGATTATTCCTCCATCCCAGGAAAGAGAGCTTTATAAGATTGCTATCCCATTGATTTTTTTTTTTTTTTAAAGATGCCAAGACTGGATGTTGGGCTCATGGGTCTTTGTAATTAAAACCAGCAATGTTTGTGAGTATGGGTATGTTTTATGGCTGTGTGCAGCAAATCATACTTTCAGCTTAAAGCAGTTTAAACTTTTCCTGCCACTGCTGCTATGTGACACACTATGGTGTGGTTGCTTCAACTGAGTGAGGGGGAGGAGTTTGATGGAGTAATGGCAGTTGCTTAAATGTGGATGGATAGTTTATAGCTCGGTGTGAAATTTGCTGGTTTTCTCTAATCTTCCAGCCATCAGATTATGGTGCTGACCCTGAGAAGTCAGCCCTTCAGGTCTGTGTTGGGGATGTGTCCAGGCAGTTTTGGAAGATGATGATGCTCCTCTCTGTTTTTCAGTGCTAAGGAAGGCACGTCCAGATGAGGTAGGCAGCTTAGGGCGAGCAGGTGTGGGCAGCACTGAGTTGGACAAGGCTGCTACCAAAAAAATGTGAAGAGACAGCAGAGAAGAAACACTTTCCCTAGCTTAAGTGAGGGTGTTGGGCCTGGCCTGGGGTTTTGTTGGCGGGAGAGATGCCAACAGGGCTGTCTTGGCCCATGCCACAGCTGCTAACATCTGTGCAGATGAACATCAGGCAGAAATTGGTGTGGTACCCTCCTCTGGATATGCCGCCCTGAAGCTGCTTGGACCTTCTCCACCCACGTCCCAGTTGTGTCCATGGGTGAGGAGCACCAGCCCGGGGATTCTGCCTCCCTGCTGCAGAGGTGCTTGGCTTGGCAAATGGGGAAAACACATCTCTTCCTTATCCAGCAGGTAATGAATTTGTTCCTTGAAAAAAAACTTCCATTCCTGCATGGTTATAAACGTGTTTCTGAGTCACAGCTACTCAGTCCTGGTTTGAAATTTGGCCAGAGCACCGCAGATGATTCTCATTTGATCCTAGGTTTGGGGTTTGGTTCCCCCCCGCCCCCCCTCCCCAGCGTAGCTAAAGCCTTATTTAAAAAATAAAATCAATTCAGGATGTCAAAAGCCGCTTTCTGAGATGAGTACAGCCCATCGTTGCTCCTGGGAATATCGGTCACCAAAGGAAAGCTTGTCCCCGCTTTCCAGACCCTGCCTTGGCTGCGTTGGGGATCTGTCCCCTGCCTGATGCTGTCCCCTAGATGAGGAGCAGCCTTCGGCTTCTTGAGCAACCCGGGGCTCGGCAGAGGATGCTTTTAACAATATTGCCTGTACCCAGCAATACACAGGCGGGAGATTTTTGGGTTGCTGGGGGTGAGCTGGAGGCTGCTCCAGTGCCAGGAGAGCTATAACTGGCGGGGGGGCTCTGTGCATCTGCTTCAAAGCACCCCACGGGAGGGGCAGGCAAAGGTGTGGGGGGCTCGGCTGGGCTCCCCCCCGACCGCAGCCGCCTGGGATGAGGCGGGGAGGGCAGTGGGGAGGGGGGATGATGCTGCAGGGAGGGGGCAGTGGCCGCTAGATGGCAATGCCGGAGCGGCGGCAGCCCGGGCGCACCTTGCGGCGGAGGTGGTGCGTAGAGGTGATGGGGAGGGCTTGGTGGTCCTCCCCTGGGAAGGGGTAGCCCAGTGTGTCCGGTGGTGCCCCGCCGTGCCAGGGGTAGTGGCATGGCTGGGAGTGTGTGTGTTGAGATAGAAAAAGCAAGGAGGAGACTTGGTTGGGAATATGAGTGCGAGGGGGGGGAGTTAGCCTGGCTCTGTAAAACCCAGCGCGTCCCCAAGCGCCTTCCTGTCCCGGCACCTGCTGTTGCCCTCTCTTCTTGGCCTTCCTTCACAAAAAAAAAAAACAACACCCACCAACCAACCCTGCCACCCAGCCCCACAGAGCTGGCTCTGAATCTCTGTGCCAGGTTGAATCATGCGGGCATCAGCCACGCTTCTCCCTGACTCACCAATCCCAGCGCGATGGGGTGAGGGTCAAGATGAGAACGGCAATAAACATCCTGGGAAACTGAGCCTGCATCTCTTGGCATAGCCAGGGACTTCTTTTTTTTTTTTTCTTTTTTTTTTTTTTCTTCCCTGCTTTCAATCTTTTCTTAAGGAGCTGCTTTCTCATAAATATCCCATCCTTTAGCACTGTCTGAGCAGGAGAGAGGCTCCCAGCGGGGTCATCCTGCGCTCTGCTCTGCAGCAGCGAATACAGAGTAGAGCCGAGAGCGAGCCCCTGGGTGCAGGGGACAGCCTGCTGCCCCAGCACAGCTCTCCAGGTAAGGCTTGCATCCCTGCTTCAAAGGGGCAGGAGGAACACTGCCTTCCTCCTCCTCCTCCTCAGCCCCTTGCACCAAGGCAGGCGTGGTGCTTCTGAGCCAGGAAGGGGATGCTGGGTTCAGCCTTCCCCATCCTCCTCAGCCTCGGAGTACCAGCCGGAGCCTGATGGTTTAGGCTGGGTGGAGGCTTGTCTGCAGGCTCAGGGGGATGGGGAGAGGGCTGGGGGGGCCGGGGAGGGCTGAGCTGAGGCAAGAGCTCTGCGGGGCTGAGGATCTGCTCCTGGCAATCGGCCCAGACTTGGGCTTAATTAACAGTGGCTGAAAGGGTTGAAAGGCGGGAAGAGTGGCATCGCCCCTGATGCTGGGCTGGTGGTGGTGGTGGAGAGGAGGAGGAGGAGAAGGCAAAGGGGATGAGCCACAAGTCATAATTGATTCGTTTAGGGCAGCATCTTGCCTGGAATGAATCAAAGGGGCTGTAATTAGTTGGTAGCTGGCGTGGCCTCCTTGCTGCCTGTTGTTAGCAGAGTGAAAGCCCAGGGTCACTCTGGCTTGTGCTGGGGCCGGCTGGTGGCCTGGGAAGCATTTCGGGAGGGATCTGCCCACCCTTGCTCCATTCCGTGCTGCAATGTGGTGGTGGCAGAGCTGGGGGGCTTGCTGAAACCCCCAGTTACACCCGCTTCTGTTTAAAGGCTAATTGGAGGAGGAAAGTCGAATGGGGATGCACAGCGTAAGGGCGTTGTGGTGAGCTCTCGGTGTCTGGCTGAGGCGGGAATGGTCCTTCAACCTTTTTTGCAAACACTCCTCTGTTATCTTGCTGAGGAGGGCCTAATTCTTCCTCTTCCTCGCCCAGCCATCCCAAGGGCTCCCAGAAACGCACCCCAGCAGGGCCTGGGCCAAAAAGTGAGCTCCGTGGCTGTTCGGTGACAGTAGTGCCTGCAGGGTGGGAAAGACTTGTGGTGAGGTGCTGCCAGGCTACACCGAGGGAGCAACCCTTGCCCAAATGAGTTAATGATTTATGTGACTGAGTGCTTGATTATTTTTGTTAATTTCTTTTTTTCCTTTTTTTTTCTTCTTTTTTTGAGCTGCCCCAAGAGTTCCCGGCTGCTGCACAGCAGATGGGGGGGGACAGGGCAACAGCTGCTGTTTACAGAGCTGGTTGTGGGTGATGAGGAGGACAGGGGAAGAGCATTGTGGGGGACACAGGGTGTCTCATGAACGGGCTGGAGCTGTGGGTGCTCTTCCCGTCAGAAGGCCAGGTAGTGGGTGCTAAAGGCCCCGGGGAGCCCTTGGGATGCGGGGTTGAAAGGGGAGGGTGGGGGGATCCTGTGTGTGAACAGCTCGCAGGGTGTGCTGAGTGGTGAGGCTGGTGCCCTGCCTGTTGGGGTAGGGAGGACACTGGGGATGTCCCTGTGTGTGCAAGGGGGCAGGGTGGGTTCCCCCAAAGTCGGGTGGGCAGGCAACCCCCATACCAGAGCTCAGGGGACCCTGAGCATCCCTGGGTGACCTCAGCACCCTCGTGGTTGGTGCTGTGCCCTTGTCTCCACGGCCAAGTCCCTGGTTCTCTGCCTGTGGGGAGCGGGGTCAATGCCAGACTGGCCCCAGAGCCACCCCCACCACTGTCCCTTTCCCCATGGCAGCTGCTGCAGGGATGTATCCAGACCGGGTTGCTTACACCTGTAATGAACTGCTGCTGCTTCTTCTGGCCAACATCAAGCCTCAAAAAAAAAAAGAATACAGAGGCAAGGGATGCTAAGGAGGCTGATCTGTATGCGAGTGAGCAGCAGGGCTCTCCCCGGGCAGCCGCTGGCATCGGGGCGGCTCCGGCGGGGAACCGGGAGCCCCGAAGTTTCCCAGGGATGGGTGTACGTGGCTGGAGAGATGCTCGGTGCAGGCTGAAATGGGGCGAGCCTCTTGCCACCCCTGCAGTCAGGGAGGAAGCAGAGCCCCCCCCTCCCCTTTTCCCCTTCTCCCCCCCCGCCCCAGTTTAGCCACTCACCTAGGAACACCCATGTTGCTGGAAAGCCCTCTGCAGCCGGGGCAGGGTGGTGGTGGTGGTGGCGGCGGGGGGAACTTCTGGCGAGGTGGGGGCTTCTGGCAGGGTGGGGGCCTCCCCCCTTGCCTTTGTTCCCTTCAGACCCTCCCCTCGCCTCTGACTTTCCTTTGCGGCAGCTCCCCTGCTTGCCAAAAGAATGCACTGGATGGAGCGAGGGAGTGAGCCGGGCGTGCGTGCGTGTGTGCGCGCTTCTGTGCGCCTGTGTTGCCACTGACTTCATTAAAGCAAAGCTGTCCCCGAGCTGCAGAGGCGCCGGCAGCCTTGAATTCCCCGGCTCCTTGCGGGAAGCCGGCCTCGCTTTTTGCCTTCTCCTGCCCTGGCAGCCGAGGCGCTGAGCATCCCCCGCCGGTGCCCTGCCTGCCTGGGGGCTCTGCCCGCCATTCTCGCCCGCTGCCCCAGCGGATGGGTGGCCGGGCTCCTGCGGGCTGCTGAAGATGGAGCCGGGAGGAGGGAGTTGGACACTTGGCTCCAACTAGGCTGGACCACGCTGCAACCTGTTCCCCTGGCCGCCCCTCCGCTGCCGTGCTGGGTGCTGTACCAAATTGCGTCTTCCTTTGCGACGGGGCGGATGGAAGGACTTGGATCCCAGCCCTTTTTCCCTGCCTGGTCTCTGCCGGCAGACAGTCCCCGGGCTCGCCTTGTTGGAGGGGGGGGGTGGATGGGGGGGTTGGCTGGTTAAAAGGGAGCTGGTTTGGGCTCGCAGGCAGATCGATGGGAAGGATGTGGCTGGGTTTAACCCCTTGCTCAGTGGCGGAAGGTGCTTAGGGACTGAGCCGCAGGACGGGTCCCTGTCCTCCCCGCTGCCTGTGTGGCTGTTGGGAGGGGGGGTTGTAGGGGGGTGGAGGAGAGGCAGCCAAGCTGCCCACCATGCCGTGCCGCTGAGCCGGTTGCTGTCTCTCTCCACGCGGGTCCCCGCTCCCCTGGAGGGATGCAGGAGAGACGGAGCTGAGCATCACCCGGAGAGGAGGAGGGGGCTGTGGTTGGGACTGCGCCCTGCAACCCCCCTCCCTCTTCTCCCACCCTCCTTCCACCCCCCCATCCCCCCCCCGCCCTGGCCTCGGTGGTGCTGCTTTGGCTCACCTGTGTGTTTTCTTCCAGGATGGCTCGTTTTGGGGAGGCGGTGGCCGGCAGGCTGGGCTCTGGAGATGGGGGCTCCGACCAGAACAGGAGCCGGCAAGGACCTCCTGCCCCTGCTGGAGGGACCCCGGGAGGCTTCAAGCAAACCAAAGCGCAGAGAGCCCGGACTATGGCTCTGTACAACCCTATCCCTGTCCGACAGAACTGCTTCACCGTCAACAGATCGCTCTTCCTCTTTGGGGAAGAGAACATAGTAAGGAAATACGCTAAGAAGCTCATCGACTGGCCATATCCTTTCTGCGCCCCCTGCAAGCCCCCCCCTTACTCCCTGGATTTGCCTTGGTGGCCGCCCAGGACACGTGCATGTGGCACTAGCTGGCAGGTAAGCACCTGCCTTCTGCTCTTCTTCAGCATGTGGAGAGGGGTGCCCAGTTCCCAGGTCCCCAAGGGATGTTCTCCTCGCCCTGTTGCTGCTTCCCCTCCTGTGCTCTGCTTGGTGCCAGGTGGGGAGCTGAGCCCCTTCTTCCTGCAGGGAGCCCCCCAGACCCTCCTTAGGCTTGGATTTGGATGCCCCCTATGCTCGCCAGGAGGGGGGCTATGATCCTGGTTAAACCCTGCATGCCTTAAGGTGATCTGGTTGTGTGTGTGGCTGGGACAGGGTTATGGCCTTTCTTCTATGTCTTAATGTCTTGCTGTAGTTTTGTCACCCACCCCACCCCGCTTAGAGCTGCCCATCCTGGTGAGGATGGACCTCTGGGAGCTCACGAATCTTCAGTCCCTGCTGAGTGGTGGCTTTGTCTCCTCCTGCGCTTGCCTGCATGTGCCCCCTTTTTGCTGCTGATCACATCTGGCAGAGGCACAGCCATCCTCACCCTGCAGCCCCTGGCCCCCCACGGTGGCTCTGGGAACTGGTTGCCCCCTCCCTGCAGCAGAGGGGAAATGCTGAAAACCTCTGGCTGTGCCCCATGGCCCCATGGGGGGCTGGCACAGGGGACTGAGGTTTATCCCAGGGACCCTAATCCTAGGACTGGGTGGGGGATGCAGATCCCCCCTGCTCCTCCATCCTTTCATTCACCCCCATGCGCTTCTCTCCCCTCCCACCCTCCCTGCGGATGCCCCCAGGCTCCCTGGCCAGTGCCCAGCACCTCAGCATGCAGCTCCCCATCAGCCTGGGTTTGGCACCAAAGCCCCTCCTGGGCTTTGCCCCCACCAAGGACCTGAACCCGAAAACTTCAGCGTGGGCACGCTTTGGCTTCAGGATCCTCCCCGTGCCGTTTTCTGCAGTGGTGATTACATGCAGCTCTCGCCGCTGCTGCTTTCTCTCCCTGCAACTTGTTGGTTAACTTGCTGGCTCCTCCGGCGCGGGCGCAGGAGAGCTTGTCCATGTGCCAAGCAGCAATGCCTTGGTCTGGTGCAACAGGTACCTCAAGGAAACCCTCCAGCGAGGCACAGGGATGCAGGACAGGTCACCTGTCAGCCTGCTCAGCATTCAGTGGGAAAATAGTCCCCTTACAGCTCCGACACGTCAGGTTGAGCCTCTGCCATGCAGGAGCTGGGGAGCCATGAAGACCCCTGGGTTGGGGGGGGGAGGGGGGGGTATGATCTGGGGATGAAGGGACAGCTCGAGGAGGCTGTGCTCTCCATGGTATCCCTAAATCTGCCTCTGCTAGCAGCATCTGCTGGGTGGGTGGCTGCAGGAGCATCGGTGCGGTAGCAAGGATGGGAACGCGGCAGCTCGGCTCAAAACCCTGCAGGGCAGCGGCCAGGCCAGCCTGCCTGCTTTTCCAGAACACCCCAAATTATTCATGTGCTTTTTCAGTGTGGTACGGGGTGGCCCTCACTCCTTTGGCTTTCATTGAGAGCAAGAAGGAGCTGGGGTGCTGCTGCTGGCCCAGCGCTCCCGGCGTGGGCTGGGGTCCCGTGCTGGTGCGGTGCTGGTGTGATGTCTCATCTCCAGGCAGCCGCTGTTTCCTAGAGACTGGAGCTTCACCACTGCGCGCTAAAAACTCCCCAACATTATTTTTTCTTGGAATTTGCAATGGATGAGGGAGATGTTTGTTTTGTGTTTTTTTTTTTTAATATTTTTCTTCCAGAAGTAAGTGACGTATGTGAGTGCTGGGAACAGGCGTGCTCCAGGTGTGGGAGCTGAACATCCCTGGCTATTGCCTGCCTAGCTGCCATCTCTTTCCAGGAAATTCATCCACCCCGGAGCTCCTCTGCTCTGCTTGAGCTCTTGAGGGCTTGGGGGTGGACAAAGCGTTTTGGTGATGAGTTTGGTGACTTTAGCCAGGCAGGTTGTTCTCATCCTTGTAGTTGTAGCCTGGCACGTGCAGCCACTGCCTTTCGGTAGGGCCAGGGAAAACGTGTGAGCATCTCAGCTGTCTGGCCTGGAGCCCGTGGCATCACTCCTGGGCGAGGGTGGTTTGGAGAGGTGAGCATTGAATTTTGGCTGCAGTCAGTGAGGGCTGCTGGCCTCGGGAGGGAGATGGTCTGGTTCCCGGCGCTGCGGGTCGGAGCGCGCATGGCACCAAGGGAAGCCAAGGGGGCTGGGGTGGAGTGCAGGGAGGAGTGGAGGCTCTTCATCCAGCTCCAGTTGACTAGGTAATAGGGCTAAAAATAACTGGTGATTCAGGCCTGTATATCTGCTGGGTAACTGTATAATTATAACCAGCAGCCTCTGCAGTTTGGCTTCCCAGTGTAAATAGGGATGATGCATGGAGGGGAAGGAGGAGAAATATGAGCAACTGGGATTGGGATGCGGCTTTGTGGCAAGACAAGTCTTTGCTGAGTTCCTTGCTGGAAAGCCCAGTGCTTTACCTTTGCTGCAGCTGCTCTTTTTACTGGTCCTGCTCAAAATGTGAGGCAGCTACTGGTTTGGCTGTAGGAACATCTACTTCTCTTCTCCTTCGGAAACAAAGCCTTGTCCTGCCTGTTCTCCTTCTGCTGATGGCCAGGCCTTTAGCCCTGATTTCATTTGTTTGGCTGCCTGGAAAGCTGCAATTCAGTTAGCACATGAGATGGGCTGCAACTCATCTATATCTGCTCAGTTCTTCGTCTGCTTAATCACATTTGGCCTGGATAAGATCCCTCTCCCGCTCCAGAAGGGCCAGATGACATTGTGTAGCTCTGGTTATGTCCCCAAGGACATCCTCTGGCTATAGGTGCACAACAGCCGCTGTACCTGTCCTCCTGGTTTGGAAGGGGAGAGGGATGTCCATTAGTCCTCTGGGGACCTCTCTGTTCCCTGCAGCAAGGGCTTTCTCTTATCTCAGCCCTTTTGAGGACCACATCTGGTGTTGGGCTGGCCAAGAGCAGCTAGGGTGTCTGCAAAACCCCGGTACACGTCCCTGGTCCAACACACAGAGGGATTTTGCTCCATGGGATACACACCCGCGTGTGCTTGAACCATTTTGCTCGTGATCACTCCCATTTTAGGTGGACATCTCTGATGCTACATGGGCACAGCCCCTTGGGGACTCTGGCAGTGTTATGCCACATCTAAGCAAGCATCTTCTGCACCTTTGCTTTTGCCCAACCAAGTTTTTGGCAGGTCTCGCCTCCTTGCAGGAAGAGCTGCACCATGTTGTGCCGTCCTTGAGCACCTCCCTCCTTCCACTACCCAAGAACATCTTTTTTTTTCTTTTTTCTTTTCTTTTTTTTTTTTTTTCCCCTCCAAGGCTGTTTTCTGTGCCCTTCATTCATCAGATTTTAAAAATGTTTTTTTGGGGGAGGGGCGAGTAGGTGTAATGGCAGGTCCATCTTTTTTGACAGCCGGAGAGAGCGAGGCTGCCTGTCAGATGGTGAATTTAAACAGAGGCAGCTGTTGTCATGGTGACGCCAAGTTGCATCCTGTTGCTGTGGCAACCCAAAGTTAAAAAACTGATGTTAAGGCAGGAAAATCACATGATGTGGTTCTTTTTTGTTAAAAAAAAAAAAAAAAAAAAAGAGAGATATTCGTTTTCCAGTTTTTAGGTGCAGGGTGAGGTGGGGGAGAAGGAGAGCTCCATGGAGCTGTTTGCATGTGGCAGGCAGGCACCCCGTATCCCTACGGGAATGGCAGCAACGTGGGCAGCTCTGCCCTGACCCCCTCCTGGCTGATGCTGCCTTCGGTTAAGCCCTTGACAGAGACCAGGCTGCCACGTTTTGGAGTCAAAAAGCAGCACTGCCTATGGCTGCAGATGGCCAGCGGGGTGTCACCCCGGGTCGAGGCAGGTCCATGTAGTGAGATCCAGGGTGGGCTGAGCACCCCGCTGAGATACAGGCACGGCTCTGAGCCCATGCTGGCTCTCCTGAGCCTGTTTTGCTGTGCGTAGCAGGCATGCAGGAGCTGTGGCATTTGGGGTTCTGTTTAGAGGGAAAAGGTACCTTGTCTCTCTGGACATCAGTGTCTGTCAGCCCCAGCAAGGTGTGGATGGGCTCAGGAGCTCTGGGTGGTGGAGCGCAGGGATGGGGACAGCTAGGAGGGGCTGTGGCTCTACAGCTGTTTGATAGCCCCGATGTACTGGGGGAAGATCCCTGGCAGGGGACAAGCCAGGGAGGTGTTGTAGGGCTGGGGAACCCCAGAGGTGAAGTAGGACTTTGCTCTGTTTGGTCTTCGCTCCATTTGGCGTTTTGGGTTTCTCTTGGAAAGCAGCCTTGGAGAGGAGGTACTCGCTTTCCTCCTGGGATATGGAGCCAAGAGGAGGAGGGTTGGGGCGTCCTAGGGACTGGATGTTGAGAAGGTCCTTTGTTCCTGTTGTGCTTTGGGTGGAAGGGGTGTGGGAAGGTCTGTGTGAGGGCAGGCAGCAATGGTGGAGTTGGGACCAGTGAGATGAAGTCCACAGATGTAGGAGCTGAAACTCCCTCTCACTGACACCTGGCAAGCAGGGAAAGCCCCTCAGGGCAGTAGGTCCCCAGGGAAGCCTGGGGAGTGGTGGGAAATGGAGACTTAAGTTTCCAGGACATGTTGGGGCTGGGCTGTGTGATACAGACAGGGAAAGGGGTTAAATCATTCTGGGTCTTCTTGTTGGCTCCCTGAGGTAGGCTTCCCTCTGAGGTGGGCTTCCTCAAGAGCCCTTTTGGAGATGGCCCAGTGGCCTCACTCCTCTGGCTCTTCTGCTCCTTCCCCACCTGCCCGCCCAGCGGCGGAGAGAAGGCACGGTCACCAAAGTGGAAAGATGGAGGGGGGCTTCCCACAGCTCCTGGCCCTTGCCCACATCCAGGGAGGGATTTGTCTTGCACACAGCCTCTCGGGGAGGTTGCATCAGCACTATAAATCCATCTTCAGGTCTTAGAGATGGGCACACTCCCTGCCGTAGCATTAGAGATGTTCTGGGTGGGCTGGTTTCGCCTCCCAGCTGGGGAAGGGAGTGAGGTGAAGAGGGGAGTCAGAGCTGGACACTGGTGGAATCACCAGTGGCTGGACACCTCCCTGGTGCTCCTTGCCTGCTTCTGCCAGACCTGCCAAGGAGCCCCAGCTCCAGGCATGGGGTTAGCCCACAGTGCCTACTATGGGTGGCCTGGGACATGGGTCTGGAGGGGGTATCTGCATGGCCTGGGGGCACCTTCCCCACCTCAAATGCAGCGGGACAGAAGTGTGGAGCTGCAGGTGTGGCGTGCTCTGGGATCGGCCGAGTTGCTAAGGAAACAAGTCAATGGTGCAGGGGAGAGAGCATTGGGTAAAGGAGATAAATCAATAAGAAAACCTATTTTTATCAGCTCCCTAATGATCCTCCAGGAGAAGCCAGACGAAGGAGGAGGAGAAGACTGGAGGGAGATGGGCTTTCATTGGGAGATGGGCTTGGAGGGAGGCAAGTGCTACTCTGCGTTTTGGGTGGTTGCAAGGTTGTGTAATTAGACATCTAATGAGAGAGGAAGCAAAGGAGTGATAGAGCATGTCCAGTGGGCTCCAGCCTTGAGCTGGGAGGATACTTGCTTGGAAGAAGTCAAACGTGTGGACAAAATTTCCATTTACCCAGTTCAGCCAGATGTTGGGGAGGTTTTTTTTTACCTTTGGTCTCTCAAAACCTGGCACAGCTGGAGCTGCAGGGGCTTGTTTTCACATGCTTGGTGCCTTGCAGCTCTCACCCAGCTCCAGATGTGAGAACACAGGCTTGAGTCCTAAGAAAACCGGGCCAGTGGGTTTTGGAGTGTCACCTCATGCTTAGGGCAGCGAGTGCCCTGTTTCTCTTAGACTTAATATCTGCTGACCCACATGCCGTGTGCTTGCCGGGGATGTAGCAGGGATGCAGTCCCGTGCTGGGGCTGTGACAGATGTGCACTGCCCTTATGCAGATGTTGGAGCCAGCAAGGAAAGAAATATAGGGGCAAACCGGGTCGTTAGAGGGTGTCCAGCCCCCTGCTGGGCAGGGCTCCCCCCGCCGCTAGCTTTGGAAAAATTGGGAAGTTTCCTACCTGGGTGTTTCCCCCGCGGGAGTAGTGGCCGCAGGAGGGAGGAGGCAGGGCTAGACGTGCGTGGCGTGGTGGGGAGGAGCGCGGGATGCTCGGCAGGGTTAGCCCTGCTGGGGCGGACAGAAGGACGGACTCGCCGCGCCGTCCCCACGCTTCTCATCTAGGCAAATGTGCCTAGAGCCTGGGGAGCTGGCTGCGCCGCCCTGCTAACTGCACTCTCTTCTTTTAAGCCTGTGCTAATTCCTCCCAGACTTTCAGGAAAATGAAACAAAAAGACCCCAAATAGGCCGATGGCTCCGGGCCAAGCGTCGCAGCCTGTGCATTCGCTCGAGTGTGTGGCCAGAGGCGGGAAGCAGAGGAAGTATGGGGCTTTTTTTGCAGGGGCCGTGCAATGAACTCCTCGCTTGTACGAACCCTCAGATGAAAACTTTTGGGGTCTGGCTTCCCCTCCCCGAGCATGGGGAAGCTGCTCATGCTTCGTGCCCAGCTGGCATCGAGGTGTGAGCCCGCAGCAGTGAGCTCTGCAGTGGTCTCTCTTGGTTTTCCTTTAACTTCGCAACCATTAATTTCACTGAGTGGCCTTTTAAATGCCTTGGCTGAATCTTCTCTGGCTCTTCTCCCTACTGGGCTAAATACATCCCGGCTCCTGCAGGCTCTCCTTGGCTGCCTCTCCTGGCCAGCTCGCTGGGGACCTGCTCTGATGCCCAGTCCCGCTCCCACCTTGCCGCGTGCCGCCGGTGTTAATTCATGGTTTCCACTTACCCGTGCTCGTGGCCAGCACGAGGATGTCTTCTATTGCCCATGGGCTCGGGGCCACTGGTTTGAAGCATCGTGCTCTTGCCAGTGGCTTTGTCGGCCAAAAGCAGAGGCTGCAAAAGAGAAAATCATCTCTTTTCCTGATGGGGTGGGTGTTGGGCACCTCCTGCCCTGAGTGGTGCAAGCCTTAAACCACTGGGTCTGGAGAAGCCCGGTGTGGTAGGGAAGGGCTCAGCCAGAGCGCTGGTCCCTGTGCTGGCTTGGGACAGCAGGAGCATGGATGATTTCTTTATGGCAAGTCCATCTCGGGTGGGGTTGCAATCCCCTTTCCATAGCCATGAGCCTTGGGAAGGTGGCAGTCCCTTCCCAGGGTGGCCGCTGACACTGGTGGTGACAGTAGTATAGCTGTGGGGTTTTGGCATGGAGGGAGCCCCCCAGAGAAGGGGGTGTGCTGCCTGCTCATGGGTCTCACCTCATTTTGTTATTTGAGGACAACAAGGCTTTTATTGCAATGATGTGGTAAAGATGGATGGGAAGTCAGAAAGATGGGGCCGTCCTGTTGTTTGGAAGTGCTTTGTTTTCAGGGCTTGGTGGGAGGAGGGAACTCTGCACCCCCACCTCACTCCTGGCAGACCCTGTGAATCAAAAGGCAGGAGGGAGCTGAGTTTGGGGTGCTTTCCTCCCCTCTCCCTCCTCCACTCACTCAGGTCCTCAGATGCCAGCATCTGCTGGTGTGGGGGTTGCTCCTGGAGAAGGATGTGTAAGCCCTGCACATGGTTGTGGGATTTCAGATGTTTGTAAGGGTTCAACTGGATTCTGTTGATAAGGTGCTGCTACCCCTCAGGGCCTCACTGAAGCATGGCTGAGATTTCAGCCCTGCCTGAACTGAAGCCCAGACCCAGACACCATCAGTGTCTCGAGCTGCGAGTGCTCAGCCTGGTGTTCTGTAGCTCTCAGCTATCCTGCCACCCGTGGGGTTCTTGGCAAGGGACCCTTGGCTCCCAGGGCACATCCACCTTGCCAAAGCCAGGTTGTAGGGTGGGCTAATCCACGTTGGAATCCCAGGACCTGTCAGGGATGTCCCATCCTCCTTGGGCGATACAGATACCCTTCCCATGGGGTTGCTTTAGGACTGGGGCTGCTGGTAGCCTTTGATACCCTCCACTCTAAGCCCCATCTCCTCCTGCTTTGTGATGGAAGAGACAAGGCAAGCAGCTGGGCCACAGCGTGCAGGGACATGCAGCCCCAGCCACCAGGATGCCATGCTGGGGAGAGCCTCCCTGACACTGCCAGGGATCATGCTTTTCCAGATGAAGCCCAACCTCGTCAGAGCCTGTTTGTCCATTTTCTTACTTGTGTCTGTCTTCTAGCTTTCCACAATAAGCAGTATTGCTCTCCTAAGAGACTTTACAGCTGAGCAAAGGCTGACGGTTAAATGTCCCATTGCCTTGGGAAGGAGGTGACGATGCTCAGCAGATCTCTAGTGAGGAAGGTCCTGGGGGCTCTCAGTTCTTGTCACCTCTCTCATTTATACCAGTACTAGGTAGGCTTCACCCTCCTGTGTGGGGGCAATGGGAGGTGAAAACTGGGCTCTGCGTGTGCATTTTCCTGTGGCAAAAGCAGTGGTGGTGGCTAACGAGCCGGTGAAACAAGAGGTTGGCAGGGGCGGGCTGGAAGGTTGGGGGACATCATCCACTTCTTCTCTGCTCCTTAACTCCCCTCCACTCCCTTCGAGTACATGATCCTGGCAACCATCATTGCCAACTGCATCGTGCTCGCCCTCGAGCAGCACCTCCCTGAGGACGACAAGACGCCCATGTCACGGAGATTAGTAAGTACCTCGCATGCATCGCTCTCCAACCTTTGTCAAGAGTTCTGGTGGGGGGGCCACTCCATCCCACCAGCCAATTTCTGCTGGTTTTAGGGGGTAGGGTAAGAGATTTCCTCTGGGATGAGTCCTTCCTGCCTTCCTGGGGTTGCTGTCACATAGTCCTCCTCCCTGGAAAGGATTAAGGAAGGTCCCTTAAAGTCCCTTAAAATGTGGGGTAGGGAAGGGGGACTGGGCAACTTGAGTGCGTTGTAGCCCCCACTTTTTGTTTCCAAGGTAAACGCTGTCTGAGGAATGGTGGGGAAAGCTCCCAAAGGGGAGGACGGGGCTGGGGAAGGTGAGATGGGATGTCAGTTGGGTCAACGTGAAATGTGTGGTGCTGTGTTTTCTCCATCCTCTCCCTCTGACTGTGTCACTGATTCCCCTCTGGCAGGAGAAGACGGAGCCCTACTTCATCGGGATTTTCTGCTTCGAGGCTGGGATTAAGATTGTGGCTCTGGGATTTGTTTTCCACAAGGGTTCGTACCTGCGCAATGGCTGGAACGTCATGGACTTCATTGTGGTCCTCAGCGGGTGAGTCAGATGATGTGGTTGGTGTTGGTGGGGTTGGGCGACTGGTCATGGGCACTTGTCCCAGTGGGAACATAAGCTTCAGGACATGGGGCATGGCCCTGGTTTGCTGTTGTCAGTGGCGTTTTGTCATCCTGAGGGAGTGGAGGATGGTTCCCCGCACTGGAAGCTCCTGTGTTGGCTTTGCTAGGGGCTGATGATGGTGGGACAAGGTTCCCTATCGGGTGAGGAGAGCTGGCTCTGAAGGCATCATGTCCAGCTTTCCTCAGCTGGTGGCCTGACGTCTGTCATGTATCTGGGCATGGGGTGAGGTGAGGACAAAGCAGGGGCATGGTCTGATAAGCAAAGCATGTGGTTGTGGTCTGGGAGAGGTTTTGGTCAAACCCTACATGGGGAGGGAGAAAATCTCTTCCCTTACCTTCCCAAGCACTTTCCAGCCTAGGTCTGGAGCTGGGTGTTTAGGAATGAGATCCCGGTGGGGCCTTGTTCCCAGGTGATGCTCACTCAGCATCCCAGTGTGCAGCCACGATGCTGGGGGTGCTAGTGCACAGAGCTTCACGGGTGCTGGTTGTGTCACTGGTGATGTCACCTGCTGGAGACATGGCCCAGATTTGAGTCTTCCTTGCTGTGTGATGGGCTGTGCTGATGATATGGAAATGAACAGGGATATTTGGGCTAGTCCTAGCCAATGGTGGTAGTCGGCTTGAGCAGAAGCCTCCTATGGTGACCCCATGGCCCCTTGCTGTGTGGAGGGTGGGTGGGTGTCTGCAGCCACCAAGGAGTCCCGAGCAAGGGGTGCCTGCATTATGGTCATTTGGCTTTTGCGTGCCAAAGGAAATGCCATGTTCAGAGGAGCTGGTCTGATGTGTACAAACAGATGGTGTCTGTGGATCTCTTAGCACTTAATGAGCTCTACTGGGTGGAGAACAGCTGCAGGTCTGGCTGGGAAACTGAGGCACGGGAGCCAGGCAAGATACCTAGAACCTCTCCTGAACTGCTTGCTATATAGTCCTGTCTCTTGACTTACAGGGTGGTGGCACCACGTGGGAGTTGACACACATTTGGGTGTTTGGAGGAGGAAGGGGGATGCTGAGCATGGTGCTGACAGGGCTGTGGTGATGGGTGCTGCTTGTCTGTGGTGGAGAGGTACAGGTTGGGACTGCGCTTAAGAGAAGGCTTGAGAACGCGACCGAGAGTGTTTTGACTCCCTTGGTCCAGTATGGCCCCACTGGGGAGTGGGGCCATCTCTGCCTGTGAAGGCAGGGTGTCTCTGTGCTGGTGGTGGGGTGATGCTTCTCAGTGGACAACATAGGGGCTGCGGGCGGGCAGTGCAGCCATTGCACAGGATGCTGCTGGCTCTTCTGCATCTGCAAAGTGACTCTCAGGGGAGGACTCTGTGACCAGGTGGGCTTGCTGCTGCAGGGAGAGCAGCTGGGCAAAGGTAGTCACACCTCTGGGGACAACGTGGGACACGCGTCACCCCTGTTTGCAACAAGAGGGGATGTCTCATCCTCACTGTGCAGGGCTGAATGTGCAGAAAGTGGGCGGGAGGCTGGGAAATGCCCATCAGCCATCTCCTGGCCTGGACATCCTTTGGGGCCAGGGCCAAGGGGAAGCGTTGGGCTGGGAGGGGGAATTCGCCGTGGACCTCTCGTCGCCCTCCCCGTGGCTCCGGGTGAGCCGACTGTAACCGAGTCGGTGCTGAGTCAGCGCTCGGCGATTACTCACTCCCAAAAGCCTCGCCAGCTCCTTCCAGTGCCGCGCTGTGCCGGGCCCCGTGCCAGGGAATCAATTGTCCATGAAGGGCTGTAAGTGCCGTGCCGGCCGCCCTGCCGGGAGGTGCCCGGGTCCCCCTGACACCACCGGTTACAGGGCACAGCCCTCCAGGGTCTGCTTCACCACCATCACCCTTCCCCCTCCGCCCCCGCCTTGCACCCTAATGTTTGCTCCGGCAGGATGAGACCCTCTTCAAGAAACGCATTGGGTACCCACCAGCTTTGCCCCAGCACCTGCTGGCACGGGCTTGCTGGGCTTTTGGGGTGAATTCTGTTGTATGATGGGTGGAGGAGGCAACCTGCAGTAGTTCTTCCTGGAGCAGTTTTGGGGATTATCACTGGAGAAACAGCTGGACCAGGTCATGGGCTCCTCCGTGCTGTTCAGCCTTTGCTTTTGCCATGCGGGTGCTGACAAAGCTGCTGTTCTTCAGCGCCATGGTTATGCCTCCCTTGCAAGAAAGCCTTGCCTGTTGGATCTGCTGAATTATTGGCGAATTTCGTCAGCAAATAATCCTCGGCTGGCAAATGACTCGCTAACAGCTTGCGGGAGAGGGTTTGCACTTGGCGCTTCACGCTGTGTCGGTGGCGTGAGGTGGGTGGTGAAGTCTGTACGGAGGAGGTGTGCGGGTGACCGGCAGGTTCAGGATTATCTTTGCGGGTTAAAACCTTACGCTTGATTAATACGTGAGGGTCTGGACAGACTGTTGAGCTTGGGAGAGTTGATGGTTGTTGGGATCTCGTCACGACTTAGCAAGAGGCAGTGGCCCTGGTGGAGGGGACGTTGTGAGCATCAGAGGTGTAGGGTAGTGCTCGCCTTGGGATGTGCTGACCACTTTGGGATGCTGGTGTATCCCATGAGGGTGGACCAGAGGGGATATCCACATGAGCAGAACTTACCCCAGGATCCATCCCTAATGGACCTAGAGGGACCAGGCATCATACTCGTTGTCCCTTGTCCCTCTGAGGGTGACATGGGGTATTAGTCATCCTTTCTGGTATTACTCTTTCCTTTTTTTTTCCATGTGTCCACTAAGTGAGGTGGCATCATGGTTTTTTGGCTTCCATGAGCTGCAGGATTTCCTGGGCATGCTTTCCCTGGTGTAAATTAGCCTAATGAGGGGCTGCTACCGTGAGTGGCCTTCTGGGACCCTGTGCAGGAATGGATGGCACCGATTTGGGTTCAACTGGTGTTTGCTTCTTATGTCAATAAATCCAGATTTTTTCATCTCAGTGGAAATCATCGCCCACGTAAAACTCCCTGATGCTAAAGCTTCCATTGGGGAACTAATAGTCACATTTGTAAACCTGCTCTGTTTATAACCTGTGGTTTCCAAATCATCATTGCTGCCTGAAAAAAACAGCCTTGCTCTCCCCCAGCTAAAAATATTTTTCTCTGAAAACGTGTGTGAAATACCTTTGTTGGTTCTGAGGCAGAGCTGGGGAGGGGAGTGTCTGTGTTTCACCTGGGGTTTGGGGGTGCCCATGCACAAACCAGAGCTGGCTGGGGGCTGAAGCTGGACTTGTGACTTGCTCAATGCTGCATATCCTGGACCAAAATGGGGAAAACTGGTCAGAAGGGTCACCTTGGTGACCTCTTAATTGGTGGTCTCAAGAGGGAGAGGTTGAAGGACCTTCAGCCATCAGCAACCGGAGCATCAGCTCTGTGCTCCCTGGGTGCTGTTGGCATAATGAAAAGAGAAGGAGGACCCTACACCAGCCTGCCTTGTCCAACGTGGCATATGAAGGAGCATGTGGAAAAAGAAGAGTTAAACTCCCTCTGAAAATATCCAGGTGGGTGTGTGCTTCACACACTCCGAAGCCTGAGCATCATAGCACTGCGCTGGCTTTTTTTTATAGCAGTTGCAGTGGTAATACAATAACACGTTATGTGAGAGGTGAAGGGGCGGGGAAACACTTCTAACAATGGGAAAAAATCCAAATGGAAATCAAAAGGCCCTTGTGAAGCTGTGCTGCTCGGGAGCCGGGGAAGCAGCCGCTATAAAGCCAGCGTAAATATGCCGGGGTCACTAAAAGGAAGAGCTGGCGTCAGGGGTGTTTTTTTGGAGGTTTTAATAACAGCCGGTACACCTGGATGCCTTTTTGTGTGAAGCCCTTGGGCACTGTGGTTTTCATTAAGGGGTTTTGTGGGGTGGAGCGTGGCCAAGGGAAGGCAGGAATGAAGGATCGCCGGTGGTGCCTGCCATGCCTTTACCCAACCCGGAGGGACACCACCCCGCGCTGGCGGCGGAGAGCCTGGCTGCAGGGTTGCAACATGAGTATGGGGACGAGGAGGGCAGGCTGTTGCACGGTGTGGTGCTGCCTGGATTTTGGGATGACTGTCCTGGAAAGTGCCCAGTGCCCTTTTTTTTTTTTTTTTTTTTTTTTTTTTTTTTTTTGCAATTTCCCTGGTATCCCCCATGGCTGATGTGAGGGTGCTTTGCTTTCTGGGATTTAGTGCGTTTCACCCAGTGCAAGTTCTGTGTGTCTTAGGTGGTCTTTTCGGTCTCAGAGGTGCAGAGATGGAAAGGGGTGAGACCTTGAATGGGCGCCGGCAGAAGCTCTGTGTGGGAATATTCATATGCTCCATCTCCTTGTGGTTTGGGATGCCGGCACCCAGCAGTGTGCCTGGCACCCCATGTGTGTTTGAGAGCACGCACGTGTGCATGTACACACCTGGGGATGGGAACAGGCTCTTGCCACAGCACTGACACCTGGAATTTCCTAACCAAGGGAGTATAGCACACCTCCAGGCAAGGAAGTTTGGAGAGGCGGATACAATGCTTGGAGAACAAGCGTTAAATCAGAGCACAAGTGCAGCATCCCAACAGGATTATTCTGCTGGAGCCTGTACCATTGCAAGCAGTAATAGGGTAAACCAGTAAGGAAACAGCCCCAAGTCCAAAAGTGGAGCAATGCTCTGATCACACCAGACAAGACTGTTTTTTTCCCCTCTTCCTTTCTTTTCATGAATGGTGCCGGTCTCCAACCTGATGTCTGCCCCATCTCCCGCCCCCTTCCCAGCTCTTTCCTTCCAGGACAATTAGTTAAGTGTTTGGTCTTTTCGTTTGGATGAATAATTAATTTCCCGGCTTTCTGAATGATTCATGCACCATATGCCATGGCGATGGGACGTGCCTGACACGGGCACCTCGCACAAAGGGCAGCACCGGTTCCCCAGCCTGGCAAGGGGGTGGGATGGATGAGGGAAAAGGCTTTGCGCCGCAGGGTATGGGTGGTGGCAGGACATGGGGTGACCCCTGAACAAGGGAGACCCAAGGCTCTGGATTTTGGGGGAGACAGGCACCCCACCTCCTCTGGGTGCAGGATCCAGCCCTGGGGCTTCTCACATGCTTTTGCCCCATCCTTCCCAGCTCCCCTTCCCGGGGGCCATCGGCATTGCACCCCCTCCCAGGCTCCCCTCTGCCCCGTGTGGTCCTCAGGAGCTCCTTCCACAGCCCTAACACCCTTGCAGAACCTCCCAGACCAGTGTGAAGCCCTCGTTCTCCTTGGGGTAAAGCCTTGGGCTAAGCCACAAAGTCCTTACGTGCTATTTCTTTGTGCTGCCATGGACCTCACTCCAGGAGAGGGATTGTGGGGTAAAAGCCTGGCGTGAGGGAAGCGGAGAAGGCTTATTTTTTACCACATCCTCACATGGAGAGGTGGCATCACCTCTGCTTAGGTAAATATCCCTGGGACTTTGGACCTCTCATTTGGCATGAGTTCAGACAGCTTTTGCTATGGTACTTGGTCACCTGTGCTGAGTTTCTCTTTTTGGGGCTGCCTCTCCAGCCTCCTAGCAATGACTTCAGGTTTCCATCAGGTCCCATTTGTGGAAACAGTTTCAACAACATCTTCTTGCCCTGCTAAATCCTGCCTCCATCGAGTGACAGTGCAGGGGCTGGAGGCAGGAAGAAGGCCTGGGGTTTGGCCAGCTCGTAGGGTGCAGAGGGGATGCTCCTTCTCTGCACAAAATCCTGGGGTTCTCTCCAGGAAGAGGTGACCTTGGGGGATCATTTGCTCCAGATTGAAGGTTGGTGTAGGCAGATTTTTGCGTTCACCCTCATCACACCTTGCAGGGAGTGGTTGGTGCCCAGTTCAGGGCTCTCAAAGCTACCAGGAAAGACAGGATCAGCAGCTTTGCAGTTCTGCAATCCACTTGTGTCACGGCCCCAAAACCTAGAAAGAGAAAGCAAAGATGATGGAGGTTTTAAGGTTTCTCTGAACTGTGCCAAGGGCAGGACTTGGACCTGGTCCCTTGGCATCCCCAAAGAAGGACCACTGCACTCTGCTGGGACATCCTGACATCAGCATGGGCAACCTGATCCTGCTGGCCCTTGAGCAGGGTTTGGACCCAAGATCCTAGAGTCCATCCTGCTACTGGTGATGCTGTCTGCAGAGAGAGGAGAGGTTGATTCACCTGCAGAAAAAGGGAAAGAATGGGGTAAATTCGTCAGGTAACTTACTTTCCGTGAGCCGTTTGACCAGTGTATTAATTATGAAGTAGTCTCCCTCGTAGAGTCAGGTGGCAGTGCAAGCCTTCAGGGGCCTTTCTACTTAATTATAAATATTAATTTGCGTGTCAGCCAGCCAGCCAGAACCCTCTCTGCCCCAGATTTTGAGCTGAGATTAGTCTGTCTGAGACGATCCCTCCCTCCACCCAGTACACCCTGGAGCTGCCCTTTGCTAGGACGGCTTGTCTGCGTGTGCTTCTGCAGTGGTCCCTGATGGAAACGGTCTAGGGATGCTCAGTTTGGGGTTTGGGGGGATGAATTGGGTCTGACTGCTTGGGTATTCAGCCTTTGGTTGGGGTCCTCGGTGTGAAGCCCTTTGCAGCTTGCCCCGGGCTGTGTGTGCTGTCCCCAGGGCTGGTGGTGCCACTCACGGTGGGATGATGGGGATGGGGAGTGGGTGTGATGCACAGCCCCTGGCATGGGCAGTGGAAGCACAGTGGATGCTGTAGTGTGCGATATCACCCCAATTTGGCGCTGGCTCTGTGCTTGTAAAAGGGCTCTGTGTGTCAGGGACATCGAGCATCGCTCCTGCTTTATTCCGTTAAATCCCAAAGAGCGGAGAGTTGTTTAAAACATGATTATTCTTTTTTTTTTTTTTTTTCCCCCCTTGGGAAAGAAATCCATAGGTGCAGGTCTTCAGCTGGCAGCGAGGGCGTAGGCTTTGCTCAGCTGCTGCGCGCTGGAGCGGTGCCCGAGGGCTGAGCATCTCTCTGCCAGCCGCCAGCCCCAGAGCCTGCAGGTGCAGCTTGGCCCAGCGGGAGCTTGCCCTTCGCTCCGCAGCCTGTAAATAAATAAAATAAAATAATCATCCTGGTTGCAAACACAAAGCATTGGATTATTTTTTTTCTTTCTTTCTCAGAAAGCATGTTTTTGTCTGCTGGTGATTGCTCACTATTCAATTATACTGTGGGGATTAGCGTGTATTTCCCATCCTGCCTCCTCTTTCATTTGCATTCTTCCAATAGTTCCTCTCTGCTCTTTTCTCCACCTGAAGTCTCTTCCCCCTTTCCTGTGAAGAAGTAAAACTAACCCCTTTGCCTGGGTGACCTATAAAAACGCCTTCACTTTTTTTTTTCTTCTTTTTTTCTCCGGTACATATGATGAAAAGCATGAGCTCATTGGGATTTTTATAGCCCAATCTGGCAGCTTTTTCAAATAACTTGGATGGTGAGATGTAATTTTAGTTTGGGTCCTTGCCTAAAAATAAAGAATAATTATTAGCACATCAGACGTGGATATTGTAAGTGTTCGAAAAGGGTTTAAATTGTTCTACAGATAACGGAGCTGCCGCCCTGTGTCAGCACAAAGGTGTGTCATAGCCCGAGTCCCATCTCTGTCCTGTCCATCCTGAGGAGCTGTAAGAAATCCCAACATGGATCAGGAAATAAATCAGAAATGGGTCGTGCTGGGTGATATGGGTCGCTCTCTGAAGATAAAAACAAACAAAAGAAAAAAGAAAAAAGAAAAAAAGGCATGTTTAGAGGATTAATAAGCAATTAACAGGTGAGATGCTGAAGTCCAAAGCAGAAGGGTGTGTTTTAAGCGTTGAATTTATTATTAGCAGTAACGTGGTGGTGGTGTCTGTGCGTACTAGTGAAGCCTGGCTGTCAGGGAGAGGTGATGTCTGTTATTTAGAGCCGCCAAAAGGCTTGGGAAAGGCAGACAGAAACCATTCTTGCATGCCTGGAAGCTTGCTTGGCTTTATCCAGCCACCTCAATTGGTCTAAACGTGGTCCAGGGCTGCTCAGACCCTGCTCAGATACCTAGGTGCTCTGCGGTGGGCGAGTTTCCCAGGAGCAGCTCCAGCAGCGCGTGCTCCCAGAGCATCCACCCGTGCTGGGAGCCACAGCTGTGTCTGCAAAAGGATGCACAGGCACCTAGTTTGTAGCTCTGGGTCATCTCTTTGTTGCCGGTCAGGAGACGTGTCTCCAGCACATCTGCCTGGCTCTGGTGATCTGTCCAAACCTCCTCCCAAAAGAGCTCGTGATGTCCCCTGTCCCCCAGCG
This sequence comes from Gallinago jamesoni, assembly GCA_025769975.1. NCBI lineage: Eukaryota > Metazoa > Chordata > Aves > Charadriiformes > Scolopacidae > Gallinago > Gallinago jamesoni. The sequence goes on from JAOQGH010000004.1 coordinate 2,400,328, forward strand.
AGGACAAGGAGCATGTCACCTTGCCACAGAGGAGTCCCATTCTTAGCAGCTAATTTAGAGCGCTGGGAAGTAGTGCCCTGAAATCGCCTGAACCTTGCCTGGAGGCTTGGTGCGACGGCTCCGGAGCCCTTCAAACAAATCTGGGTTAGCGGAGGACTTTGCAGCCAGGGTGCTCTGCTCCCCTCCGCCACAACGGGCAGCTGGTGATGGTCCTGCCCTGGGGAGGAGATGTGTGGTGGGGCTGGAAGCAGTGATGGCTCCACCTCCATCACTCCTCCCGATTGTGTAGGACCACTGTTCATGCTGGTAGGAGAGAGCTCTGCTGTCAGAAGCCTCCCAGCTGGGGCTTTTCACAGTGCTGGGTTTGCATTGGCAAGCCCTCGGCAGAAGGGCTGGAGCCCACATCCAGCCTGGGAACATCTCTGGTCTCCCGGAGATGCTCAGCCCCGGCTGGAGTCAGCACTGGGGCTGCAAAGTGCCTTTCCCCCATCCCTTTGGGGGGCTGGTTGGACACCAGGCAGCGGGACGTGAGGAGTAAAAGCTGAAGGAGGGTCTCGGGGTCTCCAAAGCAGCATTGGGTGCAGCATGTCCTCTGTGCTGGTATTTTGGGAAGCGCTGGGTTTGCTCTTGCTGGCAGGTTGCATGAAAGAGATGGAAGTGCCCATGCTATTCTCTCTCCCACGTGCTGCTGAGTGGCTGTGCTTTATCATACTTATTGATTTTGATCTTATAACCAATTTAACAACGCAGCTCTCCCCAGCCTCTGGGTGCTTCTGACTTAATTAAACCCCTTTTCTTGGTCTCCCGACAGCCCCGTGGGTAGTGGCTGCTCACGAGCTGGGGCACAGGGACCATGCTGAAGGGGGATGGGTGAAAGGGAACGTGCCATCAACTCTAAAAGATGCCCATGTATATTGGGCATGAGCAGCCTGATACGGGGATTTCTGAGTGATGCTGGAGTGATGCATCCCAACTGGTGCTGGAGCCAGGCTTTGCAGCTGACCACGTGTGCTGGGGCAGGGAGGAAGATGAGGCTAGGAAATGGAGTTGAAACAACCTGGTTTGCTGATGTGCGAGCATTTGTGAGGCTGGGGTATCCTAGGAAACCCAGGCGCCTTTCTGGAGGGGCAGGTTTGGTACCTGCCGTACCTCAGGGAGAGGGGGAGAGAAAGAGTGCTAATTGCTCAGCGCGCCAGAGAGCTGTTCTGGCCTGTAATTAGATGAATTAGTGGAACAATGACCCAATTTCACTCGGTTTTTGGATTGCTGCAAACAACCCTGAGATTGCTGCCTCCCTCTGTCCTGCTCTCCTCCCTATCCCCTCCTCTCCTGTCCCCTGCACCTCTACTGCAGCTCCCCCTCTTCCTCCTCGCCCAGCACCTGGGGGCTGAGTCCCGACAGGAGAGGAGTCCATGAACTCTGGCACTGCTGTCTGTGCTCCTGTGGCTCCGCTGGCATTCCTGAGCTGCAGCATCTCATTCCCCCCAAGTATTTCCACTACTGGACTCGGTGTGCACCAGCTCCCTTCTGCCCCAGTTTGTTTTCCAGAGGTGGGCCTGAAAAAAAAATCTTTGTGTTTCAAAAGAAAACCTCTGGAGTCCCTCCCGTGCCTGCTGGTTGCCTTCCAAGGTCATCAAACTTTCATTACTGTAGATTTTTGAATGCATGTAAGGTTCTCGTCTCCTTCTCAGCAATCCCAGAGGTAGGACTCTAAGGAGTCCATGTGTGGAAAAAGCCAGAGCAGCTGATGGCTGCAGGTGCTGCCAGAGAAGCATGGGTGACCATCAGGGGGACGACCCCCATCTCTGGGGCACCATCTCTGGTCCACGTGCCACCACCCTGGAAGGGAGGTTAAACCCATGCAGCTGTGATAAGCACGGTGTTGGCAGTGTTGAGACCCCAGAGTGTGTTTGCACAGCGTGGGTGATGGCCAGCTCTGTGGCGTGGGGCTGTCCCCAGCCATCCTGGCATGTGAGGGGCATCCATGTGGGGCTGCCAGGGCTGGGTGGCCCCTGGGTGGCTTTGGCTGACCATAGTGGCCCGTGAGCTTTGGTGCCAGAATCAAATAGGGCTCACTGGCATACGGCCAGAAGGCACTGAATCTCTGTACCTGCTTAGGGACACGATCATCCTTGTGACTTTCCCTAGCCTGGTGTAAGAACGTGGCTTTTGGTACTGGGGTGGCCGAGGGCTTTACCTGGGCTAACTCTGCTTTCTCCCTGTCTGCCTGCAGCATCCTTGCCACCGCTGGGACACACTTCAACACTCATGTGGACCTGCGGACACTGCGGGCCGTGCGTGTGCTCAGACCTCTGAAGCTTGTCTCGGGCATTCCCAGTAAGTTGGATGCTCCTCCCAGGTTGTCCACATCCATCCCTGAGGTCCTTCATAGTAGAGAGGGGTCCTTGTGCCACCTCAGAGATGCACCCCGTATTTCTGGGGTGGCACAAGGACAATCAGGGAAGAGTGAGACAAACCTTCCTATGGAGTGGGGACCTCACATGCCTTTTTCCCAGCCAGCCCTTGGGTAGCCTGTAGGGGAGGGGACTCTTGGATGGCAGCGTTTGGTGTCCCTGTGCTGGCACGAGGCTGAGCTCAGCAGCTCACCAGGGCCCACCAGTGACTCTGCTTCCCTGGCCAGAAGGCAGTGGGTGGATCCTTTCAGGACTGAAGTTTATTCAGGGGAGTTTTCTCTCTCTCTTTTTTTCCCTCTCTCTCTTTTTTTCCCTCTCTCTCTCTTTTTCCCTTTCTTTTCTATTTTTTTTTTTATTGCAAGATTTCATCTGCCGGCACGGGGATAAATAGAGAAAGTAGGCTGCTGCTGGCACCAGTCCTCCCATCCTTCCTGCCCTGGGCACCGGCTGGGCGGTGTGCTGGATGCATGCCTTGGGGGCAGCAAAGGGGACAGAGCTGCACAGACCATGTCTCACTAAGTCCAGGTGGGACAAGGACAGACAGGACACCAGAGGGGAGACCAGATCCAGAAGCCAGTCCTCCTGGAGTCTTGCTCTGCAGCCTGTCCTGCCCTGTCCCACCTGGGATGGTGCTTTCCTCTGTGATCCTCAGCTGCCTGAAGGGATGGTCTAGGCTGTGCTGGCCTCTCGCATCTGTCTGATGATTGTCTGTCCTCTCTGTTCACTGTCCTCCTCTTGCCAGGGGTGGGATGGACATGCCCTAGGCAGGGGAGTTGCATCACTGTGCTGAGCTGTGTTCTTTCTCTCCCCTCCCAGGTCTGCAGATTGTGCTGAAATCCATCATGAAGGCCATGGTGCCTCTCCTCCAGATTGGCTTGCTGCTCTTTTTTGCTATCCTCATGTTTGCCATCATCGGCCTGGAGTTCTACAGTGGGAAGCTGCACCGAGCCTGCTACACAAACAATTCAGGTGGGGAGATGGGCTCTGCACCCCCTTTGCATCTCACGGGTGGAAAACAGCTAGGATGAGCACTTGGGAAGCCCAGGGCTGAGAAGATCCTGCATTTTAATTCATGCACAACAGGCGTCACCTGGTTGTGTTCAGGATGTCCCAGTTTCTTACAGGAACAGTTTGTGTGCAGCCAGGGCAAGTCCCAGCAGGGTCCACTGCTTTGCCCCAAGCCCACCTGCATTCAGGCTCTTTGCCTCGCCAGTCCCTTGCTTCTTTCTTACCTCTGCCTCCTTTGGCTCTCTGCTGTGTGCTCGCAGGTGAACTAGAGGAGCTGGACCCCCCTCATCCATGCGGGGTGCAAGGTTGCCCCCCGGGCTATGAATGCCGGGAGTGGATCGGTCCCAACGACGGGATCACGCAGTTTGACAACATCCTCTTTGCTGTGTTGACCGTCTTCCAGTGCATCACCATGGAAGGGTGGACCACAGTCCTGTACAATGTGAGTAGCCCTGCTCTGTAGTCCCTTTGGGCAGCTGGGCATGGAGGTGGGGAGTCAGACCCAGTATTTTTGTGTGCTGGAAACCAATGAGATCCTGATGAGATGGGGATGGGGTCGCTCCTTCTCATTTGGGCAGGAGATGGGGGTAGAGAGGTGTGTGTGGTACATGCCTCTGGGCAAAGGGAGCTCTAAGGACTTGTCCCCCATCTCTGGGCTGGCTGCGCAACTCGTGGAGAGTAAAGCCTTGTGGGCATAGGCTGCAGCAAGCCTCCTGCTTGAGGACTGTCCCTGGGGAGGCATCCTTTCTTCCCTCCTCCTCCTCCTCCTGCACTCCCCAGGACAGCTCTGTAAGAGTGGACAGGGTTTCTGGGCACTGTGCATCTGCTCTCCCTGAGGACCAGGTGGCGGATGTGCCTGCAGACCCGTGGTGGCCTTGAGAAGCCTCAGAGCTGGACTCGGACCACTTCCCTGGGTCAAGGGCGACATTTCGGTGACTGACAGGGAGCTGAGAACTTTGGCATTTGTGCTGCAAATATCTGTCAGTGCTGACAAAGGAGGGAATGACTGGGCTGGGTTCCTGTGGTTTGCAGCTGCTTGAATTTTCCAGTGCCCGAGCCTTTGAGGTGCCCAGGGGACAACTTGGGGGCAAAGCTGGGAGCAGGAGAAAAGCTACAGGCGATCACAAAGTGCAATATATTTGTGGGCCATATACATAAGTTTTAGTTTATGGGCTAGAAGCAACCTTGCTGGTTCTGTTTCCAGCCTAATTTTGGCGTCACTGTACCGGGAATGTTTTTATATCCTGGTTCCCATAGTGCCTGGAGAGTTGCAGAGCAGTATTGCTCTGCGGGAGGCTTGCGATTGGGAAACATGCTTTGAGAGTTACTTGGTTGTGAGCAGAAACACTGGTTTTTAACCCCAGGCGAGGGCACTGTGCTTGCCAGCCTTGGGGTCCCCCTCCTGCTTGGTCCATCCCAGGGTCCTTCTGGGACTGCAGGCTGGTGTGCGCCGGCAGATGGACCATGAAACCCAGACTAGGGTAGAAAGGGGAGAGTTCATATCAAGGGCTTAACTGTGCCGTGAGGATTTGGTTTTCCTTAGAATCATAGAATCATTCAGGTTGGAAAAGACGCTTGAGATCATTGAGTCCAACCATCAACCCTACTCTACAAAGTTCTCCCCTAAACCATATCCCCCAACACCACATCTAAATGACTCTTCAACTCATTCAGGGATGGTGACTCAACCACCTCCTTGGACAGCCTATTCCAGTGTCTGACCACTCTTTCTGTAAAGAATTGTTTCCTAACGTTCAGTCTAAACCTACCCTGTTGCCGCTTGAAGCCACTCCCTCTTGTTCTAAAGGAGATGGTGCTGTCAAGATCTCGCTGCTTCGGTGGGGGATTTAGGCAGGATTGAACCACCTGGGAATTCAGATGGAAAAAAAAGAACATTTCTTGGCTGCTTCTGGTGTATCAATGGGATTAGAGACTTAACTACAACGCTTGTTATCCGGGCATAATTGAGTATAGTGGGAAAGGTGTGGTTCCCTGCCTGGTGTGGTTCCCCTGCCTTGAACATGGCTGGGCAATTCCTGCCTGCTGACTCTGCTGTGCCACAGCCCATGCGTGCCCAGCACTGCCCATGCCTGGCACCAGCAGACTGCCCTGAACCTTCTCTCTCGTACTAATGACTGTCTGTCTGCAAAAGCCAGAGGTTGTTTTCATCAGTGCTTCCTATGTCCCCTCCTCTCCATCCTTTGGCACCTGCAGCAAATAGCATCCTGTGCTGGAGCTCCAGTTGCGGTGTGCAAAGAGCTGGTGAGCTATGTGGACGGGCAATTTATGGTCTGATCAACCTTGAAAGTTGTTCAGAAAGTCAGTTCCCCAAAAATTCTGTTTTCCTGCCATTTAGGATGTCCTTACTGGGAAGGCTGAAGCTGATCCATTTGGTATCTGGGATGTGCTGATGCACCATATAGATCTTACTGAGGGCTAAGGGTGGGAGATGCTGTTGGGAGCACTGATAACCATGCTGTGCAGGACCTACTCTGTGGGATCCCCTGTTTATCACCATAGCCACTAAATCAGGAGCTCTTTGGGTCACCTGGGGAGCCACAGCCCTGGTATCTGACTACTCTTCCCAGCACCACCAGTGGCAATGCCGGGCAGAGGTGCTCAGTCACTGTGTCCCCGATGGCCGGGACTGTAAGGTGCCTCCCATTCCTGCTCTTTTGCAAAGAACCAGCTATTACTTACCTATAATGGAAAGGATTAGGGACCTTATTTGGCTTTTAATTGAATGAGGGTTGGGGCCTTGGTATAGCAAAATGCTGCTGATTCACTTTGGGAGGCGGCGAGGGACGGACAGTGTTCCCAGCACTGTCAGGCTGCACCTCCCGCCCTCCCCGGGGACATGGGCTATCTCACAGGGTGCCTCTAGGTTGGAAAGGATATGGATGCTCAGCCTGGAGGCAGCAAAATGGGCTCCTGATTTTTTAATATATTTTATGAATAGAAAAATGGGGGTGTGCATAGGGGATGTGGTCTTCAGGTGGTGCTGGAGTCGGGCTGGGCAGGAGTCAAAAGCCACTGGGGTGCTCTGCCGTCACCGTCATCATTTGGAGCAGCAAAACAGAGCAGGCTCCCACTACTAACCAGCATGGGCCTTACCCAGGATTGGGTGGATTGTGGTGAGAGGCTGTGTCCTTGCAGGTTAACCCCGCAGCCTTGCAGAGGAGGTGGAGATGGCAAGGAAACCATTTGAGCCGTACCTCCGGAAAATTGCTTACTGTAGAATTCCCCCGTGTAACTGTATCGTGACTTTAAGATCCCATTTTTCCACAATTTTACTGGGTCTAGGAGTGCGTTCCTGGAATTTGTAGATAGCTTCACGGGAAGCTAATTGGCCCTGTGGTACTTCCCACCTGTGTCGTTTCACGGATGTTCTTGCCTTTCACCTTGTTGTTATCAGCCTTGCCTGCATGCAGTGCTGTCTTGGTGGGCAGAAATCACAGCAGAGGTTAAAAAAAAAAAAAAAAGAAAAAGAAAAAAGAAAGAAAAAGCTTTAAACTGTGAGCTGTTAGAGCTTTTCTAGCTCCTGTCACTGGAAGCCTGAAGGAGGCTTTCTTTTAGAGGAAGGTTTTGGCTTTGTGGTTCCTCTGGCTGTCTCTGCCGTCCGAAACAGGAGTATTTTGCTTTTCTTTTTATGCTAGAGCAGACGCCCCTTCCCTGGGCTGGCTTGAGACCAAACCTGGTTTCTGCCGGGACCAGAGGGAAAAATAATGCTGGCGAAGGGACTTGCTGTCCTACTTCTCTGCCTCTGCTGGTGTGCCGGCACGGGTCTGGGGCTGGGCTGTGGTTCTGTCCTTAAACAGCGATGCTGGAGCCTGGAGGAGGGGTGGGGGGGCAAAGTGGCAGGACTTGGTGGTGCTGGTGGCTTCATATAGAATTGTTTCGGTTAGAAAAAACCTTTCAGATCATCAAGTCCACTCAGCCGGATGCTCAGCCTGGATCCCGCCCGTCCCAGGGAGCAAATCATGATTTCCTCTGAAATGCCAATTTGAGAGACTGTATTTATTCGCTGAGATTGTTTATTTGTTTTCCCGTTTGGAAGCGCTCAGCTGCTGTGCTCGCAGGTAGCGAGGAGGAGCCTGCCTTGCCAGGAGCTGCCACTCTCCTCTTCCCCCCCGCGCTGCCAGGAGCTGAGATGGGAAGAAAAACACACACCCATGGCAAACCCGTGCTGGGGCCGTGGGCTGGCATGGTGGGTTCTGCACCGAAGAGGGGTCAGCCCTGCCTGTCCCGGCTCTGTCCCTTGCCCAGAGGCGCTGCTACGTGTTCTCTGGAGCCAGGAACGCCAGCCACACGGCACAGGAACCGTGTTGGGAATTGGTTAGCCCAGGACGAAGGAAAACACAAGTGCATGGAGAAAGCTGCTGTCTGTAGCTGTGGGAGGGATGGGAACATGGATGGGATGCAGGCAGGGGAGCCAGGGGGTTGCCTGCACCTCCTGACAGCGTGGAGGGAGGGGTACTCCCACAGTGGGGGACTGGGGCTGCCACAAGGTCCAAGTGGTGGCAGTTGCAAGAGGTGGCCGAGGTTGCAGGGGGCCACAGGCACAAGCGTTGGGCACGTGTCCACCTGTAGCTCTGGGCAACCCTGCTCATGCTGGGAGAGGCTCCACGCGCTTCACAAATGTAGCACGGATGGTGTAGAGAACCAGAGCCTGCTGTGAAGGGACAGCCCGTTTCCCTGCGTGGATCTGGTTGATCAGATCCATGGAACTGGCTGAGTTCAACCATCAGGTTGAAATCCCGATCCTAATCTTGTGGCCCCAGTAAAGTCCTGCAACTGGTCCCAGTCGGAGCAACCTGCAGGCAGGCAGGAGTACCCCCAGGGCGCTGATAACCCAGCTGCAGCTGGGTCACGCAAAGAGCCAACTTGACTTTGCACAGGGCCATGAGCTATTAGCAGCCACAAGTGAAAACAATTTGCCTCCTAAGCACAGGCATTAAAGCAGGGCTGGGAGAACATCCATGCTGCTAATTAAAAATGCTTGGCAAGGCCTAATGGGAGCTAGTCGGCCACAGTTGCTTGCTATAAACCCAAAGGCAGCTTGTGGCAGAAGGTATTAGGACTGGAGGGGAGCAGGAGGGCAAAAAAGATGCAAGGAGCCTTAGGAGATACCAGGGCTGGGTGCTGGGAGCCTTCTGGGTGCTGTTGCAGTAGGAAGAGAGCATTTGTTTGGGGAGGAGGATGGGGGGAAAAAAATTAAATCTTCGGCAGCTTCCAAAGTACCTACTGAAAGGCAGGGCTTGTGGGCAGATGTGTGTGCCACAGCCTCAGGGGAGATAGGGTGTGCAGGTTTCGGAAGCCCCTGTGCCTGCAAACCCCCCTGCGGCTGCGAACACACTCCTTGGGTGTGAAGCATGAGCCCTGCATGCAGAGACCGGCAGCAGAGACTTTACACCCTCCAGAGCAGCTGTTTAAGACACCAAAGCTGCTGCAAGGAAGGTGGTGGTGGGGGGGAATTGCAGGGAGTGTGACTCAGCTGCCACCACGTGCTCCCCGCACGCCCAAGGTGCGGTGGCCAGGGAGGACGCGAGGGGAGGGCAACCTACAGGAACGCTGGGGACTGGCATCGCCCTGGTGTTTGGGGCTCTCCTCTCAACCTGGGGTGCAAAAAGATGAACCTCACTCCGTGTGGGAGGAATCTCACCACGTGCACGGGTTGGGGTTTTGTGCTGCTGAATGTGGGACTGGGTTTTCCAGAAGTTGCCTTGAGCCGGTTTTGACCACAAAGCACCAAACCTGAGATCTGCTGGAGCCTGGTTTTCAAATGGGAAACATCCAGCCTTTTTTTGATCCGGGGACTGCCCTGATTTGGGGGTCCCTGATAAAGGGAGGTGTGTTAAACCACTCGCTGTGCTGGAACACAGGGGTTGGAGATGGGTGCAAGGGTTGTCTGTCCTGCTCCCTGCCAGGTCCCTAGCTGCACTGTTTGAGTGGCCTTGGTTGGGCTCAGAGGAGGAATGTGGTGCAAAGCAAGTTATTTTTCTATGTGTGTGTGCATACAAAATTGCTCGTTGCTTGTTGCCATAAATTCCTGGGGTGTCATAGCTGTCCCTTGGGATGCTCAGCACTGAGCCGCCCTCCCCGAAGCACCCACGTGTGAACAGTGTGAGCGGGACCTGAGCATCATGTGGGTCTGGGTGTGTTTCTCCTTTTGGAGAGTGAGGGAGGGCACTGCCTGGCTTTATGTGCAACCAGGAGCCAGATAAATTAATGACTTGACCAGAGAGGAGTTTGTTCCTCTTGGTTTTTGCTTGGACCTGGAGCTGAGCTGGGAAACCTCCTTGAGCCCTGGTGCTATCAGGAGCTGCTGTGGCTCTTTTGGACATCAGTGCTGGTTCCCTGAGGTCTCTGTTCCCAAAGTGGCCAGTGGTGCTGGCCACATCCCAAGGGTTGTAGGGACCCTACAGCAAGGGCCAGTGGTGCAAATACCCCCCAAAACTAGCACCTGCCCTGACACCATGGTGATGGGCAGAGCACTGGAGGAGCTCAGTACAGCAGTGGTATTGTGTCTGGTGGCTGAGTCTGCCCTGCTGCTCTTTTGGGCACTGTGGAGGGTGAAGCTGGGAGTGTGATGGGTAATGGTGGCTCCTAGCAAGGAATGGTGCTGGCAAGAGCTGGTGTCTGGGAAGAGGAGGGAGAGAGGCTGGAGAGCGGAGGAGGTGGGAGGAATGGCAAAAGGGGGGAAAGCCACTTGGCTTTTTAGCCCTCTGCGCCCTGGGACGATGCCAGGCTCTGGAGCTGGAATGCTTGCAAAGGGAAAAAGGAGTCCCTTCTTGTGTGCCTTAAATTAAAATGCAACGCAAAAAAATATCCTGTCGGGGAGGTATGAAAATTTAATCAACACCCAGTGCTCTTAGCAGCTCAGTAGCGAGCACAGATCTTAATGCCTCTGCAGCTATTCCTGGCGGCTCCCGGTCGTGCGGGCGAAGTGAGGTGTTCTGGGGGGGGGGACAGGGGCTGCCAAAAAGTCCCCCCAGGTGAGGCCCGCTTTTGCACTTGTGGCACTGCAGGACAAGAGCCCCTTCCCACCTCTCCCTCTGAAACGTTAAACGCTGAGCCTTTTAAGCGCCGTTGAGTTAGCGAGGACTTCAGAGAGGAGACTTCGAGTTCCGCCCTAAAGGCTTAAAGCCTTCCTAACTTTTAACGAAATGAGCTATTTTTCCCCCAAAAAGGCTCCCGTTGGTGCCTGAGCCGGCAGCTCGTGTGCTGCCAGCCGTGGGTGCCGGAGCCCAACCCCAGCAGGCACACGTGTTCGGCAGCCAGCCTGCTCTACCCTCTTCTCCCTTTGGAAGGAAAGACTCTTTCTCCACACTCAGCAAAGCCAGACCCTCACCAGCTTGCCAAATGTTCCTGCCTTTTTCTTATTCTTTTTTTTTTCTCCTTTTTTCTTTTTTTTTTTTTCCTCCCCTTTTCCCTCTCCCTGTGTGTGTGTGTGCTGAAATGACACAGCAAGAAACAAACTGTGTCTGCTTGGATCCCCAGCTTTGCAGGCATGTTCTATCAAAAGCTCCCTGCCCACATCCTCCTCCTTGTCCGCACGGGAAAGTCTTGTTCCTAGACCGTCTGCTGGCAGGAGTGGAGGAGCCGAGGGGCTGGTGGAGGCACCGATGCTCCGACACCGATGCTCCACGCTGCCAAACAACTCCAGCCTCAAGGAGAGGGGAGGTGGCAGGGGAGGAAGCCCTAAGACCTGTAATTTCATTAGTGGGTTTGGTGCTGGAAATTGTCCTGGCTTTGCAAAGCTGTTTTTGCATCTCTCTGGTGGTTCTTGTGTCATCGGGGCTGGGTTATAGGTGTATTGGGGTGAACTGGGGTCCTCAGTGAGGTCACACATGGGTCTGTTGCTCCAGAGCATCACAACCAGAGCTGGAGATGTTCCCGCAGCTAGGGAACGTGTCATGGGGTTCAAGCTGCCCCTAAGGGCTTAAAGGGTGCTCAAAACAAAGCAGGCATCCAGCCTGGCAATCACCAAGCCCCCCAAAAACATCATCCCATTGAAAAAAAAACACCCCAAAAATCATCATCCTGTGAAAACCGTGCCCCGCTGAGGCACGCAGGGCTCCGGGTCCAGCCAGAGAGGCAGCAGCGAGTGCCTGAGCCCGATGGGAATGCTGGCGCTGCCTTGGCCAAGCGCTGGGTGTAAGGAAGGCTGCGGAGCTTTGCAAATCCTCCCTCAGGAGCAGTTCAGGTGCCTGCGGGACAGTTAGGGGACTGCCCTCATCTGGGGCTGGGGAAGGTGCAGGAGGGGTTGGGGAAGATGAGGGTTTGGCAGCAGAGGTGGGGGTAGCCTGAGGGGTCACGGCCAGGGATGACTGGGGGGAAAGGAGGAGGAGGAGGAGGAGGCAGCACATGTTGGGACAGTGTCTGTGGATCGACGCTGAGCCATCTGGGTGCAATTTCTCGGTGGTTCAGAGAACAGAACAAAAATTGGTCTTCATGCCTATTTCACATGTTTTGGAAACACTTGATTTTTAGCAACGCTTCTAGCAACGCATTTTTTTGCATTCCACTTAGAAAACAGAAAAATGAAATATATTGGGTTTTTGGTTGTGGTTTTTTTTTTTTCCTGTCTCCCCACTCCTTCCCCTTCCCTGCACACACGCACAGACACGAGCGTGCCCACGCGCTGCCGGGCTTCACTGAGCCTCGTGCGCCCCTTGGCAGGGAGTCCTGCCTGCCCTCAGCACCTCCGAGCATCCCCAGGGCCAGCAAAAGGCGGCACTTGCAGGCTGGACATCGGGCAGGAGGTGCCCACCCTGCCTGGAGACCCCGGCAGGACGCATCCCGCTGCGGGCCAGCCCCGGCCCTGCGAAGGAAATGGACCAATTTCCTCATTAACCTGATTTGGAAAAGCAAAGCATTTTCATTCAGATCTTGTCCAGCGCCGGGGTCGCTGATGGATACCAGGCAGGGCTGGCAAGGAGTGAAGCATGACCCTGCATGCAGGAGGGCTATTAAATTACTGCTATTAAAGGGAAGAGAGAGATCTGTTACTGCGCTGGGGAGAGCAGCAGAGGGTGTCAAGGTCTTGAGGGAACCTGCTGTAAGGTGGGTTTTTTTCATTTCCCTCTCCTCCTTTTTTGCTGGGGTGTGGAGATTTTGAGGCTGTTCCTGCTGGCCTGCGTGTGTTTCTCAGCTGGACGTAGCTGTGGTGATGCTGGGGGGGATGGCATCAGCTGTGATGGGGGCATGGTGCGTGTCACCACCATGCAGAGCCCACTGAGAACTGCCAAGCTGAGGATTTGGCATACAAATCATGGGAGCTGTGGTCTGCTCCGCTGCTGCCCTGGGCAGCAAGCCATTGGGAAGTGCTGGGGAAGGCAGGCAGTGCACCCAGGGCAAAGCCTTCTGAGATCCTGGCTTTCTCCATCGTCCCCAAGCCACCTTGCTGGGATTGCAGCTGAGGGGACAGGCAGATCTCTTCTGGCTGGCTGTGGTGGTTGAGACAGTTCGGTCACCCTGTTCATTAAAGCCTGCCTGCAGTACAGGCAAAGCCGCGGATCCCTGTGGGACCTCTCCATGGAGTGGGAGATCCTCAGCAGAAGACTACAGAAGAGGAAACTAAAGCAGGATGGGGCCACTTGTGCTGCTGGAGGTCCCATGGATTTTCTCCCCCCCCCCTCCCCCACCCCACCCCATCCCATACCACAGCACTGCCATATCCCGCGAGCACATCATGGCTAGTTCTAGTTGGTTACAGTAATGAATGTATATTACCCCAATCTAATTATATGCTGTTTTGGTCTGGATTCAAACAGAAATCACAGAGGCTCTCTCCTAATGCAGATGGATTTTGACAGGGGGGCTTGACTGTTTATGGGGCGTCAGCACGGGCAGTTGATGTTGGCCAAACTGGTCATGGAGGTCTGTAGGACCTGAAGTGGGGTCCCAGCCCTGTTATTAGACACTGGAGAGTCAATGGAGGCAGATCACCATGTGAATGAAGTCTGGTGGTTCCCCATGTCCTGCTGTTCCCCAAATGAGTTGAGTGCCCACAGCCTCAGTCTCCAGTTCCTCTCCCTGAGCTGGTGGGCAATGAGTGGCCATTAAAGGAGCCCTGTACAGGCAGAATTCACTTTCTGTTTATTTTTAGGTAGGAGAGACTGAATTTGTAGATCTCTTTTTTTTTTTTTTTTTTAATTATTATTATTTCCCCCCTATAGCAAAGAAATCCTAAAGTTTCCCATGTGAACACAGCCTGAGGGAGGGTACGTGTGGGCTGCGAGCTTGTGCTTTGCATTTGGCTTGGGTATATATTTAGATTTCTTTAGATTTCTGGCCCCCCGAGTGAGACCTGCTTTTGCAGCTCCCTGCGCCTTTTCCCGCCCTTTGGAAAAAAAAGAAAAAAGAAAAAAGAAAAAAAAACCCACAAAAACAACACAAGAGCTGCTGAAAGAATAACCCCGTGGTGGGGGTTGAGAAAAGAGCCGGCAGGGGCTTCTTTGCCAGGTAGGGACCCGCCATGTCGGCTCCATTCCTCTATGAGGGTCCTGCTCCCACTCTTTGGTGGTGTCATTTATAAGCTTGGAAGCTTTTCTGGCAGCGGGATGGATGGGTTGTGTCCAAGATGTGAGTGTGGTGGTTCAGCTCTGTCCAGGGGTCTCCACCACCGCCTTAGCGTGAGAAACACCCTTGGGTGCGTAGGCGCAAAGGGGAAGCTGTGGCTCCCTAGTCTTCACCAACAAGCTCATTTGGTTGCGTTGGTGTGTCACGTATGCCTGGAGACAGCAACAAACACATTTCTCCGTCTGATGGCCATGGGAGAGGTTGGGTGGTTTAGGCTGGTGGGGTGCGTATTGAAAAGGTGGTTGTCTGAAAGGGAAGGGAAAAAGCAACAGGGATTAGCCACGAGGCAGCTTCTCTGTTTCCCAAATGGCGTGGCTGAGTGGTGGGATCTCGTCTCCAGCACAGGGAGCCAGGGGTGGGAGAGAGGAATTTCTTCACTAAAGGAGTTACAGCGTTCATGTAATTTGAGGATTGAACTTCCTGTGTCTACCCTGACCTCTGTGCATGACGGTCTCCTGGTACCTTCAGCAAAGGGGAAAAAAAATGGTGGAGAAGGGGCAGCAGACCAAGGCAATGAACCACTGCCTATGGAGGGATATTAAGAACAAACGATGCCCCAAAGGGATGGGAAAAGGGGCTTCTCAGTCAAGACCTACACCTAGGTGCCAAAGAAGTTAAGAAGTTCTTAAGAAGTTCTTTGGCAGCTACGGGCAGACCTCATGAAGGATGCTCAAAGGGGTAGCGAGCGGTCCTTGACTCTGCAGGTGAAAGCAAGGCATGGTGAAATGACAGCTGGGGAGATCTGGACACAGATGGCTATTTCACCCTGACTTTTGGTTAACACCAAGACAGAGGCAACATAAAGGGCTGGATAGTGGGAATGAGGACACAGGCACGTGTGGCAGCTGATGTGGAAGCCAAGCACAGAGACCCTCGCATCCGTCAGCCCGGCGCTCAGCATAGCTTCCCCTCCCCATGCTTGGAGGGAGCTGGCACATGAAATGGCAGGTCTGGTAACAAGTATTTTTAACAGCTCCATCGAGTTGGGGGAGGCACCATCTGACTGGAGAATAGCGAATGCGATGCCTATATTTAAAAGCGGGGGGAGGAGGGGAAAAAAAAAAAAAGTAAGGCAGGCAGGAATAGGACTGTAAGCCTGACCTCGATCGCATGCCATTTAGGAGAAGGTTTGGAAGGCAAAAGATGAAAATGAATCATGGGTTTGCCAAAGGTAGGTCACTCCAGGCTACCCTGGCATCAGAGACCTGGAAATGTGTGGAGCTGCTCTTTGTAGTAGTAAAGCTTTTGCTATGGGAAAGTGTTAATGAAGTGGAAAAGAGGGGAAGGAGAAGAGGAGCTCTTCCAGGCTGGCAGGGAAGCGAGCAGTGTCGGGATGACCCTGGGTGGTGTTGAGGGGACATAGTAGCTGGCAGTGACTGGCAGGGCTCATTGGGGGTGAGTCACAGGTTTTTCTGCTTACAGCATTGACCGGCTTCCTAGAGCCAAGGGGACAGAGGCTGCCACCCTGGGCTGGAGGAGTTTGAGGGCTGGAGGAAGAGATGTGGGATGCCGTGAGATATGGAAAGCCATGTGCTTGTTGAGTAACAGCAAAGATATCTCCTAGGAGCCCAGGTCTTGCTGATTGGGAAGTAGCAGCGTGGAGGAGGAGGAGGGAATGAGCAAGTCAGCACAGGGTGACTGCAGGCCATCAGTGTCCTGGAGAAGCAGGGAGGTTTGCAGGCAGGATGGCAAAGCCTCAGTAGCATCATGCAGGAATGGAGTGGGACCCATCAGAAGCACTCACTTGGGTCTTCTGTGTCCAGGGAAGAAGAACTGAGCCTGGACTGGAGCAGGGGAGGGGCTGCTGGATAAAACATACAAGAGACAACTGGAGGAACCTTGCTTTGGCTAGCAAAGCAGAAACTGGGATTGGCCATGATAGCTATCTAGAAATACATCAGGATGGGAACAATATTTTAGCCAAAGGCCAGTGCTGGTAAAAGAACAGATGCATACATAAAATGACCATGAATAAATTTAGGTTGAAAATTAGAGCAGCCATTAAGAGAATCTGCTTGAGGAGCCTTCCAGTGGGAATAGTGAATTTTTAAGGTCGAGTTGACAAATGTCAGGGGGAGGGTTTCCATGATGTGAGGGGGTCAGCAGTTGTGTGACACCCTGGCAGTCTCTTTGAGGCTAACGCAGCCAGGTGTGGTGGTTTCTTTGGTTTAGTTGGCAGATGCTTTTCAGCTTTGGGAATGGAAAGATGGGAATACTCGTGTGTGTGTGTGTATGCACACACATGCACACACGCATGCTCGTCTGTGTGCTGATGCTGTGCTGCACTGGATGCTTTGTGGCCATGCTTTATGCCATGGGCTAGAGAAGCAGTGGAAGATGCAGAGCCTGTGAAACGCCAAGCCCCCTTTTCCCCCCAGCTGTGCCCTCTGCAGCTGGTGTCCTGCAAAGGTACTGGAGCAACTCTTCCAGCTTATTGGGGAATTAAAAAGGCAAATTTTGCAGTCAGAGTGGCTGAGCAGGTACCAGATGAGAGGCTGGAGCCACCACAGCCTGGCTGTGCATCACCAGCTCCTGGGTTTGTAGGGAGCGTTAGGATATGCCCTGGGAAATTTTACCTTACAGCCTGTTCTGGCAGGTCCCTGCTAAGCCCCTGCCTCAGGGGCTTTCCCACCTGGGTGTCCCTGGTGTCACCAGCTTTGACCACATCCACAAACTGCAGTGAGAAGAGGTGGTCTGGGTGCTGCTCCTGGTGTTACTGCCTGATAACCCAAGGGAAATTGCCCTCTGGTCCATCATCTCATCCCCGTCTCCCACTCCATCTCCTGCTGCACGTCAATGCACGTCTCTCTCTCAAAGGGGAGAATGCCAAAGGAGGGGTGGTGACAGCCCAGCCAGGGGAGAAGATGTCTCCTTCACCTGTAGGAAAAGAGCTCATCTGTTTTGCGTCCCCTGTGCCAAGGACCTTGGGGAAAGCCTATGATTTTTGAGCAGGAGCCAGTTCCAAAGGCAAGCAATCCTGGCACAGGTGGCAGGTACCCATTGGTATCTGGGTAGGGAGCTGAAGCCCAGCCAGACTTGGGCCAAGGGGTTGCATGATGCCTTGGAAGCTGATGCCATGGCAAAGAGTGCTGTTAGGACAGAGCATGGTGGCCTGGGTGTCCCGGGAGGGCAGTGATGAGCATTGGCTGTATGGGACTCTCATGCGTCATTCCCACATCCCTGTACTTGCTTCTCCCACAGCTCTGAAGAAAGGGGCTGCTGGTGGACTGGGGCTCTTGAAAGGTGCAGGACTTTGAGAAGACACGTGTGGTCTCCCTGGAAGGGGGGCATTGAATCTTTCCAGATGCTTTCCCCAATATCCAAGTCCTTATTGCTGCTGGCTGCCAGGCGCTCCTCTGCACTGGGGTCTCTGCCCACAGCATCCCCCTCCCTGGGGCTGTGGTCGATCCCTCCGGTGGGATGTGTTGGCATCGCCTTGTCTGCCTTGGGCTCAGCATCAGGGTGGTGGGGATGCCCAACTGAGATTCCTGCTGACGTCTCGGTCGCCGGAGGAAGACTCCGGCGTGGTGACTTTCTCTCCCCCGTCGGAGATGAGCTTCTCCCCTTGCAGAGCCTCATCTCGGCTCCTGCACTGGCTGACCGGGAGATGTGGTGACAATGACTCAGACGAAGATGAGGGCTTAATTAGCACGGGGAGGGGGGAAGAGAGAGAAAAGAGAAAGAGCCTTTCATTGCAACAAGATTGATACCACCTCCCCCAGACAGTCACGTTCTGCCGCATCACCCTCCAGCCCGGCGTCATGTGCGCCGTGCCTGCCACCAGAGAACAAATGGGGCCTGGGGAGCGGCTGCGAGGTACGGAGGGGCACTGCTTTATTAAAAGCCTCAGTCAATAAAGGTCTGGAGGTATAGAGCAGGGCTGGCCAGCGGGCTTCTTAGCTGTTAGGCTTTGCCCTGCGGTTTAGAGCTCCCCTCAGCTCCTTGGGGGGGTAGCACACCCAGGATGGGGGAGGGTGTCCGTGATTTATTACCAATTGATGCTATCAACAAAATGCCCGTGTGAAGGTGTGGAGCTTGTCCACACCAGTTCCTTTCCCTCCGTGCGTGGAAGGACAAGCACTGGCTGCCTCTTCTTTAGCCGCCAGCTTCCCTGGCCCTAAGGCACCTTATAAATCTTTCCCTCTTAGCTGGCGCTGTGCTCATCCAGGGCTGCTTTCCCCTGTCTCGATGGGACGTGACTCAAGCTGCTGGGGGAGGCACGCTCAGGGTGGTCCCTGCGCCCTCAACACCATGATTTTGGGCTGCACAACCCTGGACTATTGCTTGCCCACCATTGAGGGACTGCAGCAGTGTCTTACAGCCCCTGTGTCCCTGCAGGGATGGTAGAAGGAGGCAGAGGAGAGTGGTCATGCCTGATGAGGGTTGGAGACCGTGGAGGACAGCGTGACTGTGACAGGATGCTGAGGGGCATCAGGGCACTAGTGGTTGGGAGTTCCCCTGCACAGGCAGTGCCCCGTGCCCATGAGGGCTTGGCAGGCACGGCCACATCACCCTGAGGAACCTGGAGGGAGAATTACCACCACCCTGAAGCTAACATACCCTCCCTCTGCTGCAGGTGCTGGTGTTGAAGATAACGTCACACATGTTTTTTCTTTCCCCTCCAGACCAATGATGCCTTAGGAGCCACGTGGAACTGGCTGTACTTCATCCCCCTCATCATCATTGGATCCTTCTTTGTCCTCAACCTTGTCCTGGGAGTGCTGTCAGGGTAAGCGAGATGCTGTCCTTCGCCTCCGAGCCATGCCCGTCGTGTATCTCTGAGCCCCGAGGTTGGCCCCTGGTACTGCCATGACCCCCAGGACCCCAGTAGCTGGTTCCCCCTGTCCCCCCTACCCTTGCCTGCCCCACAGCAAGGAATCACTCCCCAGTTCTGCTTAGCTCCTTTGCTTCCTGGGGAGCTGGGAAAGGAGCAGCCCTGAAGATGCTTTCTTATTGTTCCTCGTGGCTGAGAGCTCATGGTTTTGGTCACCTGTGAGAAATGATCAGTCTCGATCTTCTGGCTGCTTGGGACCTGCTGGAGGGAAGAGACATGGAGGGAGGGCTTATGGAAACGTGTTTGAGTCTGGAATGTGTTCGTAGTGGGGTGTGCGTTTGCTGGCTGATGGAGCGTGGTAGGTGTGGATTGGGATGGTTTTGGGGCATATGGGGGAGCGATGTGAGGCACCTCCACTCTGTGTGGGCTATGTCCAGGAGGATGTGCCCAGCACTGTCGGGGGGGTATGGACTGGTGAGGGTGCCTGGGGTGCATGTGGACAAGCTAGGAACACAGGGACGACACATCTGTCCCTATCCCGCTCTTCCTAGGGGGAAAGAGGTTTCAATCCAAGCCATTAAGCTGGGTTTGGAGAGAAAAAGGCTTCTTGTCTCCATGACAATGAACTGTGGTTGCATCAGCACATCCTCAACTGCTGGCAGGGGTTGGTGCATGGGGAGAGCATGCCCTCTCCTGCACTGGGAGGGAGGTGTGGGCTCCTATGCCCTTGCTGCAGTGGCAGCAGAGACCCTGTGCTCAGCAACAGGTAATTTTTTCCTAATTGCCCATCGTGGCAAAAAAGAAGCACCACTGTAGCACTGGTTTGGCCAGCTGGAAAGCCCTTAGATGCAGGGATCAATGTGGAGACTGGCCCTGGTCATCTCTGTCATTGTCGTAAGTGTCCTTGTGAGTTCAGCTGTGGTCATGGTGGTTTCAGAAGTGCTTCTGAAGAGGCAGGTTGCGCTTTGGGGCCTGTTGGTGGGTTGTTTCCCCAGCTCTCTGTCCGTGGTCTCAGAGTCCAGGGGCTCTGAGGACAGGCTGCAGGAAGGGCTTCATGCTGCCTTGCGGGGAGGGAGCTCTTACGGAAGATAAAGGTGTCCAAAAAGCGTTAGGTGACTTTTGTATTTCTTATGCCACATCCAGCTTGGGGATCTGAACAAAGTCCAACTGGGTGTAAGTGTCAAGCAGGAACTTTCCTATGAAAGCCCAGAGAAAGGGAAGTTGGGAAGCTCAGGACTAGGCAGCTGGAAGCCCTTTATTTTGGTGTTGAAATGTGTCAACGTAGCCTGTTGTGTGGACACTGACGCTTCTGGTTCTGATAGGATGCTAAAAACGGCCTTGGGATGCAGCAAGGTACCACTGCTCTGGCTTTCAAGCCAGCTACTGGCAGGAGAACCACGCGGTGGTTGGTGGGGTGCCCGGCTCATGCCCTGGTCCATGCTCGGTGCTTTCCTGTGCCAGGGCTGTGAGAGGCAGCTGATCCTGTCCCCGCCGAATTGGATGCAGTCGTCTAGGGCTCTTCCCAGGCGCCGGCTGGCATTTCAACTGTTTGTTTATTGCTAATAGGGTTTGTATTGGGGAAGGATGCAAGTGGGTGGGTGGCCTAATTGGCAATGGAGATGCTCTCATGGCGTGCCAGATACCTAGGGAAAAGCGCGACTGCTCAGCTCCCTGGAGGGGCCGAGCGAGGTGAGTTGGAGGTGGCGAGCTGGGCTTTGCCACCCGATGGCGAGGCCACCTCAGGTGCCCTCCTGCATGGCCACGGCATCAGGCATCCCCTCTGGCTCGGTGGGCGCTGTAGCTCGCCAGTGGCAAAGCTTCCTCTTGCCAAAGCTGCCGTCAGAGCCACGGAGGGTGAGATGCCAGGCGGGAGGAGGTACTTCTGCATGCAGACAGCACCCATCCTTCAGTGCAGCAAGAAGGGCTTCATTCCTCTCTCTGCTTGCTTAATTTTTATTGTTTATAACGCTTCTCGCAACCCTCTTGTGCTGGAAGAGAGCACTTTGGCCGTGCTGCGGGAGGGGAAGGGTGACCTTTCCATCCCCCAGTCTCTGAGCTGGGTGAGGAGCCAGGTTCTGGCTGCATCCCCCTGCATGCCCGGAGGCTGGGCTGAGATGGGAGGGGAAGGTCACTTTGGGGATGAGCTCCATGGAAACAACTCCACGCGAAAGAGACCTTTTCCCGGCATCACAGCACTGGTTTGGGGAAGACAGGCAGCCGTGCCTGGCTAGCTGAAGTCACAGTTGTCACAGCAGTGAGTCCTGGCAGCTCCCTTACAGAAGCTTGCCTTGGTGGCAAACTGCACTATCTACACTGGCAAGTAACAAAGTTGACTTGGGCTTTCTAGCTGCCTTCTCAAAGTTCACACCTGTGAGCTGCTGCAGAGCTGCCTCTCTGCCCTCACTTCATCTTGGCTAGTGGTTTTCTTTGGGGGAAACAAACGCACACTCGAGGCTGATCCTGAATGCGAAGAGGCTGCAGGAGGACATTTGTATGTTTAACTTGCCACCATCAGAAGTTTGCCAGAGCCCAGATTTAGCAATCTTCTGGTTGCGATGCGCATCTCTCCCAACAGTCAGTTCCCCAACTGTTAAGCTGAGGCATGACCTCCGTGATGTAAACAGCCTGAATCCATCTGCTCCTAAGCACAAAGTATGTGGGAGAGGAAAAGAAATGATTTCCATCACACCGAGGCTCCTTGATTTTTCTCTCTAAATACTAACACGCACACATGCACTGGAATTGCATGCAACGCTATTAAGAGGAGATGGAGTCGCTCCAGGCAGGGGCTTGGAGAGCCAGTTCTTTTGGGGCTTTGGCATTTATTACTGTGTCTATTAACTTTCCCCCTCTATGGGTGCAATTACGGATCAATTAATTCCAACTGAAAGCAGGAAGGAAAAAGAAAAAAAAATTGGCCCTGTTCCTCTTCGAGAGCATTTTGCAGGTATGAAGCCCAAGGAGATGTGACTGCTCAGCTTTTAAAGCTACACAAGCTACCGAAATAATCCTGGCAGAAGGGAGTCAGTGGGAGCAAGCGAGGATGGAGCATCAGCTGAAATGCCGTGTTTTCTGCCACGTGGCAGCTGGTGGATTTGGGAGCTCGGGAAGATCCCGAGACTCATCTCAAGGGTTGCCTGCTGCTGTCCTGTGTCCCGAGGTTGGTGTCATCCAGCGCTTTGCTGCGGTGGGGCAGGATGCACCTGCAGCCCTGCACCTCTTCCCAGGGAGAACTGCTGCAGTGCAGAGGGAGAACTGCGTGCTGCAGCCATCTCTGCTGTGGGATGGGTAGGAGGGGTGGATGAGACCTCCTCCCACCCTGTTGCTGATGGCCTGGTGTGTGCGGTGCCCTGCGGCCAGTTGGCTTTGCGTCAAGGGGATGCAAAAGCTGCGTGTGCCCATACCGGAGATTTGCAAAGATCTGCTCTCCCTTCATTTGTGAAACGTTGTGGGGTTTTTGTTCAGTTGCAGTTGCTTCTCGTGTAAAACGTGGATTTGCATGTTCGTGCTGCATCTCCAGAGCAGCAGAGACCTGGTGAGAGCTGTGTGGGCTGGTCCCCGCTGCCTGGGGCATGCACGGTGCTGTGGCAGCAGTAATGCCATCCCAGTGATGGCTGCTGCTCACCCATTCTAGCCACTGCAGAGGTCCTGCCTGCTTTGCTCCTCCTGGCAAGAAGATGGTTTATGTCTAGCTTGTCACTGGGAGCAAGAAGATGAAAGAGTGAAGATGAAAAATAAGCCATGCTTGGAGGTATGATGTTGAGGACTCACACAGAGTTTCTGTTACCAGACAGGCTATGTTTTGACTCTTTTCTATCACTTTTTCCTGAGTTCCTGCAGTAAAGCCCTCCTCTATTCATTGCAGCACGTCCTTCTGTTGAGGTAGACCTTGTAGCTCTAGTGAACTCCTTTCCCCTGTCCAATCTTGTACTTCCAGCCCCTTTCCAGGGTGACAAAGCTCTATAACCACCGGAATTCGTGGTCCGCAGCAATAGTTGAGTGGGTGCAGAGTGGAAGGGGATGCTGGCCAACCTGGGAAGGCTGGGTCCTTGGGTCTGCCAAGGAGAAGACCTCTGGAAGCTGCCGGCAGAGCAAGAAGTTGAGCATGATGGCAAGAAAAATGAAATCCATCTGCTTTGTACCAAACAAGAGTAATTTAAATCCTCCTAATTGCTTCCACTCATCCTGGTGATGTTAAGTCTTTTCTCCCTTTAAGTCTTTTCTGCCCCCCACCCCCAGCTCTAGCATTAAGCCTTTGAAAGAAACGACTAATGTTATAATTAAAGGATCAATTTGGCAAGATTTCTTTGTCTTAAGATCTTCTTTCTTTCAGGTTGGGTTAGCTCTGTGTTCCCAGTCTCCGGAGAGTTTTCTTCAGCTCCTTTAGGAGCCTTCTGTACCATCTCTGAAATCTTTTCACTTCACTTAATTTGAATTTTTTTCCCATCCAATTTTGAGGCATAACAAACGATGAATAAAATTAAGCTTTATAGCAATTAATAGTGAGGGTGTTGAAGGAACAAGTGTACATTTTCAATGGAGGCAGGGGGGTTTTGCCGGCTCTACACAAAACTTGGGCACCGTGCGTTCAAGCTGGATCAGGTGGTTTGAAGCCAAAAAACTCTGGGAAAGAGGATTAATGTCTTGGAGGTAGGCGGTTTGTGGAGGGGAAAGCAGGGAGATGCGTCGCCACAATGCAGGAAGGCTTGTGGGGAGATCATGAGGGACAGCAAGATGCCAACAAACATGCCTGAGAAATACTGCACCAGAAGCTTGGAAGCAGAATTGGGTTTTTTCTTTAATGACTGTAGCATCTCAGGGAGTGGCTGGGATGAGATGTAAAAATGGCTGGGCCCATTGTGTGTTTGGGGATTCACTGGCTGGCACTGCTTTTGAATGGAGGGGTGGGTGTAACGGGGAGGGGGAGCTGTGTTGCCTCCTGCCAGGTCCCCCAGCACCATCATGGGATGCGTGTTGGTGGAGCCACGCTTGGTGAGAAATGGCTATGCTTGTCACTTTGTTCTGGGGAAGCTTTTGTGTCAACAGCATGGTATTTGAACATGAGTGAAGCAAAGGAGCCTTTGAGATCTTCATCTATATTCAGCAGCCAGGTGGGCATCCATATTCATTGAGTGCCTCTCTGCCTTGCTCTGCTGTACCACCTTTCCGCGGAGGGCCTCCAAGCCCTTTGCAAACAAGCTGCCTGACAAGAGACGCGTGTGTCTGGTGTGCTGTACCCCCTGGTGTAACGGGGAATAACAGCTCTGCTTACAGCCAGCCGGACGGGATAAAAAAAATAAAAATAAAAATCCACAACAAAGCGACGACTCGGTGACTTTCCACTTCGAGTTCTCTTTGCAAATTATTTGCCAGCGTGTCTGAAATGCTTCAAATCTCCTCTTATTCGTGCCTCCCTGCAAATCTGCTCTGGGGACTGCCTGCTGTCTGCAGGCTGTGGGTGAAAAGACTCGGGTTTGATCCTCTCAACAAAGCACTCAGCAGATACCTCTTGCTTACAGATTGCTTTTGGAATTGCGTGTTCCAGAGAGTTGTAATTTCCATCGTCTTGGTTAATGACAGCAATTGTGCGGCCGTGGCTGCGGCGTTTTGACTTGGTGGATGGCTTTGGAGATGCCCAGTTGCTCCGTGACCAAGGGTGTGCTGGGCACTCCTGTTGGGTGGAGCAGACAGGATGCCCGGAATGAATCACGTTCATCATCACGTAGCGTTATCAGTTCTTTGTATCGTGTGGGCAGCTGTTTGTTTGTTTTGCAGCGGTGGAGTGACATATCTAGCAGTTGCATTCTGTGTTTCACACTTGATGGTTGGTTCTGAATTCATTGTATTTGTATGTCGAAGGCATCAATTAGAGTGCTTGGAAGTTCCTGGGAAGTTAACGTGATGAAAGGTTGAAAATCTGTGATTTTTTTTTTTTTTTTTTTCCTATGCTGTAACTCACCTGCAGTACTGGCCCCGCATCTTTCATCTGCAGATCGTTATCACTTGTGAAGGGGCACTATGAATCTGTTCTCTGCTTACAGAGGATAAAAACTGGAGCATAGCAGGGAAGGGGAGGAGTGACATTTTCCCAGCGCTGCATGAGCCAGTGGGAGTGATTGTGAACAAAGCCCGGGGCTCTTGAAGCAGTGAAGCTGCGCTGCTCATACCAACCCTGCCTGATAAGAGGGAAATAAAATCCAGAGCTTGAATCTCTGCTTCTTGCTGCTGGGGCTGCCAGGCCCTCTGCCACCTCTGAGTAGCTTTCTCGCAGCACGGGCTGGTCACGCTGCCGCTGTCTTGGTGCAACATTGGGAACAACGGGCTTCCCTGAGCAATGGGGACAGAGGTGCAAACGCCAGCATTGTTACCCTTGGAAAAAAAATGTTGAAACTGAGACTCTACACCTGCAGTGTCAGTGGCTCCCTTCTCCCGTTGATGTTTCTCCTCTTTGCCATTTATTTTTCTCTGCTTCAAAACAATAAGGTCTCTAAAGTGTTGGCTACTATGAGCACAAAACAAGTGTCATGGAAAGCCTGTCTTTTTTTGTTGGTTTTTTTTTTTTTTTTTAGAGGTCACAGGAGGGTTGAGCTGAACACAAAGCAAATAATTCTTATTCTTGGAGAGCGTGCATGAAGTGTGTGGAGAGGTGCTGATCCCGCTCTAAAATGCAGAGGCTTGACTGGATACCTGCACCTCTGCTGGGATTCATTGGTGAGGGACAGGCTTTGCAGCAAGGTACAGCTGATGCCCAGCCATCTTCCCATCTTCCATCCTGCTCCTGGATGAATGGGAGCCTGTTGACTGAAGCTAACTGTAGACAAGAAATGGGGATTACTGGTGAGAAGAGGGGAGGAATTTAAAGTTCTTGCTGTTCAGCGGGCTGTGTCCCCCATCAGAAGATGCAAGGTCTGAGTTCTCTTGTGTTCTTCACTGCTTTGAGTCATTTCAGTGTCTCCATTGTTGCTCTGACTCTCCATCAAATACCATTTATTTGAATTCTTGAACTTCGTCTTCAAAGCTGCCCAAAGCCTCTGGACCCTGGGGATCCCATTACACAGCTGGCCAATGGTGGCCCTGTCCCTGCTGCTTTAGGTCCTACGTGGAGCCTCGATGGCCCATATCTCTTTGAGGGACCAGCTTATAAAAGGAGGTCTTTAATGCTGGGAGCCTTGACTTTGCTTCTGGTGGCTCCTCATCTGGAGGTCCTCTGTCTGCTCCCCACTTGTGGAAGAAGTTTCCCATTTGGACTGCCTTCTCCCTGTGTCTTCATGTTGTCATTGCCTTTCCTTTCTGCCTCTGTTTTTGTTCACTTCTCCTCTTAGCGTGGGGTGTCAATGCAAACTGGCATGATGAGGTCTTTCTGAATTGTTCATGCTGCTTGGTATCAATCCTGCTAATACAAGCCCTTTTAGGACCTGGATGAAGTGACAGCCCTATAAGAAAATCTGATTGAAATCACAACCTTTCTCCAAAGTAGAAGGTAACCGTCAGCATCTGCCCCTTCTTAAGTGGGACAGTGACGTAATGGGTAATCTCAGGGCTGGTATCTCCCAGCTCCTTCCCGTTTTACCATTCGATGTCGCCAACAGCTTGTCAGCTTCTCGTTGCCCAACTCGTGTGTCTGCTGGCACTCTATAAATGTGCTCCCTTTAGCATCGTCAGCTGTACACTCCGCTTCTTGCTGCAGCTTTGTCACAACACGGCGAACACGTAACTCTCACCCAAGCACACAGGGCTGAACAAAAGCTAGTGGCCACCACTAAATAGGAACACAAGAAATAGGATGCTTCTGGTTTGGTTTTGGTTTTTTTATTATTATTCTTTTCACCAGTTAGTATTTCGTGGGAAAACTTTCTCCAACTTTGGGTTGGTTAGGAAATAGGAACACAAGAAATAGGATGTTTCTGTTTTGTTTTTGTTTATTATTATTATTATTATTATTATTATTATTATTATTATTATTATTATTATTATTCTTTTCACCAGTTAGTATTTCATGGGAAAACTTTCTCAAGGCAATCCAACTTTGTTAAGGAATCATAAAATGGTTTGGGTTGGAAGGGACCTTTAAAGGTCCTCTGCACCAACCCCCCTGCAGCTGGCAGGGACATCTTCAACTAAATGAGGTTGCTCAGAGCCCCGTCCGACCTTCTCTGACTTCTGGCAATTTGAGTGAACTTAAATCAAGCAGTTCCCCTTATCTGGAAGGCTTGTTGCCTCCCTCAGAGCAGACCTATGAAGCACATCGTCCCCCTGCAGAGGTTTTTGTGCCTTTTGGACTCCCTGCTCTACCCTTTGCCGTGGGTTCAGCGCAGTAATCCCGGGCTGCGATGCCAGTTCCGCTGTGCCTGCTTGCCACCGTCTGTTTAAGTCGAAGCACCAGGTTACAGACTGCACAGTTAGTTCCACACTCTTGCTTTAGTGCCTTTACACCTCTTGGGTAAATACCATCTGATCCCCCTGGTTTGCAACTGTCTCATCCGTGTTTTCCGAGCCGTCTGTTGTCAGTTCTGTCCCATAACCTTCCCTGACGCCCTCTTGGAGTCGAAGGCGTTTTTTCCTCAGATTGTGGTGCTCAAAACTGAGTCGGAGCTGAGACCTCACGCGTGCTGAGGAGAGCAGCAGTATCACCTGATGTCTTACAGATGGTGTTCCTCGTTATACATCCTGTTATATATGTGGGGGTTTTTTTCACAGCAGCACTGTACTGTTACCTCATCCTCTGTGTGTAATCCACCGTTTCTCCTCTCCCCACCCCATCCTTTCTGTTGTCTTGTATTGTTTCAAGACCCGTTTGATAACTGTTTTGTTGGAGGCATTTTTAACAGTGGCAAAAGGGTGCAACGTCCCGGTCCGATTGGTCTGGGAGGGGTTTGTAATGATTCTGTGGGTGCGATTAAGACACAAACGAGGTCAGATGCCGTTTGCTGTAGCTTTACTACTGTTGCCTTAAAAGAATGCTAAACGGCCATAGAGAAAAAGCAGAGGTATAGAAAAGAAGGAAGAGAGAAGCAGTATTACAGTTCTCACGTCCGGTTTCTCACGCAGGGGTTGAATTTATTTGTTCGTTTGTTTGTTTATTCAAAAAAAGGGGGTCCTTTTTCAAGCTGCGTGCATTTTCATGTGGGTTCTTCTCCCATTAAAATGGGACCTGGGCTTTCCAGTCCTTTGAGCAGAGCACACCCATATAGTAAAAGCCTCGCTGCCGTGGTGTGAGCGAGGGCGTGAGGGGCTGGGGAGGAAGGTGGCTGAGCGTGGCGGCGATCCCCGAGGTCTCCTGCTGGGAGCAGAGATGCTCTCAGGCCACGTGAGGGGAATGCCGAGGCTGTAGAGGAGAATTTGCAAGCAGAGGAGGAATAAACCATCTGTGCTCCAATCGCCCCAGCAGGCTGGGCACGATGTGCGGATAGACGGTGCCCTTGTGTGCAGGAGGACAGATGGCACACTGCTCCCCAGCTCCCACCATGACCTTCAGCACTCATCTCCATCATTCGCTGCATGCCTTCAGCTTTACAAGGCTGGATGGAGAAGGGCTGCCATGACACAACATCGGCGTGACTGCAGCTCAGCTGTCATGGGTGGACGTCTTCGTGTTGGAGACATTAGGATTTGGGTCGAGGAGAGCCAGGTGGGCATCTGGGTTGTTGCCGGTGGGAACTGAGCTTTCTGCTGGGGTCTTCTGCACCTCTTGCAGGGACCCCACCA
This sequence comes from Gallinago jamesoni, assembly GCA_025769975.1. Taxonomy (NCBI): domain Eukaryota; kingdom Metazoa; phylum Chordata; class Aves; order Charadriiformes; family Scolopacidae; genus Gallinago; species Gallinago jamesoni. The sequence goes on from JAOQGH010000004.1 coordinate 2,428,813, forward strand.
GGCAGCACAGCCCCGGGCTCTTTGCAAGGCAAAATTGGGCCATCCTTGGCAAGGTAACCCAAACACACCAGGGAGCAGAGCCCTTCAATGGGAGGCAGGCGCCCGGCTCTCTCTCGGTGCTGCGATGCCGCCCTGCCTGTGACTTGGAGCCTTCCCAAGCGGCTGTCAGTCACCAGCGCTGGCCCTGTTCTCACTCACACACGGTATTATCTCTACCCGCTGCTGCAAATTGGCTCTGAGCAATCCTTGATCTGTCAGCATCGCCTACCCACTCTCAGATGTCACCAGCCCCCGCTGCTGCCCTGCTCGGTAACGTGTCTCTCTGAAATGTAATAATTCATTAAGTTGATCTGAACTTACTTTGTTTTTCCCCACCCTTTCTGCCACCCCTTCCTCCTTCTAATGGACAAAAGCAATTAAGTTCCATTAAGGATCAAGCGTGTGGGAAGAGTCTCCCTCGGAGACGCTGCCGCAGCTGCATGGACCTTGTCCCTGGATGTGTGTGGCACCAGCTCCTTGCCAATCAGGGCTCCACGAGCAAACAGTTGGGTAGGGGGAAATGTTGCTTGATGAGGGGGATGCTGGAAAAGGTGCTCCCATTCCCATCTCTGGGTAAAGGTGATTTGAGGCTCAGCTGGTCCTTCTGGCTGGATTTCATTGTAGACGCATGATGAAGGCTCCTCACCATGCAGCAAAAGGAGACACTAGCCTCAGCAGAGGAGGAGCTGGAAGACAGAGGGATGGGCAAGCAGGAGGCAGGAGAGAGGGGACAGATTCCCAGCTGGTGTAAATCGGGGGAAGCTTTCCATGTGCTCCTGGTTGCAGAAGTTCTGCCAAGGTGCTGGCTGGCATGGGGTTATGGTCCGTGGGGCAGAGGTTCAGCATGTGGGAGGACCAGTGGACCATACCAGAGGGACAGAGACAACTTCCCCACTAGCTCTGGCTACAAACTTTGCATTCTCATCTCTCAACACTCCAAATTTGCTAATAAAGGGGATGGTGGCACAACCAACATGGTCCTGCCTTTCTGCCAGCGAGGGCAGGGAGATTTTTGGCATGGCGTGCCCAAAGCTGAGAGTGTTTTGCTGTTGGCCGTGGGAGGTCCTTCCTTCTCCCCCGTCTCCTCCCGCCCTCCTTCCCCCCACTTAGGCTGCTTTTCTCTTCCTTGCCTTTTGTTCTCTCCCCCTTCCCTGCCATAGGAAGAAAGTCTCATTTCAGTCTGAAAGCCAGTGATGGAGGGGGAGAGTCATTTGATGCTTAATGCTGGAGCGGCAGGAAACTTCACCTTCCTGGGGTGGAATTAAAAACGCTTGAATTGTCTGGGGATCTTAAACAAGAGATGCAGGGAACATTCAGGGCTTTTCACACAAACACACGCGCGCGCACACACACACACACACACACACACACACACACACACACACGCAAAAGCCCACACAGCATTAAGGGTGTAATAGCTCAGCTGGGGTAATGCACTTGAACTCTCTCTGCAGCAGACAGACCGATTCTTTCAGTTCTTTTGAATTTTATTTTTTTTATTATATTTTTTTTGAGGCTGGAGATTGCTGCTAGTCTCCAGGGAGAGAGATGTTTGTCTTGCAGTGCTGTTTGTTCTTCGCAGTGACGCTTCCCTCGGAGCAGCGTGGGACCGGGAGGGGGCTGAGGGCACGGGCTGGGTTCCTCCACGCAGCCTGAGGCTCTGCAGCCACCAGGGCTGAGGGATGGGATAGGGAGCAGCACCCAGTAGATTGCATCCCTGTGGTGGTGTCGCTGCAAGGAAGGGAGGGTGTGCTGGGGGGACATCTGGTGTCAGGGGTGCTCCTTTTGTGCAAATATGGTTGTCGATATAGGTATAAGGTACAACTCGGGGCGCCCCATATATATGTGGTGTGTGTGAGCGTGAGGTGTGGGACCTCCTAGAGATAGGTCCTGCTGTGTTGTCTCACGTATAAAGCACGGCACAGGTGGGAGGTTACCTACATTGCCACCCCTGTGTGTCCTGCCAAATATTTTAATTTCTCTGTGTGTGAAGGCCTTTACATACACGCTTAGGGCTTCGGGTGCTTCTTCATACGGCATGGGTGAAAACCTCAGGAGCACAGTTGGCATGGGCCTTCTGCATCCAGCCGTGAACACGTGTATACTAAGCAGCAGACCACGCATGCCTGTGTGATCTTGTGCATTAACTGCATGCAAGAAGGTTAATATAGACCTAGCTGCGTATGGGTGTCTTTGCACAACTCTGGCCTGAGCTATAGGAGAAATCATATATCTTACATACTGAGGAGAGTGTTTATGATTGTGCCTAGGAGTGCACGTGAGCACTATATGTGCGTCTGTGGATGCTGTAGTGCATTTGGAACAGGCTGCCCAGAGAGGTGGTGGACTCTCCTTCTCTGGAGACGTTCAAAACCCACCTGGGTATGTTCCTGTGCAACCTGCTGTAGGTGGACCTGCTTTGGCAGGGGGGTTGGACTAGATGATTTCGAAGTCCCTTTCAACCCCATGTGATCCTGTGATCTGTGCATCATGTGTGTTGGAGGCTGCATGAGCAGTGGGCACGGCATTAGCTCTGGCTGATGTTGCTCAGCATTTGACATGCCCTTGCCTGAGCAGAGCCAGTGTGGTGCTGCCTGCCCTCCTGCCCGATGCAGTGCCAAGCTGTTGTCCTTTTCTGGACTGGTCATAGTGCCTGGACAGTTCGTGTGAGACACTGAAGTCCAGAGAAGAACAACAGGGATGTCTCAAGCTATGGGAAAACCCCCCAGGGAGGGGCTGGAAAGGGAAAGGATTCAGAGGAAGAGGTAGTGAAGGCAGGGGACAGGACCTGGCCTTCTCCATCCCCTTGCTGCCTCCTCATGGTGCCTGGTTTTTATTCCCTGAAGGGACACCCCAGAAACTCAGCTGGTTCTGCAGTCAAGTGATACTGGGAGCATCCTCCCTGAACAGCAGCTTCTCCCAGCTGGGACATGTGATGCTGGGTGACTGAGCAGGGTTTTTGCTCATGTGCATCTTTGCCCCAGCATTCTCCAGCAGCCCTTGGCTTATGCTTGCCCTTGGTCCCAGCCTCACCTTCTGGCCCTACGGTGTCCCTAGCTCCCCATGTACCCCACTTCCCCCCTGGCCACGCTCTCACCACCCTGCTCTCCCCTTCCCCAGGGAGTTTGCCAAAGAACGTGAGCGAGTGGAGAACCGCCGAGCCTTCATGAAGCTGCGGCGCCAGCAGCAGATCGAGCGGGAGCTCAATGGCTACCGGGCCTGGATAGACAAAGCGGGTAAAGGCTGGTGGGCTGGGGGGCTTCCAGGGGGGTAGCAGGCACTGGAGGATGCTGGTCATACAGAGTAGTGGGAATGGGAAGGGGATCCCTGAGCATCATCCAGTGCAACTCCAAAGCTGCACAGGTGCTCACGTGGTGGCATTGGGTGCATGAGTGAGCTCGGCCCCAGGTGGTGTGATGGTCTGGCCAGGCTGCAAGCAAGGACATTTCCAACAGCTGATGAAGCCTCATCTTCTGTGGCATGAAACTGTCATATTTTGAATGTGAAGCATATTACATCTCCAGGGAAGGCTGTGAGCATCACCGCTGCGAGCGTTACTCTGCCATGGTTTCCTTTCTCTTGATGTTTGCTGGAGTCCCCTGCAGAGGTTGGGCAGAGGGAGAGTAGAGCAGTGAATGGTGACAGTGGTTTTCCAGTTAAACCTGCTCCTGGAGCAGACTAGGTGGGATCCCTAAGCTGGGAACTAGCGAGTATATGCCATCTAGTCTGCTGGGTGGCAGTCACCCAGACCTGGGTGAGGGCTAGGGATGGTGGAATTTTTCCAGGCTTCCTGCTGATGCCCAGCCATGTGCAAAAGCCCATGGGTCCTGGTCCCTAAACTGCCACAGTCCCTGTCCTTGCTTGTACCTCTAAGGGATCAGTTTGGTGCGTTCAGCTCTGGGAAGGGAAGGTTTACGCTTTCACCCAGCGTTCAGACTTGAAAAATGATGGTAACTTGAATCAAGGTCTGAGCTCCAGACTTTACCTTTGATTCTGGTTTAGGCTGTTGAGCCCCCGACCTGTCTACCATGTTCAACTTCTTTAGTCAGGTTAATTACAAGTAATTTTTCTTTCCAATGCAATGTGTGGTAGCTTTCACTTGCCACCTTCCAGAATTTACTTTTGGACACAACCAATACTTAAAAGGAGCTTGCAAGATAGAGCAACCACCTCCAGGCTGGGTAAAGTGCTTAAGTCAGTAAGGCAGTGAGGTCTGATGTGCTCAGCCAACTGTGTCTTGTCTCCTGATGCTAAACTCTGTGTTTTGCGTAGAGGAAGTCATGCTGGCTGAAGAGAACAAAAATTCTGGGACCTCAGCCTTAGAAGGTAAGACCAGCAGTGCCCTGTCTACCTTTCCTTCTGCCTGCCCGCAGCTGGAGGTTGAAATCCTCTATCTGCAAGGAGAGGTGGGAGGTTTGGGGATGCCCCAGTGGGGTCCGTGGCCTGACAGAAAGGTGTGAGGAAATGGATTGACAGTATAGCTGCTAAGAGAGCATGGAGACCAGGAGATGTCTGGTTGCACAGGTATAGCTCTGGACTAGGGTCACCTGGGTATCTCCCTCCTGTTACCAGACCTGAGTTAAAGTTCTGATCATCAGGTCCTGGTCCAATGAGCTGGCTCCTGGCAGAGTTAGGCCACCAACACCCCTTCCTCTTCCTTTCCCAGTGCTCAGGCGAGCCACCATCAAAAGGAACCGGACGGACGCCATGAACCGTGACTCGAGCGATGAGCACTGTGTCGATATAGCCTCTGTGGGCGAGCGGAGGTTGGCTCAGAGAAGACGCCTTCATCCAACCTTGGGTTGGTGCAGTTTGGAGCTTTCCTTCTCAAAACCTCTGCCAGTTTATTGAGTTGCAAGTGTCACACCTATCACATGCAGATTGTCACAGATCAGCCATCTCTGCTAGTTTGACTGCAAAGGGGGCAAACCATCCGCTGCCCCCTGTAGTATTTAAAAACTGTGTGGTTAAGTCATGTCCCACAAGAGCAATGTCTGTGAGCTGTCTGTCCTGTCTCATGTGTCAGGGAAGGCTGGAATACCCAGCTCCTTCTCTCACCCTGACTGGAGCACCCAACTTCTTCTCCCCTTTCTTTTCCTTTAGGTAACCCCATGAGTCACTCTGGCCTCAAAGGCGCCAGAGTGGATGGTGCCTCCTACTTACGGCACAAGGAGCGACTCCTGCGCATCTCCGTTCGCCACATGGTGAAATCCCAGGTCTTCTACTGGATTGTCTTGAGCCTGGTGGCTCTCAATACTGCCTGCGTGGCCATTGTCCATCACAACCAGCCAGCCTGGCTCACCCACTTCCTCTGTGAGTTCATGGGCTTTGTATAGGTGTGAGAGCACTGCATGGGTAAATTAAACCTTCTGCAACCTTCTTATCTCAATAGCTGGAGGCTGCAGCAAGCCTTCGCTCCTTGTCTCAGGGCATGTGGGGATGAATCCCACCAGAGTCATGCTGGTATGGAGCTGGGTGGGGAATAATCTGAACTACGTTCACTGTTGATAACAAAGGACTATGTACAGCCATTTAATTCAACTTTAGCCTTGTCCCCATGGCTGCTGATGGTTGTCTCAGCCCTATGAGCAAATGTGGATGAGTTCTAATGGTCTCATGCCCTTTGGGTGCTATGTGTTTGTCAAGAGACAAAACCGGAAGTTTCAGTTGGGTTTATCCAAAAATTCTGAATGGTGGGGATGGAAAACTTCCTAGAGATCCATCTTTGAATGCTCACAAGCAATTGCTGCAAGGCATGAGTTTGCAGGGATGGGACCAGTCATGGGGAAAACCCCTGGTTAAAGTTTTGGTGCGGAGCATGGAGATCCCAAACTTGAAAAGAGTTACTGGAGCATGTCCCAGCCCACTGTGGGCCATGGTACAAGGTCAGGTCTCAGAGACAGTGCAACCATGTCCATTCTAGCATGGTGCTAACTGCAGAACAGCATGGTCAACCCCACAGCAGACATGTGATACCCCTGAGCTGCTGCAGCAGGGACAGTGCTGCTTTCTCATCTGTGTTATTCTTACTCACCTTGAAAATGTCCCTGTCAAGCCCTGGGCCTGCTCAAATCTGCATTAGCATGCTCAGGCTTGCCGGGATCCCAGCGTGCCACGGTGTGGTATGGCAGCTGGTCGTGGTGAGAAGCATCTTTTGGACAAGGTGAGGAGCCAGACTGTTGCCTACTAATGTTCATGAAATAGCTGGAGCAGCTTTCCACTGGCTCTTGGCTGTTCAGCTCAATTACCCTGGCCAAGTTCCAGCTATGCAATGATTTAAATCCAGGTTGCTAATATTCCCCTACAGTGTCATGTGGTTAATGTCTTTGCAGAATCCTCAGCCACTGTTGTATAATGCTAAAGAGGTGCTCCACTCCATGCCCACCATCTCTGGTCTTCTCAAACCCTTGGGACACCAGTACATCCACCCTGAAAGATTAACTAGTGGGTTTGGTGCTGTCTTATACACAATTTAGCTCCTCGTAGACAAGCTGCCCTCATCCCAAACCCTGAGCGCTTGGGGAAGCAGTGCATGGTCCTTAAGTTGTTTCATCTCTGTGGTGTGCTACATGGGCTACAGGTGGGTGCACGCAGGGTTCTCCATGCAGCTTGGTGGCCCAAGGGTAGCGCATTTGGGTTTTCTCTTTCAGACTATGCAGAGTTCCTGTTTCTTGGACTCTTCCTTCTGGAGATGTCCTTAAAGATGTATGGGATGGGGCCACGCCTTTATTTCCATTCTTCCTTCAACTGCTTCGACTGTGGGGTAAGAGATGCTGTGAGTGTGTGGGGAGATGTTGGGTAGGTGTCTGCAGTGTGAGGCACCAAGGGGGAGAAAAATGGGATGGCCCTCGCAGTGGGCAAGGTAACCCTTTCTGCCAGGACAGCCTGCCCGTGCCAGACCGAGACACCAGGTCTTGGGCAGGGTGGGGGGTACCTCGTCTTCAGGCCTGTGAAGATTTCCTGCAACAGCCTCTCCTTGACTCATGGCTGTGGCTGCTTCTCAGGTCACGGTGGGAAGCATCTTCGAAGTGGTTTGGGCTATCTTCAGACCAGGAACCTCTTTTGGGATCAGTGTCCTACGAGCCCTTCGTCTCTTGCGAATATTTAAAATAACCAAGTATGTGCCAATTGTCTGTGCCTGTCACCCTCTGTCTTGGACTGTGGCTGCAGCCCAGATTCAGTCACTCCCGCTCTCCTGTCAGTATGACTGTGAGTGCTCCAGCACTGTCTCCGTTTTCTAGGTACTGGGCATCCCTGAGGAATTTGGTGGTCTCACTGATGAGCTCCATGAAGTCTATTATCAGCCTGCTCTTCCTCCTCTTCCTCTTCATCGTAGTCTTTGCCCTGCTGGGAATGCAGCTGTTTGGAGGCAGGTAGGTCATTTCAAGTGTGGGGGAAAGGAATTTCTTGGTATCAAAGCCAAGTGTTGACACCCTCTTAGGTGACCAGGAAGACTGTAGTCTTGCCCCTGAGCCTGCTACTAAGAGTGGTACATCTCCCATACAAAAGTCCCTGCTTGGGCAAGTGCCTCTGGGCTATGTGGGTCCTTCTGGCCAGGACACCTTTTGGGTTCTAGCACGAAATGCTCAGGAGACCCTCCTTAGAGTGGGGAGAGGTCCTCCTAAGTGAAAGAGACCTGATAGCACAGCAGTCAGGGGTTTGATCACTGATACTGATACTGTTTGATACTGCAGCCCATTTATGTCCTCCCTGTTCCACTTCCAGGTTTAACTTCATTGATGGGACACCATCAGCCAACTTTGACACTTTCCCTGCAGCCATCATGACAGTGTTCCAGGTAGGAGCTGGGCTGCAAGGGAAGACAATCTGAGGGACTTGGGACCATCTGATCACTCCCTGCTGGCTGGAAGGGTCTTCTTAAACCAAACAGGTTCCCCTCCATCAGCTCTTGGGATGTAACTTGCTTCCTCCCTCTCCTCCTGTATAATAAAGTGGATGGCAAGAGATGGAAACTCTTCCACCTCTGTTATGCAAGGTGGAAAAGTTTCAAAACTCTTATGAGGAATCCTAAATCCTCAGCACTGTCCTATATGTCCCTCAAGTGCTGCAGCTGGAGACCTGATTTATTCACTGCGGAGGGTCTCTGTACTTGTCTCCTGCGTGTTGGTGGGATAGATTGAGGGAGCTGTCCAGGGGACGAGAAGGTGTGGGTGACAGAGGTGCTGGCTTGCTTTCCTGCAGATCCTGACAGGTGAGGACTGGAACGAGGTGATGTACAACGGCATCCGCTCCCAGGGAGGCGTTCGCTCAGGCATGTGGTCCTCCATCTATTTCATCGTCCTTACCTTGTTTGGAAACTGTATCCACCTGGCTGCTGTGCTTTTAGTGGAGACAACCCTGTCTCATCTCCCCCTTTGGTGGCATCCCCTTCCCACTCACTGCTCCTTCCTCCTCTCCCAACTGAGGGAGCCCTGTAATGCGTGCAATAGCCCTGGATATCCCAAACACAGAGAAGGAGCTGTCTGGAGGAGCACTGAGGGCTGTATATATGGGATGGGTGAGGAGTTTTTGGCTGTCCTTTTGGCTGCTCCTCGCTGAGCCGGTGAGGAGCCATCAGGGCCACGCTCCCTTGGTGGCTGCAGACACCCATGTCCTTAACGCGTACCTTGTGCATCCTTAGCTGCTCGCAGATACTCTGCTGAACGTGTTCTTGGCCATCGCGGTGGACAATCTGGCCAACGCTCAGGAGCTCACAAAGGTACGTTTCAGTTGCTCTTTTTTTCTTGTCTTGCTGGTGTGAAAAGAGTGAAGGATGCGGCCAGCAGGAAAGGCACTGGGAGCAGCACCTGTGGCTGTCCTCACTTCAGAGCCTGGGTTGCCTTGTCCCTTAGCTCAGCTTGCCTTGAAAAGAGGTTGGGTCAAATTGGAATTGGGGTCTCTTTCTCTTCCTCCAGGAAGGTATACAGGGTGCTAATCTGAAACACAAACCCCTGTCTCTGGGCAAAGCCACTTAAACTTTGATTTAGGAATGTGCTGCTGGGTCTCTCTGGGAACAGCCACACTTCTCATCAAGTGTGGCCTTAACTATTTCTGCGTTTAAGTTCCCCAGTTGCATTTGTCTCCAGTCAGACCGAGATAACCCTCAACTGTCTGATGGGGTCTGATGCAGGGATGTTTATTTGCCCGAGTAGACTGGAGATGTGGATTGGAAAGGCTTTCCGGTGGCATCAGTATTTATTCCTCATTTGCCCACAGGGCAGTGGACATGATTTAGGATGCAATTTAGCATGGTGCTTGTGAAGATTATTGGGCTTAGCTGTTTTTAAGACCATGCTGGGAAATATTTGGGGAACGCTAAAATGTTGGGGCACCATCTGGAAGACGGTTACTAGGCGAGAGCTGCAAGGCTCATTGATGCTCTTCAGAGGGGACCAGCGATCTCGTGGTGCCCAATTTTTTTGCGGAGCCCATGCCTATTGCTCAGCTCCTTGGGATTTACTGAGAGGCTTCCACGCTGGTGTAAACCTTAGCGGCAAATGAAATGGGGCACGGTGTTCATTTGCCTGAGGGATGCATGCATGGGTCCCTGTCCTCCTGCAGTGGGTGGAGGTGGCACTTTCAGGGGCTGCTGGCTGCTGCCAGGGTGAGAAGGGTGGAGAGCCCTGTGGTGTACCAGCAGCATCAATTAAGGGAGTGCTGAGTTTTTGAAAAGGCTGAATGCGCGCTAATGACTCCTAATGACATTTTTTGCTCCGGAGACACACAACCCTACTCATTAAAGCAATATGGTCTCTGCTGGGGTCATTCAGGGATGCCTTGCCTCCCACTCCGTCGGGGGGATGCCTGTCTCGCCCCTGTGGCTGTGAAGAAGGGAGGGCTGAGCTGGTCTACGCTGTCTGGGGCTGCTGCAGCACGTACAGCTCTTGCCTGGAATGGGTTGGGTTCACTTATTTAAGTAGCACTGACGCCTTCATTAAGATCTGGCGTACCGGGGAAGTGGTGTCCCCCTAATAAAATAAAGGTTGTCTCTGAAAATACAGGTGCCCGCTCCCCCTTTTCTCCCATACGCCTTGGCATCTGAGGTAGCCCCATGCGTCCCTTGCTGCCTCTGATGGTCGACCCCTTCCTTGAAACCTCAGCGTCCCACTAAGCCACTCCTCTCTTTCCTCCGCAGGATGAGCAGGAGGAAGAAGAAGCCTTTAACCAGAAGCACGCCCTTCAGAAAGCCAAAGAAGTCAGCCCCATGTCTGCCCCAAACATGCCTGCTATCGAGTGAGTGACACACACCCCGCAGCTGCTACCCTGGTGCCCCCCCCCCAGCAAGCCCAGGGTGGCTTCTCAGCAGGGTGTATAGCTGAAGCGGAGCCCTGGCATGGCTGCTTGTGGGGCTGCCGCAGTAAAAAAAGGTCCCCCCATGGGGTGACTCCCCCTCCGGCTGTCTTCCTGAGGATGGATGGAGATCTAGAAGTGCGCTCTCTGCCTCCAGAGAGGTGTTGGAGTGGGGACCAGCTCACGCTGCAGGATCTGGGGTTGGCCACTCCTGCCTCAGGCAGCATCTTCAGAGCTTGGGCATGGCAGAAATCCACTAAAAGAGGCTTTCTGCCCCAAATGTACAGCTCAAACACTGAGGGCTGCTGCTAGAGGTGGAGAAGGAGGCTGGGGAGGAAGAAGGTATCTCAGCTTTTTCTTGAGGAGGGGTGGTATTTATACCCAGGGAGAGCTTCTTTGTGACGGAGCTGTGGGGTTGCAGCCTCCAGCCAGGGCTGGAGGAGAAGGGAGCAGTGGTGTCACAGATCTCCCCCGAGCTCCTTCACTGGTACTGAATGCAGTTAGGAGAGATGGAGCAGGTTTGTGAAACCGTGTTTGATTGTACAGAAATCTGATTTAGACAAGAAAAAAACCACCCCAAATGATAGAAACCCTTGGCACAGTGTTAAGGAGCCTTCTGTCTACATTTCCGCAGAAGAAAATTCTGTTTTTTCCTTTGTAGGTGTCTTTTTTTCCCCCTTATTTTGCAGTGTCATATGGTCTAAATCACATACAACTTTCAAAGTCAACATTGGAACGAGGCGTTTTGATTTGTTTTCCAAAACAGTACATTTCAGTATGGCTGAAGGGATTTTTTTTCTTTTTTTTTCTTTTTTTTTTTTTTTTTTTAATAGAGTGCCTTCCCAGGGAATTTTAGGTTTCATTGTGCTTTGAAACCCAGCCAAGCTTGTATATGTCAGAATCTCTTGCAGATTTGCTGAGAGAAACTATTGTCTTCAGGCGAGCACTGATCTTGGGGGGCCAGAGGCAACAGTCCCCTCCCTTGCTTGGCAGTGGTGGGATGAGATGGTTCCCCATCCTACATGCATCACCCATGGTTTTAGGGGCAGCAGGAGCTGGGGGTACTTGTAAGCCCTGCCCGGTCTCCCAGCAGCCACAGATATCACCCTGGTTTGGGGGTGATGGGATGTTCATACTAGATCTGTGCCATGTGCTGGGGGGTTTCCAGATGAGATGGCAGAGTCCGTGTGTTGTGAGCATCTCTGGCTACCAGTGGGAATAGAGTTGGATAAAACAAGGGAATGGAAGGATTTGGTCTGGAGATTGGACAGATAAGAGAGAGGAAGAGGTGGAGTTGGACATATCAGGGCACACAAGGATTTGCCCATGCTGCACATCCCTTCTAGATTTTTCTAGGCATTGTCAGATATAGCTGGCTGGGAAAACCGATCTCTTTAACCTTTTGTTGTTGTTCTAGTGGCATCGAAATGGGAAGTACTGGTATTCGCAGATCTTTTTTCCAGCTCCTCTCCCTCATCAGGATGGATAGTGTTAGGGGCAGGAAGGGGATGTGTTGCCTTGCCGGGGGCGGGGAGGGGGGTAACCAATCTCCAGCGACAGTTCTGATGTGCCTTCAGTGGTGCTACACCGATGCCACCAGCCAGGGAAGGGACAGTGGGGATACCGCAGCAAAGGGACAAGCCAGAGCAGAGCCGGTACTGAAGAGCTGTTGGGAACTCGGAGCGGTGAAGCAGACGCAGATGGCTTCTTTTGTATGTGGGTACCCGGCGCAGGCAGGTTCGGTACACGCGTTCCTGCCTGCGGAGAGGTCCGGTGGCGCTCGGGGATGAGTGCTCCCACGTGGCCAGGTTGGCGTGGGCGGCTGCGGTGCCGGTCGGAGTGTTGTATTGGTACACGGGCGCCGTTGGTGCAGATGGCTTGGGGCTGCTTTGACGAGTGGGCGGCCAGATGGACGCATGCGGGTGCTGTCATGTGTCGGTGCCTAGCGTGGTGCGTGGATGCCTTCGGAGGTTCGGCCACTCGCTGCGGGGACGGTGGTGGATCCCTGCCTGCAGGTCCTGCCTGCGTGGCTCGGCTGGGGAGAGCAGGCCCTGCCTTGAGCGTGGCGCTGGGCTGCTCCCATGCAGGTGGCTTTAAGGAGGCCATAACGAGGAAATTGCCAGCGTGGCTCACTCAGGGGCAGAGGGTGTCACTGCACTCACAGGACAGCAGTGAGATGTGTCCCATCCTTCCTGCATATGCTCGTGGCTGTTTGCTTAGAGCTGTGCACATCTGGATCTTCTCTGTGCTAGCACAAAGGATAGAGCCTTGAATCTCCCCGGCTGCCTGAAGTTGGCAGGGCTGGAGGCCACTGACAGCCACGTAGGGCTTCCCTGTGTCGGGGAAGGGGCTCAGCAGCATCTCAGCTTGTGCCTTGGTTTTGCTGGGGAGCTTTGTGTTCCCCTCTGCGGTCTCATGGCAGCATTAACCCACAGTGATGGCTCTGAGCAGCTCAGGGTTGCCCTGGCACAAAAAAAAAATTGCCGTGTGCTGCCTGGGAAAAGTGAATTTTGGAGCTGTTTGAAAGGGATGCTAAATACCCAAGGATGGACTGGGAACTTCTGATGGACTGCAGCCTTCACCGCTCGCCCTGCCCTTGCTGCTGTGGAACGGGTCTGCATCTCCAGCGTGAGCATCGCTGCAGGCATCTTCCTGGAAGGCAGCGACCTATGGGTCAGGGGTGTGGGGGTCTGGGTGCAGCGTGTGAGTGTGAGCGTGGGCAGCCCCAGGGGGCAGCTCGTTGCCGATGCCACAAGCAGGGGGACACGCGGCGGGTGTTCGCTGCTGGCTGTCACGCTCCGGCATCCCAGCGGCCGGAGAGATGCCGGGGAGGGGGGGAGGACACACACCTCTCCACGTTGCCCACGTGAGTCGAAGGAGGGGTGAAGGGGGGGGATTGAACCCGTTTGTTTTTCCTCCCCAGAAGAGACAGGCGAAGGAGACACCACATGTCGATGTGGGAGCCACGCAGCAGCCACCTGTATGTGGGCCGCGGGGGCGCGTGTCGTCTGTGGCTCCTGTGTTTTCTGTGCATCCCTGGGGCCGGGGGCACGCACCGCTCCCCTCCAGCCTCCCCGGCGGGGGGGTTGTGTGCCCGTGCCTCTACTCAGTGTCCTCCTTTGCCACCCCTGTTTGTGCGTGCGCACACGCGTGTGTGTGTGCCTTTGTGGTTTTGTGCGTGCACTCGTGGTTTTGTGTGTGTGTGGGTGAGTGCCGCTACCCGTGGATGTGCAGCCGCGTGTGCTCTCGGGGGTGAGCAGCATCTGTACACGCGTGCCCTCGTGGGTGTTTCCATCGGTGTGTTGGGAAGGGCACGTCTGTCTTCTCCGGAGTGTTTGTGTGTGTGCGCTTACGGCACTGCAAAGGTTCCATGGCAGTAGAACCTAGCCCAGCCCTCCCTAGAACACACCTCTGGGAGCTTAGGAGAAGCCCAGTACAGGTCCTTCCCCCACCAGCAGCCGAAACCACTGCTCCCCCAAGGCTCAGGGATGTGCTGGGTGAGGGGCTGTGCTAGCCAAGCATAGCTGAGCACAGGGAGGGTGGGGGCCTTCTGTGCCCGCTGACATTCTCTGTTCCAGATGTCTCAGAGGGCCATCTCTCGTTGAGAAAGGGCTGGTCTTGGACCGGCCATCTTCTTCCCCCTCTTACTCTCCCCATCCCGTCAGGACTGCCACCCTTGTCAGCCAGATGGCCAAGCCAGCATCCCCTGCACCTTCATTTGTGCCCTAACAGCACCGTGCTGAAAAGGAGCCTGGCTCCAGAGAGCTGGTGATGGAGAGACATTCCCAGTGGAAGAAAGGATCCCCAGTTTCAGTGAGAGGGCATTGCCTATATTTAAGGTGTCCCCAGGCAATCATGCAAGAGGAAGGTGGTCACCACCTGGTTGAGATAGGGCATGCCAGGGTGCTGGTGCTCCCAGCAAGCCGGGTGTGCTGTCTGAAAGCTTCAGGGCAGCTGTGAGGCTGCTCGGGTTGGTCCTCCATCAGCCTGAAGTGTCCGAAGGGGCAAAAGTACAGTTTCCAACCCCATTTCCAGCCTCCAGAGGGACGCTGGAAGACTGGGGATGAAGCAGGAGCCCATCCCGTAGCCCTGGGGATGGCATTTCTGTCTCCCTGGGATTCCCAAATTAAATCCCAGGGTGGGTGCTTCACCGGGGAGGGGTGAAGCACCGGGAGCAGGGTGGGCGTCCAGGATGCCGACTGCTCGCTGTCCCCCGTTGCAGGCGGGAGCGTCGCCGGCGGCACCACATGTCGGTGTGGGAGCAGCGTACCAGCCAGCTGCGCCGGCACATGCAGATGTCCAGCCAGGAGGGCATCAACAAGGATGAGCCACACCTCATCAACCCCCACGCCAGCATCTTCCGCAGGAAGAAACCGGGGGACGGCGTCACCCTGGAGAAATGCGCTGAGGAGCAGGGGGGCAAGGTCGAGCGGCTGCCAGCCGAGGGACCCGAGCAGCCGGCCCCGGGGGCCAACCCCGGCAGTGGTGAGGACAGGAGGAGCCCGTCGCCCCGAGCCAAGCGAGACAGAGAGTCGTGGCACCAGAAATCGTGCCATGGGAACTGTGAGCAAGGCAAGCAGGACGGGGCAGGAGGCAACGTCGAGGATAGGGCCAGGATGAGGCAGAGCCAGCGGCGCAGCCGGCACCGCAGAGCCCGGATGGAGGGGAAGGAGTCGGCCGGAGCCCTGGGGAGCCGCTCGGCCAGCCAGGAGCTGGGCCTGGAGGAGACCAGCCCCACGGAAGGGGCACAGGATGGGGACCGGCATGGGGATGTGGCTGCAACAGAGGCGCTGATTCAGGGGGAGACAGAGGAAAGCGAGGAGCCCGACAGGTTGGTACCCAGAGAGGGCATCTTGTAGTTCCCACAGCTCCTCGTGCTCTCCCCTTATCTTCTCGCACCTCTTCTTCTCCCCCATCCCTCTTGCAGGACAAACAGGGTCCCTGCTGGTGAAGCTGAGCTGGTTGGGACTGCTGAGGAGGGGAGGGCCCTGCAAGCAGCACCTGAGCACCCCCGGGGGAAGATGGGCAGCTTGACAGAGCAGGACTGCAGCAGCCCGGACACCAGCGAGCAAGCACTGCTGGAGGCCAGCCGCACCGTCAGCCGAAGCGAGCCCGACCTCTCCTCCATCACCCCCAACACAGAGAAGGCCACGGAGAGCACCACCATCATGATCGATGTCCACGACTCCGCTGTGGTACAGAGTGAGGACCCGTCTCTCTTTCCTGAGCCCCCCTCCCCGCCCTCAGGGACCCCGCAGGGATGGAGAGCTGCTTGCACGGCTATTCCTACCCACATCCATCAACCTGGGGGCGGGGGGGGGATATCCCTGCCCGCTCCTTGCAGCGTCTCCCTCCAGCACCCCGGTTTTTCAAGGGGGTCTGAAAGCGATGCTGATGTGCCACCCTCCCCTGGGAGCTTTTCTCTTCCTCACCTCCTTCCCACTGGCCCCTTCGCCTGATCCCTCCTTCTCCCTTCCTCTCTGCCTGGGCAAAACGCTCGCATCCCCTGTTTTTCCTGACACATCCGTGGCCTCCGCCCAGCGCGCTGCCGCTCAAACCCCCTTAACAGCACCCTCGCTGTCAAGGTGAGCTGCTTTAAACGGTGTTATTAATTAAACAACACCATGAAAGCCAGCCTCGTTAAAACCCCTTTTGTCTGCTTGGTCCCAGCAGCCGGTGTCCTTTCTTCCCTTCCAGCCCCCTCTCCCCATAAGGGCATGGGGATGCAAAGGGGAAACTGGGGGGGGTGGGGGGTGTGGCTTGTGCCCGGGGGGCAGGGGCACCCCAGGGTGCTGTCTGGGTGCAAGGCCGGGCAAAGGCTCTCGCTTTCCTGCAGTTAGCAACAAGACAGACGGCGAAGCCAGCCCCTTAAAGGAGGCTGAGAGCAAAGAGGACGAGGAGGAGATGGAGAAGAAGAAGCGGAAGAAGGAGAAGAGCGAGACGGGCAAAGCGATGGTGCCGCACAGCTCCATGTTCATCTTCAGCACCACCAACCCGTGAGACATTTTTTTTGAGCTTTAGGAGCCCGGAGATGGGGAGGGCTGCAAGGGGAAGGACTCCTAGACATCCCTGAAAACAGGGGATCCCCTCGGGAAGGGGGCTGAATATCTCCCAAACGGCCTGGATAACCAGCCACGGTGCTCCCCGAGCCCCGGCAGGGCTCCTCCTTTGTGCCAGCTACACTGGTGGCTTTCTCTCCTGGCTGCTGATCACTAGCTGTGATTATTATTCAATGTTTGTTGCATTATTCTGCAGTTGTCTGCTCCCCCATAGCTCTTGCCCAGCTCCAGCAGCCTGGAATAATACCCCCTGCCCCCAAATCTCTCAGGGACTCTTTCTGGCTATACATGGGGGGTCTGGAGGGCTGGGACAGCTGAGCAAAGTGGTCAGCAAGCCCAAACCGCCCTTGGGCTCCCTTGTTTTGCTCCTCAGACTTTGCTGCCCATTTTTCTCCTCTGGAAGCGGGTGATATGGGGTGGGTTTTGCGTGTGGACCATGCCTAGGGGGTGCCAGGGGCTCACAGGTCGGGGGGTGCGGACTGTCTCCCCGCAGGGTGCGGAGGGCTTGCCACTACATCGTGAACCTGCGCTACTTCGAGATGTGCATCCTCCTGGTGATCGCCGCCAGCAGCATCGCCCTCGCGGCGGAGGATCCCGTCCTCACCAACTCCGACCGCAACAAAGTGATTGCAAACCCCCTCCTGCTCCTCCCCCACCCCACCCCCCCCCATCCCCCATGTGCAGGGAGATGTCCTGTAGGATTTTAGCTTAACGTGGATCAAGGCAGCCGGTGGCAGCACCTGCACCGTGCCATGGGATCTGACTTCTTCCCCACCACCTTCCTTTATAAATCCTGGAAATCGCCCTCAGCCTCCCACAGGCAGGGTTTGGAGCCTGGGGAGCAGACATGGGCACCTTGTCAGCTGTAAAGTCACTTAAGTTGGGGAGATGCTGATGTGCACGGGGACTGGTATGGGGGAGCATGATTCCGGCGTGCAGCTTGATTTCAGAGCCGCTTGCACCATGGATGGGAAATGTTTCTCTCCTGCCTGTGCAGGCTAGGTTTATGGCTGTCCCAAAGGCTGAGAGAAGTTTGCCCCCCAGAGTTTGGGACAAGCAAACCGACCCTCTGCACCTGAGCTAGTCGAGTCCCAGTGCAGGGAGTCTGGGTGGGCGCCAGTGAGCCCTTTTGCTTGGCAGCAGCTGCAAAGCGCCCCTGCCCTCTCTCTGCAGGTCCTGAGGTATTTTGACTATGTCTTCACCGGTGTCTTCACGTTTGAGATGGTTATCAAGGTAAGAGACCTTGGGGGCTGGCTGTGCTGGGGGTGCTGTCTCCCGCAGCATCCTTGCAACAGGTGGGAAACTGCTCAGTTTTTCAGTAGTTCTGGTCCTAAATGTGGACGATGGAGACCTTAAAGCCTGGTTCTTAGCAGTGGGAGCTGAGAATGCTCAGGACCTCTCTTACCAGTTTCCAGGCTCCCAAAATATGATGCTCCTTGAAATATACCTGAGACTCAGGGACAGACCCGCTGCTCCCTGGCGATGTCCCTGTCCCCAGCACACTCTGCCTTGTGGCTGCTTCCACTTGGTGGCCAAGCTGCCCTGTATGTTTTTATCACCGTATTCCCCCCGCAGATGATCGATCAGGGCTTGATCCTGCAGGATGGCTCCTACTTCCGAGACCTCTGGAACATCCTGGATTTCATCGTGGTGGTGGGAGCGCTGGTGGCTTTCGCCTTGGCGTAAGTGGCCATCATCCTTGTCAGCTCTTTGCCTTTCCTTGGCTGGAGTGGGAGGAGGGTGCAACTGTGTGGTATGGCAACTAGACCCTGATTTATTTATTTTTTTGATTTCTCTGCATCCTTCTGCTCTGCTTCTGGGATGGTTCCTGGCAGTGGTGTGTGGCTGACTGCAAAGCCCAGCTGTACCACTGGCACCTGAAACCAGTATAGCTCCAGAGATGGGTTTCTCCTTGTTTGTCAAATGGTGGTGAGCAAGCAGGCAGGGGACAAGGCAAGGAAAGCTGGAGACTCTAGGAAGAGTTTGGTGGTGGAATTGTGTCCCTGCTGAGCATTGCCTTGCATTTGGGCTCTGGTACTGAGCTTGTGGCACCTCTGTGTCCTCCTCCGCAGGTGGGTGCCAGGGGCTCAATGTCTGCAGTGCCCATGCCATGGAGGCGAGAAGTGCCCGGGGATGAGTTTTTGTCCTGCTTTGCCCTCCTCTGTGCCGCCGGCTGGGCAGGCAGTGCAGCGTAAGCTTGAGGAATGATGAGTGGTTGCCCATCTGATGCTCACAGGCAAGGTGATGGTCCCTGGGGGCCATGGCACTCCCCCGTTGGTGCCTGAGGAGGGAGAGGAGAAGAGAGGAGAGGAGAGGCTCACGCTCCTTCGTCACGCTGTTGTTCTCTCTTTGTGCCTTTGACACTGACGGCAGTGGCATTAGTGCTGGTGAGAGGTGAGGGCCTGGCAGCGGCGCAGACTGGAGCTCTGTCCTTGTCCACAGCTCAGGTACTGTGTGAGGATCTTGGGGTGGCTGGGTCTGAGACCCAAGGTCACTTGATGGGTTACAGCCTGTAATCCATCCCTCCCATTTCATCCCTGGCCGGGCAGTGGCTCCTTCCCCTCACTCTTGTCCACTTGCATCCTCCCTGACTCCTTGCTTTTGCCTTCCTCACCATCCTCACCCTCTTCCTCGCCTGGTGCTTTCATCTGCTGCTCTCTCCTTGGGAGAGCATGAGGGAATTCAGCTTGCTCAGCACAGGGATGAACTGACCTCTGGACAGGGCAGGGGGCTAACTTCAGACCCTGCCATGGGGAAGGGGCACGGGGCAGGTCTGCTGGCTAGTGACATTGCCCTGAGCCCCCGGAAGGCCACCCAGGCCACCATGACGATGGATGGAGCATTTCCAGGGTCTGGCTGACATACCCTCTGCCGGGGCAACCCCTCAGGAGCATGTCTGGAGATGGGGCTTGAGGGCATCAGCAGCCCGAAGATGCTTTTAGGAGGACAATAGAGTCTTTTCCTTCCAAGGCATCTTTCATCGAGACTTTTTGATGGCTGAAGGATGGCAGGTTGATGGCTCAGCCTGCTCCTGGATGGACAGGTGTCCTCACTGCTACTAACAGTACCGTAATCTGTGGTTACTGTCCCCTTGCCTCCACCCTACAGAAGTGGTGTGGTTCCTGGGGTGCCCCCTGAAGCTGGCAGGGTCCCCATGTACCACCACCGAGCATGTGGGGAAGCTGCCGTGCCCCTTCCAGCACTGCTTGACACCTGCCTGCCTTTACCCAGCCTCTCAAGGGAGGGACAGGTCCCTTTGGGCATGGGACAGCTGAATTCTCGAGGGCGAGCACCCCCATCAACTGCAGCACCAAACCCCCTCCCACAGAGAAGGTCTTTGCATCTCCACGTACATTTGCAGCAAACATCTATGTCACCTGCCCACTCTTGTAGCTGTAGTTGTAGCTGGGTAGATACCGAGTTGCTTGTGTCATGGACGAGGGCTCTTTGTAATGTAAACCTGCAGGATTGTCCTTCTCCCCCACTTCTGATGGGGGCTCCTGCTGGAGGAGATGATCTCATGGCTTCGGGGGTGAAGGGAACAAAGGAACCACAGCAATATCTGATGGGTTTATACATTATAAAGCATTTATAAGGACACCTGCCTCTCCTCTTGGCAGCCTGTCACTGCCATGGCCCTGGCAGCTGCAGAATGTTTGCCAGCTATGTCTGTCACAACCCGCCGCCCTCCCTCTCTCCATCCCTCCATCCTGGTCTCAAGAGAAAAACTCTGGCCATGATGTTTAAATCCCTCTCCTTTTCTTCTCCCTCTGTGAACTCTTTGATGTAGGGATGGGGGAATGTGTCCTCTCTCTCCCCTTCCTTACCTTCATGGCACTGAGTAGGCAAAGCAATGCCCACGGAGTGGCTGCCACAGTTATGTGGCTGAGAGCAGCTGATGACCAGGTCTAGTACTTTCTGCTTGAAGACGTGCTGGGACTTGGCATGCCATTTGGGTTTTCTGCCCTTTTTGCCTCCCATCTGTGTTTAGTTTTGCTCGTGGTGGTCCTGGGTAGCTGTGGGTGCAGCTGGAGGTCTCTGAGCTGGTCCAGTGGTACTACCATCATCTGCCAGCCATCAGTGCTACATCAAAATCACCAATAAACAAGTGTCCACCCATAAAGCCATCTCCCCGTGTGCCACTGCAGTTTGTCCACTGCCCCCTCAGAGCCTGTACATGCCAAGCCAAGAGGTCATCTCGGTTTATTTGTAGCTCTCTGCATGGAAAGTTAATACGTCAATCCAAACGCAGCCTAAATAAAAAGCCCAATATAAAACCGTAAATCTCCAAAGAGTTCAAATTAAATTAGCTGAAACAACCAGAACCATAACTGAAGACGCTGCTGGCTTTTGCCTCCCATGGCACCCTCCGAGGAGGCATTGTGCAGAGGAGCAGCGTTCGCTTGTGGCTCTGCAGAGAGGTGGTGTTGCCTGTGGGCTTGCGGCAGCGGGAAAGGTTCAGTAATGGAAAAGCTGGTGGAAAGGTGGAGTGGTGGTCAGTGTGTAGCCCTGGCTGTCTTGCCTGGTGATCAAGGTGCAGGAGCTTCTCCACCCAGAGGTACCCAGCAGAGGTGCTAAGCAGCATCTTGTGCTTGTCAGCACAAGGCTGGTCAGGGCAGAGGTCTGATATCCATCACAGATGTGCTGCAGAGTTAAACTATCACCTTTTCAACAAGCCTTCCACTTTCTTCACTGACATGCAGCCAGGGTCTGGGGTTATTTTTATGGTTTTTAAGAAATGTTTTACTTCATAGGCTTTGGCCCTGATGCTGAGCCTTCTGTGTGCACGTAGCAGGGACATAGCTCAAGCAAGGACAGAGGTTTGGTTACAACTAGGGACCTTGTGGACCACCTTGGCTTGTCTGAGTAGGTGACTCCTGCTGGCTTGCAGGAGATCCCACACTGCAGCTCAGGCTCTTAATCAGTGGATTTCTTGATGGAGGCAATTTAGCAGAGTTAGCCTGCTTGGATGGAAATTACTGTGGCCTTGCAGGTAGGTTCCCTCAGAGGCACCTGCCTTTGGTTGGGGCTGAGCATTGAGGTCCTCCCCCTGATTCCTGGCCGAGGAGTACCACGTGCCTGCCTGCTGTCACCCACTGTCCTGCTCTCCACGGGTTCTTCTTCCAGCAGAGGTTTCACTACATGCCCCTCTCCCTGCAGATAAACCCCATCCTGGAGGACACAATGTGGTCTACTTATCGTGCCTCTCAACCCAGGCATGGGGCAGTGGAGGGCTGCTGCAGGGTCCGAGAGGCTGCAGTCATCCCCAGTGCGTTTCTTACCTTCTTCTTCTCTTCTCTCTTTTTCTCCTGGTGCTGTTTGGTGGCTGCTGGGCTGGATCACCGACAGGAATGCTTTGGGGTAACTATGCCGTTCGGGTTGCCGTGGGGTGCTGCCCTGGGGAGTGTGGTGGGACGGGCTGCTAGTCTGTCCAACACCTGTGCTGACCCTTAGCTGTGTTTGCAGAGACTGGAGCGTACTGCTCTGCACGCACCCCGGTATCGCCCCGGGGTGCATTAAAGGTGGTGTGCTCTGGAAAGGTCAGGAGGGGTTTTCTTTGCAAGCAATGCCTTTGGAAGAGGGCACATTTCTTGTGGACATCCCCCAAGGGCATGGGATGTGGCTACTGCCAAGCTCAGCCTCTGCTGTCCTCCAAGCGTTATCCAGCCCTATCCTATCCACGTTGGATCCCAAGCGGAACCACAGGAGGTTTTCTGAGGTCTGAAGAGGTCCCTCCTCAGCAGATGTAAAGCACTGCAGTTGAGTTGACCTTGGTGGCAGCTTGAATCAGCTGAGCAGTGCCCTCAAATCCTCACCCCAGCCCCGGGTGGGATGCCCCAGCCAATTACCCAGGCCCTGACCCAGAGCAAAGCAGGGGATGGGAGGTGCAAAGTGGGTCCCAGGGCTATTTGTACAGTTGCTTCTGGTAAATTTGTGGGGCTGTGCTCCTAGGGAGGACAATTAATTAGTGGTTTTGTTTACATCTCTTAATGATTAAGCCCATTATTGTGCTCCCTGTTGCATTAACCTTCGCAAAGGAGCTGTGTAATTTGGGCCGCCTGTTGTTGTAACTCATTTCCTTGACGTTTTTTGAGGGTGCCCAGTGGATACAAACTGTGCCACCTTCACCAGGACCTCTCTGCTCCATCTGAGATCCAGCCCATGGGCTTTAGTTAAAAGATGAGATATTTTGGTTGGGATTAATCACCATAGTCAAGAAATGAGGGTCACAAGGGGCCTTATTGCTGCTTTTCTAAAGAATCTAGTAGTAAGCTCTGCCTCCCTCAGCTGAATTGGGGTAGAAGCAAGTGCAGCCCTGATCTGGAGAGGGAAGATAGGGCTGTGATGTTGTGAGATGCAAGGCCAGGCTGGGTAGCACTGATGGAATAAGGCAGAATGCCCTAAAACACCGTTTGTGCAAAGAAACCAAGCACGGGGCAGGTGCTTCCCCAGGTGAATGGGAGGACTAGGAATCTTGAGTTCAAACCAGGGTGAAAAACCCTTGGAATCTTGAGTTTAAACCAGGGTGAAAAACCCTTGGTGAGAGACCTGCACGTAGACCTCACGGTGGGGGCCTTTTGCAAAACCCCACGTGCCTGCAGTAGGGAGGCTACCCTCCTGCCCCTGCTGAGCAGCATGGCTTGGGGACACGGCGGAAGGGCAGAGTGCCACAGCACCCTTCAGGTACCCGCCTTTGCTTGGGGAGAGCGTTGGCATCCCCTGCCCCAGCCCTGGCATCCCGCTGCTTCTCACGAGGAGGGGGAGTTGTTGAGGTTCGCCGCTCCCCAGCAAAGGGTGCCAATCCCGAGGAGGAGGGAATTGCTTTGTTTTTCATCTCTGCCAGCTGCCAGCGTGTGTGTTGGAGGAGAACTCGTTTAGGCGGGCTGCGCGCTCAGCAGTCACACGTTTGTGAGCGCTGGCCCCCACGATGGCATGCGGCCCTCCCGTTCCTGTCCTCACGCATGCTGGGGTGGGGGTGGAGGGTGATGGTGTGGTGTGGTGTGTCAGTTGTTGAAAACCCCTTGAGCATCCAGCCCGGGTCTGCAAGTTTATCGTCTCTCTGTTTCATTTTTTGGGTGCGTGTGCCTCCCTCCGACACGCTAGGACCAACAAGGGCCGAGATATCAAGACCATCAAGTCCCTCCGTGTGCTACGGGTCTTGAGGCCTCTGAAGACCATCAAGCGACTGCCCAAGCTGAAGGTAACGATACTTCTCTCCTGCCTTAAGTCTGTTTTCTCCAGCATAGACCGGTGGGTGCAGGGACTACACGCACATCGATTCGCTTGTGAGCAAAGAACAAGTAGTTTCCAAAGCATGTGCTGTGTTTCAGGAGCCCTGTTTTCAAACACAACGCCCTTCAGGCTGCCTCATATCTGGAGGTGCAATGAGTTATTAAAAGCAAGCCTGGATCTCTGCAAGGTGTCAAGAGTTAGTTCCTCTGCCAGGGGACATAGACCTGGAGTGGACACGAGGCAGCAAAGCCCAGATGCTCTCCTGATAAAATAGGCTGCCCTGGCTTTGGGAGAGCTCGAATCTCTTTCCAAAGTTGATTATCTTTCCTACCAGACCAGCTTGCAAGCAACTCGGGGTTTTGTGTGCTGTGCTGTTGCGGTGTTGCACCAAAAGGGGATTTCCCATCTGAATACAGGGATTATTTGTGCAGCACAGGTAGGATTATGGATTTCCCTGTTTCAGCCAATAGAGCCAGAAAGGAGTAAGAGACTGAGAAAACCCTGAGTTTTTCTCACAAGGGGTTATTTGGCTAGTGGATGAGGCCCAGGGTGGCATCCCAGAGACATGAGTTTTGATCCCAGCTTTTCTTCCTGATCGGTGGATGGATTCAGCCCATGTCAGTTCATCTCCAGACACTTCTGTCCTCACCACGGAGCAGGGATAAGGACATTCCTCTCTTTCTTCAAGTGCTTTGAGGGCTGAGAGCTCAGCCTCTGCAGGTGCTGCTATTGCGGGCAGAGGTATTTCCTCTACCTTGTTATTCCTGGTGATTGGAATAGGAATTGTTTACTAAACTGGTCTCAAGTGCTGCTAATTATGTAATTGGGGCTGTCCCCCGCCGGCTGCCCTGGTTGCAGGGAACATTGCAGGATATAAACGTGTAACCCTGCTGCTGCCTCAGGGGCTGCTCGGTGTCTATGTGTGTGCTGGGTGAGTACTCCAGGGGTTAAACTCATTCATAAAATAGCCCTTTGCCTGGGAGAAGGCCCAGCTCTTTCCTTCCTTCCCTATGGCAGTCCTAAAGAAGGTTTTGGTCCTGCCCTTTGCCAAGGCTGTCGGTTCCCCAAGGTGAGCTGTGCCCTCTCCTGCAGGCTGTCTTCGACTGCGTCGTGACTTCCCTCAAGAACGTCTTCAACATCCTCATCGTCTACAAGCTCTTTATGTTCATCTTTGCTGTCATTGCTGTCCAGCTCTTCAAGGGGAAGTTTTTCTACTGCACTGACAGCTCTAAGGACACAGAGAAGGACTGCATGTAGGTGCCCTGTTCAGTAGGTCCGATGCTGCTGACACTTCTGGCAAAGGCAGGGTGCTGGGTAATGTCTTCTGTGGTTCCCAGTTAAGCTCTTGCTCATGGCTGTCTCTTGGGGTGGATGGCATGGGCTGAGCCCCATCCCCATTGCTGTGTCAGCGCTGTGCATCCTTGCATGGGATGCAGGATGCAGAGTCCTGTATTTTGCTTCTGTTCTCTTTCCTCCTTCTCTCCCCCCTTTTGCTGTCCCCTTCTCCCCGTTCCCCTCAGCTGTTATCTAGCCTCTCCCCGTTTCTGCCTCCAGCCCTGCAGAAGGAGAGGTGCCCTCCTCCCACTGCACGCACATGCTGCCCCCAGGGTTCAAAACCACTGTCTCATAGATTGTCAGTGTAAAAGGCAAGGTCACTGCTGTCTCCCAACCTTGCAGAGGGAACTACGTGGACCACGAGAAGAACAAGATGGAAGTGAAGTGCCGAGAATGGAAACGCCATGAGTTTCACTATGACAATATCATCTGGGCTTTGCTCACCCTGTTCACAGTCTCTACTGGCGAGGGTTGGCCCCAGTGAGTATTCTGCTCCATCCTTGAATTAGGGTGAGGATGTCCCCATTGGGTTGATTGGGTTAATAACTGACTACAGCCAGGCAGGTTTGAGAGAGAAACTGCTGGGCTGGGAGGAGGAGAGGAAGGATGGGAAATTGTGTCAGGACAAAAGAGCTGGGACTGTGGCTGAGGTTAGGCTCTTCCTTAGGGAGTGAATTATAGATAATCCGTTCTCCTGTGTGGCCCTGTGGTAATATCTTAGCTCAAGTTTAGAGATGACCATAGGACTAACCATTTCTTCATGCTGATGTGAGCTTGGGCAATTTTTTCCTCTGTCTGTGAAGCACTGAAAATCCATTTTCCTTCAGGGGCACAGGCAAAGCACCATAAAACAAGCTGTACCCACTTAAAAGGGTTGTCCTTGTAAAGCAGATGAAGAGAGAGATTTGTATTATCATTGTTACAACTGTGGATAGGCAGAGCTGGCTGTACAAAGTTGGTCCCATGAAAAATGCCATATGGTGGTAGTCCTCATGGGCATATCTCTGGTTGCTTTTCTTCACCTGTCTGCCCACAGGGTGCTGCAGCATTCAGTGGACGTGACGGAGGAAGACCGTGGGCCAAGTCGCAGCAACCGCATGGAGATGTCAATTTTTTATGTTGTCTATTTTGTGGTCTTCCCTTTCTTCTTTGTCAACATTTTCGTGGCTCTCATCATCATTACGTTCCAAGAGCAAGGAGACAAAATGATGGAGGAGTGCAGTCTGGAGAAGAATGAGGTATGGTTTAGGGAGGGGGAAAGAGGACGTTTCCATGGGTTTTCTGCAGTTTGTGAGTCTGGAGCTCTCTAGATGTTGAAAAGGTGTAAGAAACCCATGAGCCACCTGCCTGCTCAGCCCATGAAGGAAAGAAGTGTGGCACCCCCTGTCTCCCATGTTACCATCAGCCAGGGTCTGATGCACATTGTTTTATTCCAGAGGGCCTGTATTGACTTTGCCATCAGCGCCAAGCCCCTCACGCGCTACATGCCCCAGAACCGGCACACCTTCCAGTACCGGGTCTGGCACTTTGTGGTCTCTCCATCCTTCGAGTACACCATCATGGCCATGATAGCACTGAATACCGTGGTGCTGATGATGAAGGTGAGCTGATCAGAGTGAGTCTGTCCTGTTTTGGGTGGCAGGGAGAAGGAGAATCTGTCAGGATGGAACCGAGGTATATTTTGGTTGTTCCAAAGGAGATGGTTTGAGACAGAATCTGAGCATGTATTCCCTTGGCATAGTCACTTGAAACACCATGTGCCCCAAACTGGAAATGAGATCTTCCCTAAATGAGAGGACCCAAACAATCTGGACTTTCTAAGTACTGCAGAAAGATCTGGATTTACTCTGTGCTTCCTTCTTAGAAGGAATAGCAGCTGTCCTGGGACACAGGGGTGGAGAGGGGAAGGAGGAGATGGTCTTGAAGCACCCAGGGCAAGGAACACAGACTACTGGAGATCTTCCCTGGCACAGTCATCACCCAAGAGGCTGGCAGGCCCCCTCCTGGCTAGCAATGTCTCTCTCTTTCCATCAGTACTACTCTGCTCCGTACACCTACGAGCTGGCCCTGAAGTACCTGAACATTGCATTCACTATGGTGTTCTCCTTGGAGTGCGTCCTCAAGATCATCGCTTTCGGCTTCCTGGTGAGTGGCTGCTCCTGTTCTTGACAAGGGTGTTAATTTGGACTTTGGCAGGACACAGATCACAGGGGGAAGGTGTTAATAAGGTGAGGTTGTTGCTATTTATTTTGGGTCCCAGCCTGAAAGCTGCTTTTAGGTTGGAATCGCTCCTTTAGTTCTCATTAAACTTCCTACTGCTGGATTCTGGTGGGGGAAGCCACAACGCCACTTTAGTTTTTGTGTTGTTTCTGTGGTATTCTGGTGCTTGGACCATGTATGTGCTGTGCAGCTACTCTGATAAGGTCAACTGCTGCTGCAGTCATGCTGGTGGCTGCAGTCCCTTGTCCCCAGGAGAGGCTGGTGCATTGCTGTCCTAGGGTTGTATCAGTTGGACAAGACCTGACCACCAGTGAGACTTCCCTGCCTAATTAACAGTCCTCAAGTCCCCATTTGGTCATTTAAGATTTGAAGCCATGGAGACTGCCTTTTCTTCAGCTGCTCTTTGCTACTTATGAGCAACTGTCGCGTCTGCTCTTTTACAGTTTTTCTCCTGTTCCTAATCCCTACTGGGAGATGGGATCCACTAGCAGGAGGGTTTCTAGCCATCCTCCTTGCTCCCAGTGGTGCCAGCCATGGTCAAGTCTGGTCTTGAACC
>JAOQGH010000004.1:2456644-2485970 GCA_025769975.1 Gallinago jamesoni
ATCCACTAGCAGGAGGGTTTCTAGCCATCCTCCTTGCTCCCAGTGGTGCCAGCCATGGTCAAGTCTGGTCTTGAACCAGCTGCTGCACAAGCAGCAGGGGCTGAGATGGGTCCGGGTGACCATGACAAGGAGGGCAAAGCAGCCTCATGACTAGGAGGGTTGGTGTGATGAGCTGTCGCAGCCTGACCGAGGCTGGCTACGGCCACGTTTTCTGCTCCTGTTCACCTGGGTGGCCTGTTGGCTTCATGAGTCATCTCCCAGGAGAAGCTGCTCACTGCAGACATGCTAAGGTGTGCTACCATCTCAGATGCAGGACAGTGCTCCAGACTGTGGCTGCATACAAATGGGCACCAAGATCTTTGCCACCGTCACCATTGTCCATGAGCAGTGCCTTTCAGACCTGCGATCCCTGAGCTCAAATCCATGTTCTCTCTTTCCTTCCTTTTGCAGAATTATTTCCGGGACACCTGGAACATCTTTGACTTCATCACCGTCATTGGCAGCATTACGGAGATCATCCTGACGGACACCAAGGTGAAGCGGGGGTTGGGAGGAGCGGGGCGTACTGCTGTGGGGTGGGGGGGGCTCCCGCCTCCCTCTGACCCTCTCTTCTTCTCCCAGCTGGTGAACACCAGCAGCTTCAACATGAGCTTCCTGAAGCTCTTCCGGGCTGCTCGGCTCATCAAGCTGCTGCGCCAGGGTTACACCATCCGCATCCTGCTCTGGACGTTCGTGCAGTCCTTCAAGGTAAAGTCACACATGCCTTGCTCTCCTCCCGGACCGTGGTGCTGGGGTGCTGCTCCAGATGCAAGCTGTTCCCAAGGTCTTGCAAACTTGTTCGCTCGTCGGGGAGACGGATTGGCACAGCTTACCTGCTCGCTGTGCTTTTTGTACTCCTCTGGAGCTGGACCTGTGCGAAGTGAGATGACTCATCTGCTTATCTTGCAGGCCCTCCCCTACGTCTGCCTCTTGATCGCCATGCTTTTCTTCATCTACGCGATCATTGGGATGCAGGTGAGCACAGACATCTCAGCGTGCATCCCTCTGGCTCGGACAGGCTGGACCAGCCCGTCCTCAGCGTATTATGCACGACACCAGCCTTATGCCTGCCTGTCATTGCTTCACTCGATCGTGGTGTCCGTGAGGGTCCCGAGGGTGGAACAGCTTGTTTGGGAGCTGCAGAGCCACACTCCCTTGAGGAGCTGCCACGGGCTTGTTCAGTCAAGCTGCACAGCTGCTTTCCCATCTTGTGCCCTTAGAGATGTGGCCTTGGGGACTCAGCTGGGCATCTTGTGCGATGGCTGCTTTCAAATCGTGCCCCATTTTGCTTAGGAATTATACCCTATCTCCAGCTCCCTAGCAGCCCCCAGAGATTGACTTCATGCCTGAGGGCCCTGGTGAGCAGCCTGATGCCTTTCCCATCCCAGCAGCTGGATCATGGCGGTGATCCCTGCAGCCTGCCGTCCACCTTGTCTCCCTCAACAGAGCTTTTGTCTTGTAGCCGTGCTCCCGATGCTCCGCTTAGGCTCTTGTGCTTAGGGACCTGTGATGACCTACCAGACGGTGGGAGGTCTGTAGAGCATGGGAAGATGTTGGCTTTCCACGCTCCAGCTGGGAAATAAGAAGCACGTGAGCTAAAACCCTCAGCTCCACGCGTGCCGTGGGGCTGGCTCAGTCCTGTGGTGACTAAATCCCACGCCGAGGATCTGACAAAGCATCTTCGACGACAGGCGCGCAGGGTACGGAGCCGCCTGCCGAGCGAGCTGCCGCAGTTCCCAACACTGTTGCCTGGGACAGGCAGATTTTGGGGAGGCAGGAGGCAGCAGGGTGGCCCCCTGCTTGGGCTGCTTGGCAGCGCTGGTGTTTAGTCTCTGCCACCGCCTCCCTCCCGCCCCAAGAGAGGCGCGTGGCTGGTTTTGGCCGCTCTGTCCTACACATCTCGGCACCGGCTCCAGGTGTTCTCTGCGCTAAACAACCACCATCTGACTCAGCTCCCCCCCCCGTCCCCCTTCCTCCCTGCCGTGTGGTAGTATTTGATTTTTTTTTTATATATATTTTTTTTAACACCATTGTGAACAAATCCCCAAGCAGTAAAGTCTGTGGGCGTTATTTGAGCAAAATAGCTGGAGGCAGAAAATATTCTACAATTACACATTCCAAAAAACCTGTACAGGGAAAAAAATACTCTGCAGTTAGTGTATTTTTAGGCTCACGGAAAGTGGAATAAATATTTAACAGTAATAACAGCACATTTTTCCTATTTGAGGCACTTTACGAATGTTCGTTATATCCTACCACGGCCTTAGCTGTGGATCATTATTAGGATATTGCCCATGTTTGGGGTCTGGTTGCCTCTTTTGGCCATGTGGATGGTAGTCCCAGGTGTCTGGCTATCCATGGTGGGTCAGCAGTCAGTCTGTCCCTCCCTCGCTGAGCCCACCCTGTTGGCACCGTTGTGCCTGACCTTAGCATCACGGACCATTTCTCCACCAAGAGTTGGAGACTCTCCTGAGAGTTTCCAGGACCAGGACCCAGCACCAACCCAGGATGGTGCAGCTTGTGCCTGGGTCTCTGGCATGCTGGAGACTGCTGTGGTGCTTGGATGCCACCCATGGCGCAGCAGAGGGATGGACGTGGAGCGGTTGGACTCGGTTGGTCCCAGGTCCTCCATGCTCCTGTTTCCATGGCAGCTTGGCCCATCACAGCCTTTGCCGCCCACCACAGCTCCCCAGACAAGGAGAGTCTCCATCCCTGGTGGCTGCTCAGCACCGGCTCCTCAGTGTGCTGGCTCTGCACCGGTGGGGTGCTCTTCCATGGGGGGTTGCACAGGGAAGGTGGATGTTGGCTGCTCTGGGGGCTTGCTTGTGCCCATGGTGATGGACCTGGGGCAGGATCGGTCCCTGCAGTGAAGATGAACATGCAGCCACTTCCCCAGCTCTTGCCTGGGAAGCTCTTGCCTGAATAACTGATCCTTTTTTATCCCTCCTGCAGGTTTTTGGCAATATCAAGTTAGATGAGGAAAGCCACATTAACCGACACAACAATTTCCGCAGCTTCCTGGGTTCCCTCATGCTCCTCTTCAGGTATGTAGCCATAAAATACTCATTTGGGAGCATTTTTGGGTGCAGGCATGCCAGAAGTCAGGCTGGGCAGGCTCTCACAGCAGGCAGTTAGGTGGACATCACCTTGTGGTGCTAATGACCAGCTGGGAAAACACATGGGGTTTCCTGAGCTCCTGTGGCCTTTTTTTTTTTTTCCCCTACCTTGCGCCAAAAGGGATATCTGTCTCCCAGCTCCTTGGACTGGCTGGTTGGGGGAAGCTGGTCCCCTGTGCCAGGAGCTACACCCTGGCATGGCTGCGCTTGTGTGGGTCCAGCTTGATCGCTGCTGATCCAGTGCCTCCTTCCTCCGCACACTGGAGATGGGTTTAATTTGGGTGGGGGGTTGTGCAGCTTCTTGTGAGGTTTCTTCTGGAGGCATCCTGTCCTGGGTCCATCCCGTGCCACCACAACCTGCTGAGCGCAGCTGTGTTGGGTGCAGGAGTGCCACAGGAGAGGCATGGCAGGAGATCATGCTGTCCTGCCTGGAGGGTAAAGGCTGTGAGCCGGACACGACGGCAACGTCCGGGCAGAACGAGAATGAGCGCTGTGGCACTGACCTGGCCTACGTTTACTTTGTCTCCTTCATCTTCTTCTGCTCTTTCCTGGTGAGTTCCCCTCCCTGAGAGCCCTGGGGGCACCTCTCATTGCCTCCCACCAACCTGCACCCCATCCATCTCTGCTCCCCCTACCCCTACTTTCCTTTCTCTCTGCCTGTTTTCCCTTTCACTTAGATGCTCAACCTGTTCGTGGCAGTCATCATGGACAATTTTGAATACCTGACTCGGGATTCCTCCATCCTGGGACCTCACCATCTAGATGAGTTTGTCCGGATCTGGGCAGAGTATGACAGAGCAGCGTGGTATGTAGCCAGCTCCTTCTCTCCTGAGCAACCTCTCGGAGTTGGTTTTAAACAGGCATCTCTGTTGTTCTGCTGTCGGGATCTGGCTGCGATGCCTGGGATGGTCAGGGAAGGGCTGGTCTCACTCATAGTCCTTACACGGGTAGCAGCTGGTTCCTCCAGCGCCTGCTGATATAGGCATCTTGAGTGATGTTCACAGTTTGCCATGGTGGTTATCCCGAGTGCTGGAGGTTCCTACTCTTTCTCTCCTCTCCGGCCAGTGGGCAAGTCCCTCTCAGCCTCCCTCTCTGTCCTCCTCCACCATCTAGATGCCTCTGTCCTGAGACTGGCTCCATTGCCTGGTCCCGAGTACCCACAGCTCCCTGCTCAGAGCGGGGCTGAGTGTGGCTTGTTCCCAGCAATGAGGAGAATGCTGGGCGTCTGCTGGGCTCCTGCCAAGTCATCTCTGGAGGGCTTTGTTGGGAGTGTGTTTGATGGGTTTGGGCAGTTGTGTTATTACACTGGGACGACTCTTTTTTTCCTGCACTCGCGCCTTTGCTGATGAGGACCTCAGCAAACAGGGCTCCCGTTTGCTGGCAGCATGTTCCCAGCAATGGGACAAGTTTACAGCAACCACTCATACTCCTGGTGGCTGGGCTTTGGCTCTGCTCCCGCTGCTGCAGCAGAAGACCTCTTCTGCAGCGCTCCTCACAGGGTGGTCTGGAGCATCCCTAGGGCAGTGTGGAGCACATAGCACCTCTGGGAGCATGTTTGCCCTCCACTCATCCCCAGTGCTATGAGGGCATCTCGTGTGGCCCCTTCTTCCCTCACCCAGCCCATTGACAGCCTTTCTGGAGCCGTGACCCACCACTGTTGTGCCGGGGAGCATGGGCAATCTTAGTTCAAGAGCCCTTGACAGCCACACACGCTCCCTTTGGAGACTGTTCTCCACTACTAATGTCCTACCCCTCAAGAGACCAACTCCAGACAAGATATTTTTTAATGACTAATATCATCAGCTGCTGGCACAGTTTCCTTCACCGTTTCTGTCCAACCCTGTGCAGCTCAATGCTGGCCAGGTTCCTCCCTGTGTGGCTTCCTCCAGCACTCTTGCTGCTGTGCAAGATTGCCATGGGCGACTGTGCCTTGTGCAAGGGGGAGAGGTCAGTATGGGTGAGTAGATGTCCTGATGGACAACTAGAGAAGGGAAAGGAGGTGAGAGCTGCTTGGTGTGGAGCTTCTCACCCATGGTTTTTGGGAAAGATTTCTTCACGCCAAATGCTTCATTGGCTCTCGTCCCCAGTGTTGGTGGCCTGGGTCTCCAGGGCAGTCAATGAAAAAGTATGTTCTGTTGATGCCACA
Source organism: Gallinago jamesoni (assembly GCA_025769975.1). Classification (NCBI taxonomy): domain Eukaryota; kingdom Metazoa; phylum Chordata; class Aves; order Charadriiformes; family Scolopacidae; genus Gallinago; species Gallinago jamesoni. The sequence continues at coordinate 2,461,946 of JAOQGH010000004.1, forward strand.
TACCCCTCTGATTCTGAGCAAGCCCTGCTCTTTCGTCATGATATGTGACCAGTGGTTAGGGGATGTGCGCAGGAGCCGGTGGTGCTGAGCCCGTGGGGGCAGCCCTGGCCCTGGTTGCTGGGTGAGGAACAGGTGAGTACATCTGAACCGGTCCCACCACCTGAGTGGGGCAGCAGTTCTGCATCCTGATACGGGGACCATCACATGAAGGTCTCATGGGGAGACCACCCAGCACCAGGGGGGCTCAGGGATGGGTTTTGCCCAGGTGGTTGGGTTAGCTCTGGCCTGCGATGGAGAGGGGATGGGAGAAGACCAAGGAGAAACCAAAGGCAAAGGCGCTGGGTAGGATGGTAATGCTGGTCTTTGCTTTCTCATGTGGTTTCCCTTCAAGCTTGTCTGAGGATGCCCAGGAGGCTGCAGCATGCTGCACCTCAGCACTTCCACCCCACACGTCCCACTTCCCAAAGGGCTCTGGTCTGGAGTGGAGCGGGGAGCTCAGCATTCAACAGCCCCTGCACCCTCTTCTGCCAGCTCTGTGCCTCGACTGCTTTGTTATTTCAGCCGGTGCAGGAGGGATACGGGCTGTTTCCTGCAATGACTGTGCCCAGGCCTGGGGAGATGTGCTTCTGTGGGCAAGAAGTGGTGTGTGTATGGGCGAGTTTGCTTCTAATAATGTGTACCCTTGGCAGAGTGTGGTCTGGTGGTCGGAGCGCAGGACTGGACCATGAGAGACCTAGGTGCTAGTGCCACAGCCACTGGTCACCAGCCGGTCACATTATCTCTTGCCATCTCAGGTTCGCCAGACATTGGAGATACAAGTGACTCAGCTGCCAAGCTCCCTGGGACCTTGTGAGGACCAGAGAGTTGGCCGTGTGAGGGCAGGCTCTCTGGTGGTGTGAGAACTCCATCAAAAGGGCTCATGATGGATAGAACTCAACCAAGCTGCAGGCTCACCCCGTCTAAAATCCCAGCTCTCTCCCACCGGGCATAGGCGGCCAGGGGCACAATGAGGAAGGGTGATGGGCTGGTGTTCACCACCAAAACTGTCCTTCTCCAGGATCAAGATGGGTCAGTGTGAGGAGGTATGAGCTGACTCATGGAGGAGAAGGCAGTAGCTGATGCTCATAGCTTTCACCTCTGTGGGTCTGACAGAGACAGAAGGAGAAGAGTCGTGCACCCCCAGGGGTCTTGCCCTACGGATGGCCCCACCATCCCCCAGTTAAGCTCTCCATCCTCCCCTCCACTCTCTCAGTGTCCTATTAACCCACCTGTGCTTCCTTTGCAGCGGCAGGATCTCGTATAAGGATATGTACAAATTAGTTCGGGTGATCTCGCCTCCTCTGGGCCTAGGAGAGAACTGCCCCTACAGGGTGGCGTGCAAGGTTTGCCTCCCAGTCCTCTGCCACAACCTGGCCACGGGACGCACCATCCACCCCTCCTTCCCACCCCGCTCCACCACCACCGCGCCTCCTGAGGGAACCCTGACGTTGCTTTCCTTTGAGTTTAAAGAGGTCCGCGGCCTCCCAGAGCCAGCAGCTGTCCCCCTCAAGGGGAGGCATGAGTGGGGCCAGGGAGGGGCTCAGAGCCTCCTGGGGTGGGTTTTGACAAATTGCGTCCTCCAGCCAGCCCCCTGCCCCAGCCACCATCAGTGCAGAGAGCCCCCAAAGGGTCCCGGGCCAAATGTCACCATCCCTGTGTCTCAGAGTGACCTCACATGGGAGCAGAAGGGTTTTTTGAGGACTTAGATGTGGTTTGTTCCTGGAGAGAAAAGTGGGGAGCAAAGGTAGGAGGATGTTGGGGACTTTGCTGTTGTTTTGGGGAGGGAGGACTGGAGGGAGGATGAGGAGGCCAGGGTGACTCTTTTCCCTGGTGGACACTGTGCGGTACCCAACAGACTCTTCGTCAAGTGAGGCATTTGGAGGACATGCAACAACACCTCTGGGGAGAAGGAGTGTTGCTAGTCTTTCCCTTAGCTTGCCGGATCTTCTTGGGAGCTGGTGGCACCTAGGCACATCTATGGAGCTCAACAGCTTCTCTTCTTCAGCTCCCAGCTGCTGGCCATGAGTCCACAGCAAAAATTTGGCCTCTTTGTGCCTCTCTGGCTTGCACTTTTTTAAAATCTATTTTATTTTCCAGCGACAATGGATCAAAGTCCTGTGCCTGCCACCTTCTCCAAAGTGCCATGATGCCTAATTCTGTGTCCATGGCATGAAAGGATGAACCACAGAGATCGTTCTTTCCTCTGCATCCCTCACAGGATCTCAGAAGGTGTATGAGGGGAGCTCAGACACCCCCAGTTCTTGCAATGACAGAGGGTTCCTTGGTGCAGCATGGTGTAGCCACCATGTCCTTCTCACCACATCAGAAACGCTTCTTCCAGTCAGCATCCCTGGAACAGGTCTGTCACCCTCCACAGCTGGTCATGGGGATGATGCACACATTTGAAATCTTGAAGTAAGCCAGCAGAAGTAAGGCAGAGCAGTCAAGACAAGGTCTTGATGTTCGGTCATCGTATTTATGAAAAGGTATTTAGGGATAGGAAATTTCTTGCAAGAATCTCAGATGGCTCATTTGTTCAAGGAGGGGCTCATTGCCATCTTTCGACTCTTCTCTGTTGGCAAAGGATGGTGCTTTACTGAGGACACTTGCAGGCAGTCCCTGCAGACAGAAGACGACCTTTAGGAGAAGTTTCTAATCTTTCTTGATTGACATGAAGGCTTCACTGGGAAACACTACTCTGCTAAGCTGGATCACCTGGTGCTCAGAAGGGTACCTGTAATGTCTCTTGGGAAGAGGAAGCTCTGTAGCATTCTGGACTTCCTGCTGACTGTGGGATGGACAGAACAGTGAAGGTGGATAGACTCAGGGGGAGGGGGAGGCAAAGAGATTGAGACCAGTTTCTGCTGTCATGTGAGGGAGACCATACACATCTCTTCCTTGTCTTACCTCTGTCTCCTCCTCCCTGTGCCTGGGATATTTCAAGGACATAAGAGATTCCTACTGCCCTGGCACAATTCCCAAAAGGCAACTGATAAAGAAAGAAAACCCACGTGGTTGTTTCATGTTGCCACCATGGTCCAGACTCCCAAATGCCAACCCAACTTGCTAATCTTTCATCTTGGTGATCCTACTCTGCACATCAGAGTGCACAAGTTTCTGGAGCCCACACCCCTATCCTGCCAGGCAATGCAACAACGATGACTTGCAGAAACAAACATTCCAAAATGTTTATGGAGTGGTGGACAGCCTGCTCTAGAAGAGATAGTGCTTGGGCAAGTTCAGGATGCTGCATAGGGGTGCAGCTTGGCATGGAAGCATACCAGCTAAGCCATACACAAGTGGGATAACAAAGGGGCATTGATGCAGGGAGACTTCTTGTGGAAGTCCAGCAAGCTCTGTCCTGATGCTGGGGATAGCAGGTCTTGTAATCACATCTTGCTGGCACTGTATCCTTACAGCCAACTCTACTCCTTGGGGCTTTCTCTGCCTTTCTTCAACCTATCTGCTTCTAGCAGTCATGCAAAAGTGAGCCAAGGAGGTGGGCATTACCTTTGCCTGCTAAAAGTAGCCCTTGAGATGGTTGTGAATCAGGCAGCTGCTCCACTGACATTCATTTTATGTCCCTGTGGACATCTCTTATTCCTAAATCTACTCTCACATTGCTTGCTATTCTGGTGCTCTGTTTCTAACGGCCTGGTAAGGCACAGCACTTACTTCCTAACCACATGAGGACAGATGTCCCCCAGATTTCTTCCTCCATCTCTCACAGGGTCCTCTCAGAGCACCCGGAGCGAGCCGTTACTGCCTGGCAGTTTTACAGGCCACCCTGTGTCATAGCCACAGGGCACATCTCTCTCCAGACACAGGACAGATGGCCAGCTCTCCCATCAAGGATGTCCCCATGCTGGGTCCAGCTCTTGGGAGCCATCCTGTTCAGATGGATGTCATTGCATATGCTTTCCTGTGCTTCAGTCCATGGGGATATGGTTTCTGGAAACTGCTGTGCTGCTCAAAATGGTTTAAGATCTCTGCTCTGAGAAGCAGCAAAGTGCACAGCCTGTCTGTGAGAATAGCACAGTTCTCACATAGTCCTTCTTGCTTCTCACTGATGTGAACTCTTCCTTTCAAAGGAATCCATTCCTCCTTCACTGTGCAGAGGATCTCAGTACAAAAGAGTCTCTGGCGGGTGCTGGGTATGCTGAAATTCCCTCTGCCAAGAAGGATGGGTGGAAGATCACTGTCTTGCTTCCTTTTTGTACAAAGTTCTTGAGCGTGTAAGTTTTGAAGTCATCTTTTCCCCTTCAGACACCTCAGGTTGGTGGTCTGCCAAGGCGCTGCTTACGGACTCCTGGACCTGGATATTTCCTCTTGATCATCCCTCTTAATAGCCTCCAGTGTTGTCATCAATCGTCTTTCCAACCCCTTCAGGTGTGGAATGGGGATGGCTTGCCCAGCCTTTTCTGTGCCTGCAGTCCAAACAGCTCCCAATGCGGGTCATCACCATCTCTAGTTGACATCTGAAATGTCAGGACCTATCTTTGGGGGGGTCCGGCTTCCCAAGCAGGGAAGCAGACCCCAGGCCAGGAGTCTGCTTCCAAACTAGTAGTATGCCCTTAGAAACAGGAGTTAGGTTCTTCACCTTATTCCATGCTGCTCTGAGCACATGGGCAGGGAAAAGGCCAGGATACCAAGGAGATTCCTTAATTTTTTCAGTAGTGCCCTCTCTCCCAGGCCACCCTGCCTGAGATAGGCTCCTCTCCAGCAGCATCCTCCTAGCTCAGCTGTAAGGGTCAATGCTTTTGCTGTTGTGAGGTTGCCCTTGCCCATTAATCACCCTGAAGGTTGCAGAGCAGGACAGAAGCCTGGCACGAGGGGAAGAAGAGGTAGCCAAGCCCAGGATTCCTGGGAAATGTACTTGGGCAGCCTCCTGGATGTGCAGAGAGAGGGAGACACAGCCCAAATATCTCAGCCTGGCAGAGGGCACCAGGTGGCTTGGTTTTGGTAGCATTCCTCACTGCAGCAACCCCAGGCAGGTCCTCACAGAGCCGAGGAGCGTGAGGTGGGGTGTCCATCGTAGCTGCCTCCCTTGGGAAACCCAAATGAACCCCGATGTTGGAAGGCCCAAACAGCTGCCTCTGCTGAGACTCTTTAAACTCCAACCTGGTGGAACTTGCAGCCGCATGTGGGAGAGAGCCAGGGCGGGAGCATGGCATGTACAACTTTTCCTCCCGGTTTTGTTTTTTTTTCAGCCAATTCAGCATGCCTTTTTTTGCACTGGTGCATGGTGGGAAAGTGGTCCATCCGCAGAGCCAGACAGAAGCAACTGGGCATCTTCTTTTGACAAGTGACCCTGGCCCACTGCCTTCTATGCAAGATGCTGCCTCCCAATTGCATAGACCTTATGAGCTGGGGATACACAGCCTTCTGGCTATGGGTTAGGTGGCCGCGCAAAGCAATACCCAGGTCCCCGCCAACCCCAGGAGGGAAGACGCTACGGAGGCCACACAGCACTGTGGTGCAAAGCACCGTTAACTCAAATAACCCATGGCTCGAGTGCCGTGTATCTGATTTATATCACTCGCACACAGCCCTGGAACCTGTGGGACAAGTTGGGGGCTGCTGGAGGGCTTTAGGAAAGGGGTTGAGACCAGAGGAGGACTCCCAGACTGCTAGCGAGGCAGGCGCTTGAGGCCAGCAGCAGAGAGGAGAGGGGTGAGTTGCTTTCTGCCAGCATTCCTGGGTCTGTGTGAGCAGTGCTATAAATCCACATCAGGACAGTCTCTCATGTATGATTTGCCTTGATTAACGGGTTTCCTGTTCTTTTCCTGTTTGTCCGTTTGTTTTTTTTCTCTCCTGTTTTCCTGTACTATTTTTGTTTGTACGTTTTTTCTGCTCTCTGGGAATGCCTCCTCTCTCTCTCTGCATCTCCCTCCCTCCCCTTCCCCCTTCATGAGCAGTGGCCGAATCCATTACACTGAGATGTATGAAATGCTGACTCTTATGTCACCACCGCTAGGCCTCGGCAAGAGATGTCCTTCCAAAGTGGCCTATAAGGTAGATCAACCCTTCCTTCTACGGGGGCTAGAGCTGAGCAGGAGCTGGGGCTCAAGGGAGCTGTGGGAGGTGGGACTCGGGGAAGCTGGGGAGGCGTTGGGGCATCCAACGCGTGTTTAGCTCACTCCTGGGGAACATGGTTTGCTCAGAAGAGTCCTGGCCACGCTGGCTTGGTCTTCACTGCCCACAGATGTGATGCTGCTGTGGTCACTCGCAAGCCCAAGGAACTCTGGGGTGGAAGACCCCGGTGAAAGAAAAGGGGCAGGATCATCAATAGTGTGGAAGTGGGAGGATTAGAGAAAATGAGGCAAGGAGCAACCCTGTAGCACAGTTAGGAGAGTGAGATGTCCTTAGGAGCTCAGTGACCCAAGCTCATCCTGTGGGTTTGGAACCATCCTTGTCCCAGTCAGAGCAAAAACAGGGCTAAAGTCCATGGAGATGGGAAACAGGTGGGCAGCAAGGACGTATCCTGTAGGAGCAGCTCTGAAGTGCAGGAGACAGGCACATCGGCATGAGCTATTCCAAAGGTGGCTTGTGCAAGGTGAAGCCAGATGCCTTCCAAAGGTGTCTCTGAGTTTTACCCTCTTCTTCCTCCTGGGGTGGTGGCCGGCAGTCAGCTCAGAGCACAGACACAGCATGCTCCTGGCTGGAGTCATGGAGCAGGAGCACGGGAAGCCCTGAAGGACATGTGGTGGGGGGCTACATGGCTTTGCTGAGGGCAGCAGCTGTTAGGACAAGAGCTGGAGCTACAAAGCAATGTGTTGCCCAGGTCTGGAGCAAACTGAAGCTTTTCTTGGTCATGGGCTGCTGCCCGCAGCCCCTTTCAGCAGCGTTCAGGGCTGGCAAAGGGGGGATTTCTGCACGCTTGCAAACGTGCTGCCCCCTTCTCCAGCTCTCGCGTCTTAGTTCACACATACATGCATCCACCGTCACACTTTTCCAGTAAAAAATAGGCAGGGAAGGGACATGAGAAGCTGGGTGAAAAGAAATGGGCAGGGAAGGGATGACCCAAGGTATTCACAAAGCGAAATATACTCTCTGGAAAGTGGATCTGGTCACTTCGGTTTGCACCCCGCCTGCCCAGGGTGGGGAAGGAGCATGGCGTGTCTAACCTGCCTTGGTTGCCCTTCTCTCTTTCCTTCTGCACTTTTTCTACCCCTCCTTCCCTTCCTCACCCTTGGATAATTTGGACCCTGTGCATGTGCTGGCAAACTTCATCTATCAAAGACGCAAAAAGGGAGCGCCAGGATGTAGCATGCTAGAGGAATCCAGCTGATCTGAAGTCCCTGAAGGTTAGGGACCCTCCTCTCCCCTGCCCCAGGTGGGAAGGGTTGAGAGCTGGAAAGCCAAATCACCCAGGAAGGGAAACCTGAGCCCCCTCTCCCCTTTCTGAGCATTCCTCCTGATGCGTCAGGTGTGTCTTCCCAAAAGTGCCGGGAGGTGCTGTGGCAGCCCCGGTGCCGTGGGGAGGGGGGCTCAGGGGCCATTCCTGGGGTGCAGGAGGAGCCCTGGAAGGCAGTGAGCCGGAGTCCTGGGGTGGAAGGAGCCGGGGAGGGTGGTGGTGGGGGGCGGTGGCGGGGTGATCCTTGCCCTTCTTTTTTGGCTGTGCTGTTTTGACACTCTTTGTTGCTTTTTATTTTTTTAATTTTTTTTTCCCTTTTGTTTAATGTTTAATTTCTTTTCCTCCAGCCTGGTCGATGTGTTTTTCGATATTGTTTTCCGTCCGCTGTTTTCTTCTCTCTCTTGCGCAGAGACTGGTGCTGATGAACATGCCCGTGGCCGAGGACATGACAGTCCATTTTACCTCCACCTTGATGGCGCTGATACGCACGGCCTTGGACATCAAAATTGCCAAAGGTAAGGTCAGTGGAGGAGAGAGTGGACAGAACCAGGAGGGTTTCAGAGTGACTAGCACTCATCCTTTGGGCAGGCTGACACAACAGCACAGCCAAATTGGGGTTGGCCGCCCAGAGCCAGGCTTGTGGATGGAAGCGATTACCTTGAGCAGGTAAATTTCTGCCCCTTTCTATAAAAAAATCCATTGCTTTAGGGAAGAGGTGGGCAGTTTTCTACTAGAAGTTGCTTCTAGAAAGCAGAAACAGTATGATGTCCACTGCGTGAAGGGGGAGAGAGCGAGTTCCCCTTCCTCCCAGTGTACAAAACCAAACCAAGGAGGGAAAAAAAAATCGCATGTGCTTGGCTCTGTAAGGCTGGGGAACAGAAATCTCTCTCCCAGAGAAGATAAAATGTTGAGAGCAGGAAAACCCACTTTGTTGCTGGAAACACTCTGATTCATCAGACCAGAAGCTTTCTGCAGAAACATGCCTTTTTCAACAGAGTGCCCTCTGGGAACAGCTCAGCTGTTGGAAGAAAACCCAACCCGGGGCAAGATAGCAGCGAAGGCCCAGTACTGTGGCAGCTCCTTGGGTTCAAGCCTCTGTAGATAAAGCACAGATCTGAACCCGGGTCTCCTACAGCTCAGCAGAGTTGCCCCAGGCTCAGGTGTCTCTGGTTGGTGTGTGTTGACAGCTCCCTTTGAGCCTCAAGTCTTCCTAAGATCAGCAGATCCCTTCGCCACTGTCCAGAGAGCTCTGCTCTCCTTGCACAACATTGCTGAGCGTTGAAGGATTTCAACCAGTGGAGCTGCTCTTTCACCAGCACATGATCCGCTCACCAGCAAAGAGAAAGTGGGGCAGCAGCAGGTGTGTGTGGGCTGGAGTAGGATTGGAGCCGCAGAAACGGACCCAAGGCGAGCTTGAAGATGGCAGCTTTGAGTGGGAGGGCAGGGGATGGGGAGATGGAGGCACATATGGAAGGGATGGTAGGAAAGTTTCCCTGTGAGAGCAGGAGACCCAGGCTCGCTGATGCAAGATGGCCCTTCCAGCCCAAAGAGAGCTGGTTGCTGCTTGTGAACCTCACTTCAGGATGGGAAAGGAGTGTTTTTCATTGGACCCTGGTACCAGGTCTTGATGTATGTGGACCATTTTTTCCCTCCACTGTTCAAGGTGGTGCAGATTGGCAGCAGTTAGACTCTGAGCTTCAAAAGGAGATCCTGACCATTTGGCCTCACCTGTCCCAGAAGATGCTTGACCTGTTGGTACCCATGCCAAAAAGTGAGTCTTTGTGGGGGCTGTCATCGCTGCCAAGTTTCCATTATACCTGCAGCAGAATTCTTCCCAAAGGGATGTGGGGACTGGTGAGACCCATCCCCAGCTGGGGGAGAAGTGGGAAAAGGGTTTGCGTTGCTACAGGCTGGCTTCTGCCTTGTTCTGCATGGATGCTTGGGAACCCTCTTGAAAATTGCCCAGTTTGCAGTGATCTACTCCTGCCAAAACTAGTCTCCTGTAAATCATCTCTGGAGCATATAAGGGCAGGAGGCTGAGCATCACTTCCTCTATTACATATGATGTGATGAAGATGTGTGCCTTGATGGTTTATGACGATGCTTTCAAGCCACCTTCATCCATTTTATCTCCACATGGAGTGCCTGGGTGTTCCTCCCTCTCTCTGGAGCAGTGAGCAGAGTTTGAATGTCACTGGGGTATTCTACAGCAGTGCTCATCCTGAGATCCATGCTGGTGCCTTCAGACCTGCTGTTTCTGTTAACACACAAGTGTCTCCACTTTGTTCCCTCTTGTGCTCTCAGCCTCTGACCTGACTGTTGGCAAAATATATGCAGCCATGATGATCATGGATTACTACAAGCAGAGCAAAGCGAAGAAGCAGCGGCAGCAGCTGGAGGAGCAGGTGAGGCTCAGTGAGGGCACACGGTGGGCAGGACGGGGATGTTCAGAACACCCTCACTGATCCTACCATATCCCGACCAAATCTCCAGCCAGCCGCATGAGATGCAGCTGAGGGGTGAAGCTGGTAGTGCAGAGTGGGGTTCAGTGACTACGAGACATGGGTACCTGCGTCCTCAGTCCCTGACAGTGAAAATGAGCACGCCATCTCGTGCCTACGTTCCCAAGCACTGGAGGCTTGGTTGGTGAAGGACTGGCTGTTCATCTGCATTTCCTACAGGCTCAGTTCCTTCCTTTCTTCCATACAGAAAAACGCCCCCATGTTCCAGCGCATGGAGCCATCCTCCTTGCCACAGGAAATCATCTCGAACGCGAAGGCTCTGCCTTACCTCCAGCAGGACACCCTCTCGGGCCTGTGAGTATTGCTGTGAGAAAAAGGGAGGTATTCCTGACATTTTTCTGTTCCTGCAGCCGTCTTTTTGTTCTCTGGAGCTGGCACTGGGATGCACAGAGGGTTAAAGAGCTGCCAAGAGCAGTAGAAACCCAGTTCAGGGCAGAAAGCTCCCGGCACAAAGCTTTTACAGGATTCCAGGTAGCTGGTGTGGATCAGCATCACCAACAGCAGCAGAGGTGGCCAAGGGGGACATCCAGGTATCTTCATGGGTGTTCTTGGAGGACCATCCTGGCACTAAGTGCAAATTCTTTTACCGAAGGGCTTGGGATGGACCTCAACCTCCAGAGCAGTTGAACAGTGGGTCCCTGGGTGGTGCAGGGTCAGTGGGGGATCCCAGCACCCTGGCTGATGGGAGTGAGATGGTGGAAGCTGCTGGCATTGCACTTGGTATGTCCCGCTGCTGCTGCAGGACCTGGGGCATTGGTGTCCTCTACTGCCTGGACACTACTTCAGATGTCCAAGGAGCATGATGGTTGTCCTGGATGTCTCAGCCTTGACAGCCTCAGGGGCAAGCACGGGGGCTCTCCAGCTCTGAGCCACTGGAGAGATGATACCCGGTGACAGCAGCAGCCGGCTTGTGGCCTCTCTGACGCTGGACCATCTTTGCAGGAGCAGCCGGAGTGGGTTCCCCTCGCTGAGCCCACTCTCACCACAGGAGATCTTCCAGCTGGCGTGCATGGATCCGGCCCATGGGCAGTTCCAGGAGCACCAGTCTCTGGTAAAGTCACACACTGCCTGGCGGGTGCTCACCTGTGGTCCCAGCGAGTAGCCTGGTGGGCATGGGGAGGTGTGGGGCTGCTGGCACAGTGGTGAAAAGCTGCTCCCTGCCCCCATGGCAGCGAGCACAGCGGGGAGATGGCAGCTACTGGGTCACACATGGATCTGAGCAGGGGGACAAATGTCCCCATGTGTCCCCCAGCTGGGGCTCTGGCCCCTTGCCTCCTTCCAGGCACTGAGGACACAGCCAGCCCTGGTCAGTGGGGCCAGGCAGTGGCAAGTGCTTTTGGGGTGAGAGCTGTGAGCAGGGTCCAATGTCCTGCAGTAAAATATCCTTCTTTTCACAGGCGGTTCTTTTTTCCACTGAGCGCTCATTTCAGTGGGTTACCCCGTGCTGAGTGATGGTATCTGATGTTTTCAGATTCATGTTCATTTTGTTGTCAGTGCTGGTGTGCCCGATCCCAGACGGATCTGTCAAACTGTCTCCAACGGGAGCACACCCCTCCGGCCTCACACACATGCCGGCCGGCAGCAGCAGTGTCTGTCTGTCTGTCTGTGTATATATATACATATATACATATCTATATATATCTCTCCGTGTCTGTGTGTGTGCGTTCACGCACCACCCCGGCGCTTGTCAGATGCAGTGTTGTACCACTGTGCATCTCCAGCCCAGGTCCGTGTCCCCGGGGTCCGTGGTACTCTGTGTGAGCTGTCTACCATGCAGGTGGGCATCCCCTGCCCCGGCCACCCTGACCATGCCGCTGTCCTGCTGGCAGGGAGGTGGCAGATGAGACTCCCCCTTCCCCATGAAGTCGGCCTTCTAGCAGATCTCCAGGCTCACTCCCTGCCCATCTCCTTGACACCACCTCCTGTACAAAAAGAGCCCCCTAAATTGGGAATTAACCGAAGCACAAAGGTGCCACGGGTGGTGGGCTTTCTTTTAATGGGAATGTGGCCAGAAATCTCTAAACCTTAGAGAGAAAATCCCATATGTTTGTCCCCTTCTGGCAAAAGGAGGAGTTGAAGCCCAGGCAGTCAGGACATCACCAGATCCAGGCAGGGTTTCCACTGCCACTTAAGAGGTACGAGATGAATTGGCCATCAGGCAAGCCTGGAGCACCACATCTGGGCTCACCTGCAACAGATTGTGAATTGGACGTTATTTTTCAGTGGCAACGTGATGGATGATGTATCTTAGACTCCCCTTTTTTGGCCCACTTAAATTCTGTCCCCAGTTGAGCAAGCAGGGCTGTCCCCTGCAAATGCTCCAACCCCATCCCAAGAGCTTGGCTGTGTGTTTATTTCCAGGAACCAGAGGTTAGGGAGTTTCAAAGAGTGCAGCCCTCTAACCGTGGCAACTACCTTCCCGTGGACACTCAGGACCACGCTGTCTCTGGGAGGGCCTCCTCCATGCCTCGTCTCACTGTGGATCCCCAGGTAAAACCAAGCAAAGCCCCCATGGGTGCCGGGTCCAAGAAAAGCCTACCAGGTAACACTGAGGCTTCTCTCCACACTGAGCAAGTCCTGCAAGCCCCACGGCTTCCCCAATGACCTGATACTGGAGCATCTCCCCATCTTTGGGGTGTTGCACAAGTAGAAGAGCTGCTGTTCCCCTACATGGGGGACGGACACCAGCAGCAGAGAACAGCTGGGGTAATGATCTCCTGGCTCACGTGGGAGGTCCATGGTGGAGCAGGGCCATACCAGGAGGTTGCAGGGTCCCCCCTCAGTGGGACACCCCTGCTTTCCTCCAGGCGTGGGCACTGGTTGAAGTTCTAGGAGTGCCAGAGCAGATGTCAGATGATCTCACAGGTGGTGAAATGCCTTTTCCTTCCTTTCCAGTTGTCCCAACACATGCGCTTCTCTGTCTGTCCAGGGGAACCCAGGCCACATCTCACCTCGTTTGTCTGCCCAGTTTCTCTGTTGTTCTGTCTTGTACTCAGCGTCCACCAAGACACAGACACTCTTATGGGGTTTGGTTTTGCTGTGAAGTCTCTGGGTCTCCCTTCTCACAGAGGTCCTAGTGTGCTAGTGTGACACGTCGTGACACTTTGAGGGGGCATGAAGAGGAAGGGAGGCCGTGCCTTGTGGGTTTTATTGACCATTTGGCAGTGGGGAAGATGATTAGATGGAGAGGATGGGGGCAGAAAGAGTATGGTGTGAAGAGAGGAGACAGGGAGAATGGCCCAAGGCTGCAAAGAGCTGCTAGAATAAAGCAAAGGAAAATATAGGAGGAGGTGATGTTTTCCACAAGACATGTGAGAACTCAACCTAGAATGAGGGGAGAAGATAGAAAGGTGGAGAAAGGAGAGGAGAGGGATGATAAAACAACAGCATGAGTGGGGAGAGAAGGAACAAGTGCAGGGGAAGGGGATGTGGAATTAAAGGAGGATCAAAGAGGACCAGGGCTGCTGCTGGAAAAGTGACAGCAGCCAGGAAAATAAACACCAAGTGAGGGGCGCTGGAGGACCCCCCCTTTCTCAATGATTTCTTCTTTGATGTCTGTCTTTGCTCCACCCAGTCCTGTTTTCAAGGCGGGGAGGGATGCTGAGACAGCCTGGGGGGCAATGGCTTGGTACCCCTTATGTCCCCACAGCAGTGGTGGGGGTGCCGCTGCTCTTGCCCTGACACGCAGTGCCTTGGCTGGAACCACAGCCACCAGCTTGGCTTGTGGAGCACGGTTCCCAGCTGGCTGGGCCAGGGGAGCTCACAAGCACAAAAGCTAAACCCCACTTTCCTCCCGCCCCCAGTTTGTGCAGAGATTATTTGGTGAGGCTGTGCTTGGGATGGTGACCCTGCCCTGTCACTCCCCCATCCTGGTGGCTGGTGGGACAGTGATGGGGGGTGAACTACTAATTGCTGTCGGACCACCGTATCCCCCCAGCCCTGCCCAGCGCTGACCCCCTCCCCGGCCGGCCGGGGTTGCTTGCAGGTGGTCACAGACACCAGCTCGATGCGGCGATCGTTTTCCACCATCCGGGACAAGCGCACCAACAGCTCCTGGCTGGATGAGTTCTCCATGGAGCGCAGCAGCGACAACACCTACAAGTCCCGCCGGCGCAGCTACCACTCCTCGCTCCAGCTCTCAGCCCGGCGCCTCAACGCTGACTCGGGTGAGCCAGGGTGGCCCCATCCCATAAAAATGCCAAAAACCCTCAGATGAGCATCCCCCGCTCCTGGGGAGGGGACGGTGAGGACTGATGGGGGGGGGTTGTCCTGCAGGCCACCGGTCCGATGGACATCGCTCGGGCGGCAGGGAGCGGGGCCGATCCAAAGAGCGCAAGCACTTGCTGTCCCCCGACATCTCCCGCTGCAACTCTGAGGAGAGGAGTCCCCAGGCGCACGACGAGTCACCAGAGCGGCGGCGCGAGTCCCGGTCACCCAGCGAGGGCAGGTCACAGACACCCAACAGGCAGGTGGGTGAGAAGAAACCCCTTCCTAAGCCTAGAGGGAGGTGAGGAAACAGCTCCTTGTCAAAACCGGGAAGATAAGCCCCAGTTCTGGGAGCTCTGCGCCATCTTTCATCCCCACTGTGGTGACATCTCTGTGTCCCCTGTGAGCTGAGCAGGTTGGAGCTGCTCAGTCACCCTGCAGAGTGTTTGGGGAGAGGGGTGGATCTCCACAGGAATCCTCTCACCGCTGTGGCATCCGCTCCCTGCAAAGGTCGGGGTGTCCCAGATACACAAGCCTGGAAATGCCAGTGCTTGAAGCCCACAGAGATGCTGCCTGTAGAGACCAGAGCCGTTAGCTCTTCCTGCAGCATTTTTGCAGGTGCTTTTTACTTTTGACCACCAAGAGCCCAGACACCATCCTGGTCCCTGGAGCAGACCTCGAGGCAGGGATGGGGCAGGCGAGTGGAGCCTCACCCAAGCGTGAGGATGCTGCGGGGACCCCAGGCTCAGGGTGGGGGGCAGCGAGTGCACGGTGTTGCCCGTCACCCCTGTATTCCCCAGCGTGTCTCGGTGCCTTGCAGGGAACCGGCTCCCTGAGTGAAAGCTCCATCCCCTCCATCTCGGACACCAGCACCCCCCGGCGAGGTCGCCGCCAGCTCCCTCCAGTGCCCCCCAAGCCACGTCCCCTCCTCTCCTACGCCTCCATGCTGCGGCACGCCGGGGACGCCTCGCCGCCCGCCGAGGAGAGCGAGGGGGGCTCCCCGCTCCTCTCCTCCACCCTGGAGCCCAACGCCGCCGGCCTGACCGAGTCTTCCAGCTCCCCGGCGGGGAAGCAGAGCCGGCAGTCCACCCCGCAGCGCTACATCTCGGAGCCCTACCTGGCCCTGCACGACGACTCGCACGCCTCGGACTGCGGTGAGGAGGAGACGCTCACCTTCGAGGCGGCCGTGGCCACCAGCCTGGGCCGCTCCAACACCATCGGCTCGGCCCCGCCGCTGCGGCACAGCTGGCAGATGCCCAACGGGCACTACCGGCAGCGGAGGCGAGGGGCAGGGCAGGGCGTGATGTGCGGGGCCAGCATCGACGTGCTCAGCGACACCGAGGAAGACGACAAGTGCTAGAAGCTGACCCACCCCCCCCTTCTTATCCCGGCCGCGTCTCGGCTCTGTCCTGTCCCCCCCATCCCTCCCCCTCCTCCCCGTCCCACCGGTCCCCGTCCCGCCGCCGCCCTTGCCCCTCTCCAATGCATGCTCTTCGCCACGCCTGGGAATGAAACAAAACCAAAACCAAATGCCAGGGGAAAAGGAGAAAACCAAACCAACTGGAACGGAGGGGAAAAACAGGAGAAAAAAAAAAAAGAAAAAAAAAAACACAGAGAAGAAGAAGAGGGAAAAAAAAAGTCTTTGTGCAAAAAAAAAATTAAAATCTGTCGACTTTCATTTATTACTATCACTTTTTTTTTCTGCACAGAGAAGCATTTGATGGGCGGCAGAGTGGCCCGGCTGGGCATGTGTGCTGGGGGGCAAGTGAGAGCCCCCCCAGCCGCAGCCCTGCTCCCTTCCCCGAGCTGGACCCTTGGGAAGTCTCATCCCAATGGTTTTCTGCTCCCTGAGGCCGGAGAGTCCCAGCAAGGGGGTACCAGGGTCCCCCTTTGCTCTGTCACTCGGGCTTGTGCTGCTATGGCTTTGAATTTCCCTCCCCGGGGGTCTCATTCCAGCCTGGAAAAGGGGTGAGGTGTGATGGCGGGGTGCGGGGCAACGAGGTGCCGGGGTGCACCAGGCGGACCAGAGCGGCTCTGCCTGCTAGCGGGGGCAAAACCGAAGCCAACTGGTTTGTACTGGGCTAGGTGGGAGCAGGGCAGTGGGGGGGCTCAGTGCCGCTGAATGTATGCTGCCTCCCACCGACATATATTTATTTATATACGGAGAACTCTAGGTGTGCCTGTGTGTATATACGGTATGTGTGTGTATATATATTTATATGCTGTATATATAAAGATATACACATACATGGATTTGTTTTAGTCATCTGACAACGCTGAGGAGCTCCTTGGGTTTTTTTTACTGCCCGCACCCCATTTGGCAGGAGCAGGACCAAGTGTCCCGGGGCAGTGGCGGGGGGGAGCTGCTGTGCACCCGTGGCTGTAGCAGAGCATTGGGAACGTCACCCTGCTCCCCTCGCCCTGTCCCAGATGTTTCCAGCAACGGGAATTGCATTTTCTCCATTAGAGGTGGCCATGGCGAGGGGTCTTCAGGCAGCCCTGTTGCCATCCGTGCTTTGCGGTCCCTGCAGGAGTGGGACGCCCAAGGGATGAGGACGGGGCTGTCCCTGGAGGTATGGCTTTCTTGGTGCCAGCGGTGCCAAAGGGGTGATGGCAAACCTCTCAGAGGCCTCTTTGCTGTGTTTTCCCAGGAAAAGAAGATTCCTGCATCTGCAAGGGAGAGAAGATGCGTGTGCGTGACGGTACCCTAAGATCTGTCCTCCCAGACCTCGGCACCTCCCCTGCTTCGGTTTCCCCAACAGCTTCTGGCACCCCTTTCAGAGGGGGGGCTGCCATGGGGGCAGGCTGGGTTTGTAAACCCCATGGCCCTGGCTTGGGGGCAGGTGGGTGACTGAGAGGCGGTGGGGCTTTGGGAGAGGAGCATGGTCCTGAGGGTGAGCAGGGTGACTGACAACTCCTGCAAATACTGAAAATGCAGTACAGGGCCACCTTCCAGTGCCGGTCATTAATTAATTTGGAAATTACGTGCCGTCAGCTCTAACGATTGCATCCTTGGGCTGTGGGTGCAACGCTTTGCTTGCCAGCCTGGGGTGATGCTGGTGGCTTTGTGGTGATGGGTGGTTCACCCTGGCGATCACCGGTCTGTTTCCGCTGTGAGTTTTGTCCCTTGTCAGCCAGAGCGTGGTCCTGGGGAGCCCCGGAGGGTGCTGTGTGCCTTTGGAGCCTCAGGGAAGGGCTTGCTCCATGGGGTGGGGGTCTGGTCGATGTGGTTGGCCATGTGTGTGGAGATGGGATGTGGTCTTCAGCCCGCTGGGCTGGGCAGGGGGAAGTGGTGCCCTTCCTCCTGCCCACAGCTTCCCTCTGCTGTGAGCTGCTGTGGTCCGGGTTCTTGGGGCTGTTCTCCAGCCCCTCTGTCTGGCCAAGCAGCAGATCTGGCCAGGCTTTGCTTTGGTCCTGGATAACCCATGTCTTCTCCTGACCAAAAGATGCTACGGGCACAAACTGCCCCACTCCTGCATGTGCAGATCAGCCCCTGCCCCGATCGCTTTGTGAGCTCCCCAAGAGGAGCTCTGCTTTGCAAGAAGCAAATCCCACCGGCTCCAAAGGCTGCCCGCTCCTGGGTTCAGTCATGGACTAAATCCCCTCTTTCTAACGGTCAAACTGCCTGCTGCAAACCCCAGGAGCAGGTTTCACTTATGGGGCCAAAAATTTCCTACTGCCTTGATTGGTTCCTGCTGGGGGGTGGAACCTCTGCTGTCCCTGCCTGCTCTGCACTTCCTGAACAGATACTTCCAGCTGCCAAAGGATCCAGAAATTCTCTAGGAAGCCCTCTCCATCACTCTGGCACAGCTTCTGCATCCCCCATCTTGGTGCCTGGGGGCAAGCCGTGCCCCACGCAGCTGTGGGGAAGGTCCCTGGTACTGGCTGGTGGCATGGGCATCTCCTGTCCCCTTCTGGGCATTGCCTGTCACCTTCCGGCCACCCGTGAGTAGTTCGTGGCTTCAACCTGAAGCTGCTGGAGTGTTGCCATACCTGTGCCAGAGTTTGGGGGAGGCAGGCCTGATGGGCAGCGTGGGACCACATGGGGGCTGTGGCCGGGGATGCGGTGGATTGGGGGCCGGGGGAGGCAATGCCGTACGTGCTCTAAATATAGGTGCTGGCAGCGTCTACTTCTAAATGCAGCAAGGTGTCTGACAATACTCCGGGTTCTGAGTAACAACCCGTGGGGAGGGAAGGAGGCGGCTTTTTGTGTCTGCCTGTCGGGTGGGAGGGAGGGATGCTCTCAAAGCCAGGAAGGGGGGGGGGGGGGAGGGGGCACGTTTCATGGAGATTTCAGGCTTTGGGCATGTTTCTTTTCTTGGCCACAGAAGGGGGGGCCAGCCAGCAGCATGTGGCAATGCTCTGCCCTGGTGGTGCGGGCTGGGGCACAGCCCCTCCGACTGCACCCCACGTGCGGCGGTGTCCAAATCTGAGCTTTTTTGGCATGTTGAGACCTGTGTTTCACTAAGCTGCAGAAACTGCGTGAAGCAAACCAGAGCCCCTTTTACCTCGGGGGAGGGAGGGAGGGAAGGGGCAAAAATGGCCTGCTCCTGTCTCTCCTGCAATAGCCGCAGCCTTGCTCCCGCGGTGAGAGGGCAGGCAGGGACCTGCGGGGACAAGGGGGCACCTCCAAAGCATGCCTCTGAAACCAAAAAACAACCCCCAGGAGAACCATGGAAAAGACTGTGCCGAGGGGGAAGGAAAAGCAGCCCCGAGGTGCTATGGCAGCCTGCGTCTCACTTTTCAAGGCGCTGGACTCACTTTGCTGCCGTACGATCTCTCGTCTGTGGCTTTGTGGACATCTTCTTCACCTCCTGGAGAGCAGGGATCTGCCACTGCTGTCCGTGCTTGACCATGGGAGGGAGGATGAGAAAGCGGGGAATGTGTTTCAACCTCTGCTTGCACAGGACAAGCCCCTGCCCAGGCAGGAATTCATCAGTAGCATGCAACTGGTTCCCAGCTTGGTGCTGGGACTGGGCTGGAAGCCCTGCAAAGCTCCTGGGAAGGGCGTGCAGGGAGATGAGGCAGCCCTGGAGCACGAAGTCCTGCTGTCCCCTCGGGGCTGGCCATCCCAACCCCATCTTCCTGTCCCCCCTGTGAGGGGTTGGAGGGCAGAGCCCCCCCAGCGTGGGGCTGGTGGCTCCTGGGGCTGAGGGAGGGTGGGTGGGAGATGCTCTGCCTTTATCCCCCAGGCACTGGGGCGGAATGTTGTAACATAACGTGCTCGTTCGGACCCAAATGGGGAACCGAACTGACTGATGGCAATGTACATCTTCAATGTTTTTTGTCAAAAGGAAAGAAAAATAAAACCTTGTTGTAAAGAACCACCGTGGACCCCGTCTCATTAGGATTCTCCCGTGCTGGTGAGGCTGCGGGGACCCCAGGTGAGAGGCTGGACCCCTGCAAAAAGTCCCCATGGCAGGGAGGGAGTGGCACACAGCCAGTGCTGGGCAGCCCCATCATAAGAGATGGGGTGTTCCCCAGCATGGGCACAAGGTGACATCAAGTGCCAGTGCTGCCCTGGCAAGTCGATGGTCCCCAGGCGGGATGGGGGGCTGTGAAGGAGAGAGGCAAGGAGCACATTTGGAGAGCGTTGTCTCCCGGGGGATGCTGTGGCTTGTGTCTGGCTGCTGCCGGACACACAAGCTGAGGGGGCACTGAGGGGCTGGTGGCACTGCAGGGGGGGCTGGGGCCAGGAGCCTGAGGAGCTGTTTGACAGTGGCACCGCAGCAAACTGGTCAGAGGAAGCTGAGAGCATCATATCACCAGATAAATGCAAGGAAAGACCAGCCTGTAAAACAAGGGCTTGGAAAACCTGCTGGAATCCAGGGCTTTGGGAGATTCCAACAGCTTGGTCATCCCTCCACACCTGCGCTTGGGAGATGTCAAGTGGATTCAGATGCTGTTGCCTGGTCCAAAGCTCACAGATGAGTTGTCAAGCAAAGATGCTGAAGTCAGGTTTTATATTTTTCTTTTGCAGAGCTGTTTAAAGCACAAAAAGTTCTCCGGCAGTCAGAGACGAGTCAGCAGCCTGCGGCAGTCTGCAGGCTGAGAATGGGTGACAGGGATATTTTATGGCTTTTCAACAAGACTCTTTTTTCTCAGCAGTGGGAGCGTGCTGTGCCAAGAAGAGCTCAGGGAAGGATGAAGACCACTTTGAGCTGAGCTGAACTTGTGTGTCTCCCATGCCCTGCTGCCCCTCTCTGCATGTGCCACC
Organism: Gallinago jamesoni; assembly: GCA_025769975.1. Lineage (NCBI taxonomy): Eukaryota > Metazoa > Chordata > Aves > Charadriiformes > Scolopacidae > Gallinago > Gallinago jamesoni. The sequence goes on from JAOQGH010000004.1 coordinate 2,482,287, forward strand.
AGGGACGAAGCTCAAACCTTGTGACATATAGGAACTGGTTATATGTTGCCTTTCACTTTCTGCATCTTTATTTCCCTACTGCTGTCAAGTTTGGTTTTCATCTCTTCTGGTCATGAAGTGCTAAAAAGCATGTCTTCAGCAGGAGGTGTACAGGCTAGGTAAGGACACCTCCCAGGAGATGGCCCAGCTTTGAGGGTACTTGCCCAGGTGATGGATGCAGTGACAGTCAGGGGCTAGAGGCAAAGCCCAGCATTTTCCAGGCTAGGGAGCACATTTCTGTTTTATAGCCCAAAAAGCGATCTGCACCCCTGACCGTGGGGAAGGCTCTGGGGGTGGTTATGCCTTCTTCACCACGGAGGGCTTTGCAATGGCACTGGAAGCAGTTTAAGGAGAGGGGCCCCTCCTGTGTGGGCCAGAAGTTCTGCATTAACCTTTTTTTTGAAGTGTCTTAAGTATGAACTGCCTCAAATGCTTTGAAAGCAGGACTGAGTGTGCAGGTCTCTGATGGTCACCCCATGGAGCCCTGCCTGGCAGGCTGGTGCCAGGACGAGTAGTGGATATAGCTAGCTGAGTGCTTAACCTCCTCTGCTGCCTTTCCCCAGGTCTCCTAACGTATCTGGGGCCATGACGATGATACCTGGATCAGGGAACGAAAGAGAAACTGCTGCTGCAAAACAGGGAACCTTCGCTGTTGGAGAGCCAACGCTCTGCCTGGCAGGCGCAGAGGCTAAAAAAAGCCCCTTGACAAATGGAACAGAAAGGTTAAAATTATCTGTACATCATCTGAATAACAATGGCAATGCAGATTGTACCTGCTTATAATAGCTCCAGGAGACAGGGGATAAATCGGGAACAAAAGTACCCCAGAAACAGATGCTGCTGGCAGAAGTGCTGGGGCTGCTCCTCCTCGCTGGGCAATGGGGAGCTGCGGGAGACAGGGCCACCAGATGCACCAAAACCTGGCCTGTGTGTGCTCCCCTCGCTTCGACCATGGGTGCTCCAGGGCTCTTCCAGCCCCAGTTCCTGGCAGAGCTGCCCCAGTGGCTTGTGGGCTCCCGGAATGTGGGAGCAGTCCCTGCCTGCAGCAGCCGCATCACCATGAGCATTGTGCACAGCTAGTCTAGCGTCCAGGTGCCTGACTGACATTAACAGTCCCTTTTCTGGGACTGCTGCAAATCATCACCCCGTAACCTGGCTCTTCTTCCTGGAAAAAGATCCTTCCTGGGAAGTGGCATCATTTTGTTAGATGTTTTTTCTCCCTGTATCTGCCCTGTTTTCCTCCTACTGCCCTCTGCAAAGCCAAAAGGAGGCTCAGGGCACCAAGTGCATCTCTAACTCCACAGGACGCTGGCTTTTCCCTAAAGACTCCCCAGACTATTTTTACAGCAGGACGCCAGCAATCGTGCAACCCTGGGGGGGATGTGAGGGAAGCCTGGCTCCAGCCCTTGAACACTCAGACACCCCCTCGGTCAAACACCTGGCGATGACCAACCTCCCTCCTCAGAATCTCCGGCAAAACAAGGGAAACATGGATGTGAGGCTGCTGGAGTCAAACCCAAGCCCCTGGTAGGAGGAAAGGACAGGAAAACTTGAAAGAATGAAACTTTTGTCTTTCTTTTCCCGGTCCCAGGGAAGCGTTTAAAATCCACACGTACAAGGCTGAGTGGGCAGGGGTTTGCTCCCTCTGGGGACACAGCTGATGGCTCAGAGGGGAGACTTCGGGGGCGGCTCTCATCCCCCCGCTTCCCTTTCAGTACTCCGGTGGTACTTACAGCGTGCTCTCCCGGTGCCAAGGATGTGTGTGGGCTCTGAAGTGGGGCTGGTGCTTACTCATGGCAGGAGCCACGTGGCATTGCTGGCTCGCTTGGCTGGCAGCACTGACAGTTCCACGGGTGAGCATCCCCCCACGGGTGAGCATCCTTCCCCCATGGGCAAGGACATGCAATCACTGCTCCTTTCCTGCACCATCCTGCCTCCCCAGGGAAATGAGATGCTCTCACCAGCGTTGTCCTCCCCGAAGGGCTTGTACAGCCTGGCCTGGTTCAGCATCTCTATTTGTTATTCTCCTCATTTATTTATGTGTCTTAACAAGGATCTTTCTTGCTCAGTGATGTAGTCCTGCGCATCCTCACTGGCTGTGTTTACCAGACCCCATGTGAGCAGGTGAAATAATGTGGACTGTCCTGGAAGTTGGCCCCTACCAGTGCATGGAAGAGTGAGCTGGCAAATGCTGTCTCCCAAGAGGAGCTGCTTTGTGTCACCTTTGGCTTCAAAGGTGACAGGGAGTGATGGGACGGCCATTCCCACGGGCTTGTCTTGTCTTGGTACCTGCTGTCCCATCTCCTGGTTAAATGCCACAGAGCAGAAAAGAGCCTGCTGTCCATTTGTGTTTGCTATTTCTGTGTAGATAATTAAAAAACCCAAACCAACACAATTCTGCCTTCTAAATGAATGCAAAAAGCATTAATCATTCTCTTTCCCCAGATGCCATCTTCCTCTCACCTCAACGGGGCTCTCCAGGTGCCAGGCACCCCTGGCAAGGAACAGCGGAGTGCTGGGAGGGCTGGGCAAGAGGGTGGAAACCCAGCAGCAGCCATCTGCAGCCAAAACCGCCTGGTGCCCTCGGCTCGAAGCTGTTGCAGGGCTGAGAGCTGGATGTCTCTGAGGTGGTCCAGCGCACGAGCAAGCTGCCGTAGCGACCAGGAGACGGCTGTGATGCACCCAGCAGGCTGCTCCACCATCCCAATGGACTTCAGCAGAGATACCAGTGCCACCTGGGGTGCAAGGTAGAGGGCAACAGAGGTAAGGGTTAAAGATGTGAAGTTATTTGCTAAAGCCAGGCCTAAGCTAGGCTCTGTCCCTCTCCCACACACCCTCCCCTGGGACACAGTCAGTCCATTTATGGAGCAATCTGCCGTAGCTGATGTGATTTGCAGATTGATTTTCACAGATCTGCATCATGGACATCATAAGTGATGGGGTTTTTCTTTCTTTCCAAAAGGGGAGGAGCAGAGGAAGGAAATAAATCCGAGGGTTATAGCTCCCAGTGGAGTTTAATCCTGTGCTAAACTCAGCAAGACATGCCTTGGAAAACACAAGGGCTTCAGGCCACGGTGTTGCACCTCTGGGTTCTCGGGGCAAAGCACGGAGTGTGCAGGACATCAGCCAGAGCCACAGCTCCCAGCTGCCCCCTTCCCTTGGCCTCTGAAGTGTTGACAGGGGCTTGCAGATGGCCTTATCGTTTCATTGCTAATTTATTTCAGAGGTGGGGAAAAAAGTGCAGTCGAGCTTTTTTTTTAGGTTTTTCTCACTGTTCAAAGGGTGGGCTTCACTTACACACGCATAATTTTTTAACGGCCTGTCCCAGCTTGAGCCCCTGTTCCTGCAGCATGTGACGCTGTGCTGTATCAGCAAGTCTCACCCCCCTTAGCAGCTAGGAGTGCATTAGGAAACCAGCGTGAGCTCTGCAAAGGAGCTGCGAATTAGCAAAGCCTCCCCTGCCCCTTGGCAAAGCCTTGTCTTACACCTCCTGGCAGGAATAGCTCCAGCTGCTTTCTGCAGCAGAAGTGAGAGCAGAGGGGGTGCGATGTCACAGAATCATAGAATTATCTGGGCTGGAAGGGACCTCCAAAGGCCATCTAGTCTGACCCCCCCGCAGTCAGCAGGGACACCCCCAACTAGACC
>JAOQGH010000004.1:2487649-2512783 GCA_025769975.1 Gallinago jamesoni
CAGTGCTCCAGGTGAGGTCTCACCAGAGCAGAGCAAAGTGGCAGAATCACTTCTCTGGACCTGCTGGCAACACTTCTCTTGATGCAGCCCAGGATGCGATTGACCTTCTGGGCTGCAAGTGCCCACTGCCTGCTCATGTCCAGCTTCTTATCCATCAGCACCCCCCCCAAGTCCCTTTCCTCAGGGCTGCTTTCTAATCCCTCGTCACCCAGTCTGCATTGATACTGAGGATTGTTCCAGCCCAGGTGCAGAATCTTGCACTTGCTCCTGTTGAACTTCATGAGGTTTACTTGAGCTCATCTCTCCAGCCTGTCCAGGTCTGACTCCCTGTGGAGAGGGGGGGCAATGGGACAGCCATGAACCCTTGCATCTTCTCAAGGGCACAACCTCAGGTCACAGCCAACCTGTCACCCACAGCCCAGGCTACCTACACCAGTCCTGGAAACAGGGGCTTTGCTGTAATCTCCACATCCCCAGATTCCCAGTGTCTCTAGCCATTCATGTCCCACGATGCGTGTAGTACCCCACTGGAAGGACAAACATCCTTGTCCCCGGGTCTCAGTGAACACTTAGGGGTGGAAGATGTGGGTCAGGTAGCAGGGAAGGAGAGCAAAGGAGGGTGCAAGACAGGCAGAGAAAGCCAACCGTGCCCACCCACTCCTCTTTGCTGCTTGAGGACATTTATGTGACAAGTGTTGGCAAATCCCTGCTTCACCTGGTGCTGGTTTGGGAGGAGGAACATCTTCCCACCCTGCACCGAGTGGACTGGTGCTGTGGAGAACCAGCTTGCTTTTCCATGCCTGCAACATCTCAGCAGCGCCAGCAGGGATTAAGACCTACAGCTGACAGAGAAAACAGGCAGATGGGATTATCAGTCACATGTGCCACCACTCTCCTCTTGTTTTAGCCTCTTTTTTTTCCCATATTAACTCCTTGAGTGGGCTTTCAGCCTGTGCTAGTGACAGCGATTTGACGCTTGACACAATCAGCTTCTTCCCGCTGCCTGTGAGATGCTGGTGGGTGTTTAAACATACCCAACGGGACACTTCTGAGCAAGGCTGGCCGTCCTCCGCATCACACCCCAGGAGCATCCCAGCAGGAAAGCCTCCCTGGGCACTGGAGAGCCCAGCAGCTTGCAAGGGAAAGGCCTTTGCAGCTTGTTTGTCCGCTCCCACCCGGGGTTTATGCTGTCCCAGATGCAGCCCCCCTGCCATCTGTATGACAAAGAGAGGCTGAGCTGCCTCATCACCTTTGCTAGTTTTCCCCTCTTCTGTGTCATTCTCTTTGCTCCAGTATTTAGCCATCCTTGCTCTAAGAAGAGCTTTAGAGATACACCCTGGTGACAGCAGCTAATGGTTGGGAAATCATCTCAGCCGCAGCAGGACAGCTTTTGCCAGACCTCCTCCTCCTTCATGTTTGCTCCCTGAGCACGCCGGCTCAAGGAAAAGGGGTGACAGAGACAGCTGGCCAAAAGCTGGGGTTAGCTGCCAACTCCGGGTGCTGCACACCAGTTAATACCAACACAGGCTTGTTCTATGATTACTTGTCACCTCTGGATGTAAAGCTGTCGCTGTCCCCTGGACCTCTGCCTCCACCACATCCCTGTGCTAGAGGAAACCCTTCGAAATATTCAGCCAAGGCAACTGGGCTGTAGGAGACTGTAGCTGAAGGAGATTTTGGAAATCAAATGTGCAACTGGGATTAGCTGTTCCCAAACCCTGTTGTTTGCGCTTGCTGCATGCGCACACCTTCTGCCAGCACACACGTGCCACCGCGAGGCTCACGTGGTTTGGAGGCAGAGATGCTGCCACCAAGCGTGCCTCCAGGCTTCCCGTGAAATGCTCTGCAAAGGGTTTGGAGCCAGCTCCAAACTCAGATGCCTGTTCCCAGATGCTACAGTCCCCAGGTGTGGCCTATGAGCCACCTCTTAAAGGGTGGTGATGAGGCTGAGGGGCTCTCCCTGCCCTTCTCCTGGGGGAGCTGCAGGCAACCATTGCAGAGGTGGGGCTGTGCTTTGGCCAGGATGGGCTTCCGCTGTCTCTGAGCCCACTCCTGCTCTCAGGTGAGGAAACTGAGGCACAAGATGGTAGGGCTGAGAATAGCAGTTCCTAGTGGGTTGGGCATTGCTCCTCTGGTCTTGGAAGGAGCTGGTGCTCACTGCCTGAATGCTTTCATCATGTTTCTTAAGGTTTCCTCCTGTAGAAACCCCTTTCTGCTCTGCTCACAAAGGTTACCTGGTGGGGGATCAGAAGGCTTTCAGCTGGGACTGTGCTTATTGGGGCTGACCTGATATCCTCTGTTGCCACCAGGGCTCGAACCTACCCCTTGGGCCAGCCTCTGCATCCAGGAAAAAGCGTTAAGGCATATTTTTGGACACAAATGACTACAGCTCCAGTGAATTAACTCAGAGATGTTATTATGGGCCACGAAAACAGGTCAGGTTTCAGTCTGGGAAGGAAGCAGATAAGTGATGGTCTGCGATCATCTGCTGGCTGAAATCAGGCCAGAAAAAAAGCTTTTTTCCTATACTCTGCCCCTTCCCTTGGCTCATGGTGCTGCAGAGAGATGGCTCCATGACCCATGGTTGATGGGGAGCTGGGAGGTGCTGTCCCACAAACAGACTGGGGCAGTGGAGGAGTTCCAGCAGTGCTGGGACGGAGTATGGCTCTTCTCCCAGCAACAGAAACTTATTTTAGCTGGGAAATAGGAGGTGAAGAGGACTAGACAGACCTCCCAGGTTGAATTTTACAGCCATGAGTAGAACAAGTTGTTGATTTTGCCAATGCTGCCATAAGGAGACATGTTGTAGACGGAGAACGCTGTATCCTCTGTTCCTGACAAACGCCTGTCATGATAGCTTGAATATAAAGCAGGGGGAGTTTATTCAGTGTTTATTTTTCCATGAATTCATGTTTCTCTGTAGATCATAAGAACTTCTAGAAACCCAGAACAAAGCCCGGGCTCACATGCACAACAGAGATGCAGGAACAAGCTCCATCACTTGTAGAGTGGGTCCTGCAGAAGAGGAAGGCAAGTGGCGGTGTGTTAGCATCCTCATCATGCGGATGCAGGCAGGCACAGAGGATGGCAGAGATATTCCCATAAGGCACCTGGACTGGATGGGCCTGGCGCTGTGTGGTCCTACAGCATGAAGCCTTTTCTTGATGCTGTAAAGCTGAGAGGCCATGCAGTAATGTGTTGGCCAAGCCACCAACTTCCCCACCCCAGTGTCAATGCCGTGGGCCCCTGCCAGGATGTGCTGCGGGGAGGAGGGAGGGCTGCTTTTTGCCAGGGTCACTGAGGGGGACACTCCTTGGTGTCCTCCCTCTGCTCAGCTCAGCTCAGCTCCTGTAGCCCCTTTTTCTCAAGCAGCTTCTTTCCCTGCATTTCTCACCATTTTCTCCAGCAGCCCCCCCGCACTCCCAGGGAAAGGATTTACTCTAAACCAGGTCGTTCCCTAGCAGCATCCACCACCGCTCCTGGGTCCTGGCAGTCAGAGAAGTGAGACAGACAATGGTAGGACTAAGGGGACAGCTGAGAGGTGAGTGATAAAACTGCAGATAGATTTATTTCAAAATGCAGCTGGGATTTTAGCTCATGCCTATCCCTGCGCCGTGTGCCTGACGTGCAGCATGTGGGGAGGGACGTGAAACGTGGCTCTTGTTTAGAGCCTGGGAACAGCAAAATCTCCCTCCGACAGCCATGTTTTAATTTGCATTTCTAGGGCTCTGGCAGAAGCCTGAGTCCTGTGGTGTACTCAACAGTGGATGCACTAAGTGGCCACGAGTTTCTGTATCGCTGACCTGCTGGGGCAATCTGGGCAGTTGGCAGAGCCAATAGCTCTCCTGGTGTTAGCACAGCAGCGCTGGTTGCAGTCAGGGGCTTGGGAACTGGGGGGTGGACCAGCTGGTGGGATTTTTATTTTTTTATTTTTAGTGGCTTTTGGTCTATTAATCCACATCTCAGCTTTGCTTGACTTCTTTGGTGCCACAGGGTGAAGAGACAGCAAAACAGGATTAAATGTCACCGTGCCATCAAATGGGTGACTGGTGTAGGAAGAAAGGGAGGGCAAAAGCAAAATGGAGGGGAGAGAGCAGCAGGGCTGGAGGTGATCCATGCAGACCCTGACCTAAGAAACACCATCTCCAGGAGCGTGAGGAAGATCTCCTCCTAGAGGAAACAAAAGGAGGGAGCTGCCACCCAGCAGCTGCTCTTTCACACTCCTTCACAGAGCTGCGATGCTTGTGTGTGGAGCTCGCACGGTCACGATGGCAGATGTCTGCAAGGTGCTGTCACTTTTGCACCAAAAGCTCTCTCAATGCTCCTTCAGCTCTGTCAAGAAGCCCCGGGCTCGCTGCTGCCCTAACAGCCTGCCTCTCAGCAGAGATGGGGCTCCTGGGGGTGGTGCCATCTGGATGCACAGGAGGAGACAACCTTTGCTCCCTGGAACATGTCAGCTCAGGGTGGTAGAGGCAAAGCTTATTTTAGGGAGGCACGAACAGCTTCATCGATGGAAGAAGGAGGTTTTAAGTAGAGGTGGTTATTGAGTCCTGGGCATCCGGGCTCTGGCTCCAAGCACAAGTTACCTGATGACATGAGGTCTCAGCGGTGGAGAGATCAGAGCGTGCCTTTGGTGAGAGCAGATGCTTGCGGGCATCTTGCTCGCTCGCTGGCGAGGCAGCGGTTGCCTGCCTGTCACAGATTGAGCTCGCCTGGCACGAGGCTGGCTCCCTGCAGACAGGCTGTTTGCATGCCTGGTTGGCTGCCCCTGCCCCGTGTTGGCTGGTGTGGTGCTCCCCGGGGTGAGGACAACTGCAGCTATTTTGATGAAACCTAAAAATCCTTCCGCAGATAATCAGTCTGTCCACGCTCTGTGACTTGGTCAAATCTGGGATGTCACAAGGGTTTGCATTTCAGGAGATGCATGTAGCATGTTCTAGCCAGAAAAGACCAGTGTGGCTTTTCTGCCGCATAGAATTTTGTGTGGCTTCCCCGGTCAACAAAAGAGGCTACGTGACAATGGCTTTGCAGCTGAAAAAGATGACTCAAGGTACTCCATGAGGCTCCAGCAGCTGCGTGAGCTCACCCAGCGGGGGCTTCATGGAGCAGCAGGGCAAGGACCTCCTATAAAAGGGGAGTCTGGCATTTTCTAAGCTCTCCAGCAGCTATAGCCATGAGTGTCTCGTAACAGCCTCTCCCACAGAGACCCCAATGGCTCTTTGGCAGTGATCTTTCAGCATTGAGTCAGGAAGAGGAGCTCTCTGGGCTGAATCACACGCCAGCAATCACAGAGTGTGCCTGACGACCTGCTCATCCAGGTGTGGGTCCTACTGGGCTTTGGTCACTTCAACTGAAGCATTCAAGTGAACACAATGTCTGTGTTTTTTAAATGAAACCTGCTCCTTCTTCCCTTCGGTCTACTGCACTTCCAGCTGTCCCCGTGTGTCTGCTAAGTGCTAGGACTGTCACGGATAGATGACCCGGAGTCACGGCTCTCATTCCCCGGGAGTACCAGCTGCTGCCTGGAGGGCCAAGTGGCCCGAATTTCTGGTCTGTTCTCTGTGATGCCACATCTGTGTGGGCATCATAAGCCTAGGGGGATGTGCGGAGTGGTTTGTCCTCGCCCTTTCTGCAGTGATGCTCTATCACTCGGCAGGTATCTGTCGCCGTGTGTCTACTTGGGTGCTGATCTTGCAGACCAAGCCACGGGTGGATGAATTTCTTTCTTTTAAAGGAGGGGCTATGCAGAGGCAGCTCTCCCTGCCAGTGGAGAGCATCTCTTGTTTTGCAGGAATGCAAAAGCCAGATGATTTCTCAATGTGCCCAGCTTAGATAATACCAAATAATCTTGTTTGCATTTTAATTTCCTGGCCCTGTCTGGAAAAGCTGATACACCACTGTTCTCCTGCTCTGTGGGCGGCGTGTGCCTGCAAACACTCTTGTTGGAGTGCAGCACTAGTAGCAGTTGGGCTTAATCCTGGCTGCCACTCTGTCTGCCAGGAGGAGCAAGATCAAAGTGACATCGAGGGCTCCAGGGCGGCCGGGAGAGTGTTAGTGCTGTGATGGGGAAGGTTGACCCACTGGCTGGAAGGTGCAGCAGGACACTTGGCTCCTCTTCTTCGTGCACTTCACAGAGACTGGATGCGAGCGGCGGCCTCCTGCCCTCCCCCCCAGCGAGGCTTTCCTGTGCTGAGGTGGTGCCCAGCTCCAGCTGGTTGTTTTTCCCGGCTGGTGGAGCTGAGTCATTGCTGTTCTTCAAGGAGAAGGTTCGTTTGCCCCCAAAATGGTCTGTCTCCCTTTGCGGCAAAGCCTGTGTCCCTCTTGAGACTGCTGTAATTTTCTTCTTGTGAATCCGTGGGTTTCTTTAGCTGAGGAATTTGTTTGCCATTCATATATCCCTGTTCCGTAAAAACAGCCAACTCTCTCTGGGGATGTCCTGTTAGGAGGCAGTGTTACACCTTCGTTCATGGATCAGCCCAGTACGTGCATTTGAGTGTGGGAATAAAACCCATCTTTGGCTCCCCGTCAGAGAAGCAGGTACCCCTCGAGGCCTGAAGTCATCCCATGGGCTCCCAAATGTTCAAGCTACGTGCAGGGGAAGGAGCTCTGCTTTCGGAAGAGCAGGCGTGCAGACGAAAGCAGTGCAGGTTGTGACCACGTCCTGGTGCGAGCACCCCTTGCGCTTGGCTTAGACGCGTGCCCTGGCAGTCCACCCTCACCAGCTGGGTGCTAGCACCCCCGATCCCAATCCCCCTGCCCTTGCCCTGGCAAGGCTCTTGGGTTTTGTTCAGCTTTCCTCAAGACAACATCTCACGGTCTAAGAAAGTCTCATCTATTTAATTCCTTGCTTGCATCCCCTTAGGTACTTTACCAAATGTGTGGGGCCAGCATATCTCCACCCCTTTACCTGGTGAGGGGAATAGCTACTTCTTAGTAGCTCAGTACTTCAGTTTAAGCCAACATCACCTACTTATGGTGAGAACTACTGTAGAATCCTGCAGGCCTGCCCCTTCCCACTTTTTTCCTCCGTCCTGCCTGTCCGTCTTGCAAATTCTTTCCCTACTCTGGAAAGCTGTGGAAATAATCAAGTGTTTGCAACAATTTTCTACAGAGCCTGTTTCCTCAGAGAGCTGATTAAAGGCGAATAGGAGAGAATCTAATTGCATCCGTGCTTTTATCTCCTCCTGAGGCATCATGATTTGCCAGGAGGACAAGAAAATCCTGGATTCTGCAGGGTCAAGGAGACTTCTCTAATATCCCTCGTTAAACAGAAGCGGCAGCTCTTACTCTGCTGGTAACACCGTGGGTGTCAGTAGCTGTACCCAGGCTGCGTGTGTGGCAAGCACGTGAGAAGAGATGGGCAAAGCTCTTCTAAGCAGACACCCAGCGAGGGGAGAGCCGGGCAGAGGTGGCTACCGACACCGGGGCTACGCTGACCCGTCCCATGGGGAAGAGCAACCGCGGCTGGTGAATCACGGGCTGAGCATCGCTCGGCATCGACAAGGATGCAGGACGGTTTCTTCCAGCAGCTGCCCCACGGCAGGACAATGTCGCAGCCGTGGTGGGGTGGGATGTTGTGTCTGCTGGACGGGCAGGCCTTGAGCTGCTCAGTGGGAGGATGACAGCTTTCTGCCTCTTACTTTCAGCCTCTCCCTTAAGAAGGAATCATTTCTGCCTTTAATCTTCTTGCTGTTTTACAGCCAGGATCCTCTTGTTTACCCCTGAGCTCTGGAGAGGGTTGGCTGGGAGTGCCAGGGGCTGCCAGAAGATCTGCTGTGGCAGAGGACACCAGCTCCTGTGTCCAGTGGGGATGGACTGCCATGCACTCGCACTCGGACCCATCCAGGAGATCGGAGGCTGCAGAATGCCACAGGCGGGTGAGACGTCTCCTGTGATGCACAAGGACAAGCCCTTGTGTTTTCCTTGCTAACCTCCATCTTTGTCTCGTGCATTTTTCTAAGCAAATCTCTATGGAAACAGGTCCTGTTTGTAATAAAGCCTCTGTTTTTCACTTTGCTTTGCTGCTGTCAAGGAAGGAGGCAGGCAGAGACCTGTAAAGGGCAGATAGGGTTTAGGCAGGGAGAGACATTTCAGCTGCCTTGGCTCTTGGCACAGATGGGAGCAGCCTCAGCATCCCTTGGTCCTGCCCTTGCTCATGGGAGATGGAAGCTGAGAACAACCAGATCCCTTCTTGGCTCCCCCCCCCAGTTTTGGTGAGGACTCAATGCTTGGCTTACACAGCCCTTCTTCCTATCCCAGTTGCACCAGAAGAGCAGTGTGGTGTTGAAGGAGGGGGGGTAAATCATTCCTGCCCTGGGTTAATAACACAGATGTCATGTCTACTCAGTGAGCTACCAGCCCTACAAGTACCCTGGCCCTCTGGAAGGTCATCCAATGCTAGTCCTGTCTCTGTGTCCTGACAGCACCCATCATGACATTGCTACGGGGTCCATGTGAGCCACCTCCGCAGTAGCTGTGGTGCGGGAGGAGCGGGAGCTGCAGGGTGTGACATGAAGGGCCCGGAAACCACCACGAGACAGAAGGATGCACGAGCCCCCACCTTCGTGGGACGCTGGAGCTCCGTCATCTCACAGAGCTTCCTGCCCGCAAGCCCGTTCCCAGGCTCACGAGCTTCCTAACTTGTTTGTTTATTTTGGGGAGGGAGGGGGATGTTTTAGGAGCCGAGAGAGGAATATTTTAAAGGAGGAATTCAGTGCCAGGTTGGCATCCTCTGCATCAGACGGAGCAGCGCACCAAAAGCCTGCTCGGAGCTGCAGGAGGGAGCTGTGTTTGTCAGCTCCTTCTGCTGCGAGTCACCCTTCCTATCCAGCAAGCCCGGGTCTTCCCAGGGTCTGCGTTGGCTGTGGGGGCTACTGAATCCAAAGCAACCTGCAGTAGGCTAATACTCATATCCTGGGGGATTTTAGGACACTCAAAGCTGTTTCTGTTTTTCACCCAGACAGGGTGAGCTGGGTGCTGAATCAGACGTAATTGGCCTTTGACACAAAGGCGAGTGGCATGGTGGCACCTGGCCCTCTGGGTCTGGAAGGAGAATCTTCCACGCTGACCTGTCTTCTCCCCTCTGAGAGCTGGTCCAGCTGCCCATCACTTTGGCCAGAGGCTCTTTGGCCCGCGGAGGATGGAAGGATGTGCTATAAGAGCTCTCTCTCTCCCTCCCACCCCACTTTCCTTTAAGTAATTCTTTGTCTTCAGCCCAAACCAGCCACCCTGCAGCTATTGCTTCCTCTAGATGAAATCCATCTCGCCCATTCCCCTCCCTGCTTTGCCAAGCAGCACAGCCCAGGGACTGCTCCCCTGGAGCTGTCAGGGCTGATGTTTGGAGACTGTCATCTTCAGGGCACTCCAAAGGCACCGAGCATGAAAAACACTCCCTTCCCGCTGCTGTTTCTGGGAGAATTATATTTGCTTTAAGAACAGGGATTCAGACGATAAGGCTAATGGTGCTTCCTTCTAAACGGAGTCAATATTACGGAGTCTGTGGTTTTGCTAGGACTACAATACATGATTACTGAGGTTGAAACACTGGTTAATTACCTAGTCGTTTGTTGTAATGCTCCCAATTAGCTTGTGAAAGCATAGCAAATGCATTACTTCACACCTGTTTTTATTGCCTTACACAATGTTATTCATAGATTGTAGAAGATAAACAGAGTTCTTAGCCTGAGGAAGACAGAAATCCATACATGAGGTGAGGTAAGCACCTTGATGTGATTCATTTCACATCCAAGCTGATCATATCACCTTGGATGTGACTCAGTTAAGCACAGCTTTCACAGCAGGCGTTGGGAGCCTGTCAAACCCCATGGCTATGCCAGCAAAGCCGGATGGTCCAGCCCTCTGGGGAAACTGGTTGAAAGGAGGTCCTGCAGCGTTGACCACCTTTCTGAGCCTTGTTGAGCTTGGTTACCCTGGCCTCGTGGTGTCGGAGAGAAGAGGAAGGGTTTTTCGTGCCTTCACCCAGCCCCGCTTCTCCTCGCCGCCTCTGTGCACCGCCTGATTTCAAGCCCACAAGAACGCGCGCGTCAAGGCGATGTTTGCCCATACAAGTGCCTGTTTGCCCACACAACACATTTGTACATCTGGCTTGGCAGATTGGTGCACATGCAAAAATGGGCAAGGAAACACTGAGGCCTGGATGGCAAACTTGGTCTGTTTTTTTTCTTTTGTTTTTTTTTTCATGAAGGTGATGCTCACAGTTACCTGGTTACAGCTGCGCTGCAGTGTGCCCTTCAGGAGAGCTCTGGCTCACGGACATTGCACTCCGACAGTCTGAATTTTGTCTCCACGGTTGGTGCAGTAGGTCACCTAAAATATTTGTTAGCTTTTTACCTGTAAAGCTTTCTCATGATCCTTTCCTGAGCTTTGTGCCTCAAGATATGTCCCTCCTTCAAGGCCTTTAGTCCCTTCCCCATGCTCCCCCAAAGCAAGCTCATCTGTCAGCACAGGACATGCAGTCTGAGGAAGGACACTAATCAGGTCCTGGGCCCAAGCTCAGCAGGTTCACGTGATGATGCCTTAAAGGACAGTGATTTAAAGCAAGCTGCCCTAGCCAGGGCAGGCACCACCTGCCCATGCAGGTGCCAGGAGGCAGCTTTAAGCTGCCAATAAAATGGTTGTGTGTCTGGACCCAGGACATATATAAGAAGGACGGGCAATGTGAGCATCTTCTCCAGCCTCACCGAGTGCCAATGGCTGGTGCGGTGTCCAGCAGCAGAGACCTGGCAGGGCCAGCACCGGCTGAAAAGTGAGTATTTTTGGATGTGGTTTTCTTGACTTACTCCATTTCCCATTTCACCCTCTTTTAAGCAGAGGTCTGCGGGCGGCTGTCTGCAATGGCTGAGACAATACAGGGATATCTAGGTGCAGCTCCCCGGCCAATTTCTCTGCTCAGCAAAGACACGCTTGAGAGATTATCCCTGCGAGGGTGATGGTTTTTACCCACAATGGCCACGAAAGTCTCCGTTATTTATCTCCAAGCTGCTTAGTGATAAAGTGGGTGGAGAAGGAAGCCACATTTCCTGCTCAAAGAGTGTGTGGGAATACCTTTTCAAATGTTAATTTCTCATGTTTTTCAAAAAGCTACCCGAAGGCACTGGTCTGAGCAAACTCTAAGAAGCCTGTGCATATTCAAACCAGCTAGGTTTTAAAAAGTTTGCAAAGATACTTGGGGCGGGGAGGGGAGGGAGGGATAAGAAGGAGCTCCAGGAAAAAAAAAAAAAAAGAAAAAAAAAAAAAGCCATATTTCCCCCACTTCAAAGTTAAAATTTAGACGTGCACATTTCCCTCTTCTCTGATGTACCTCCCTCCAGGGAAATAGGTGATGAATGCAAAAGCCTGCAGGGAGCGATCAGCCAAGGGGTTCCCCTCCAGCAATGCTAATGAGCGTCCCTTTCCCAACTCCTTCACCCCAAGGGGCACCCATCACCAAACCCACACCAACTGCTAAACAGCAAAGCCTGATGGGGGCTGGCTTTGGACAAGCGCCCAAGCGATACAAAAAGCCACACATCCTCACTTCTGGTTTGCATCTGAGGTGCTCTGGTTCCCCAATATTAAATCATCCCGCTGTAAAATTCATCAGCTTTCAGGACCTTTATTATTGATAAAAATCCTTCCTGCAAGAGCCGCCCAAGTAATATGTGGCTAATTGGCTGTTGTTAATACACATCCTAGGGTTTTCTGTTGAAGCTTATGCTTTAAAGACAAAAAAAAAAAGCCAAAAAAGTCATGTGTGATTCTAATGCAGATTTGAAAGAAAAGAAAAAAAAAATCTCTTGGGTCTGTACCCACCACTAGTTTTAAAGTGCAGAATCTGTGACTAGTATTGAATAAGAAATGCATGCCGACTGCCAAATTTCAGCTTGAAAGCAGCCTGAAGCTATCTGGGGAAAAAAAAAATGTTTTGCAAATACCTTTTGTAATTGTAAAAATAAAAATTAAAAAGAAAGAAAATAAAAAGAAAGGAAGGGCGGGGAGGGAAGCCCAAACCAGAAGAAATTCCCCAGTTATTAAGCCTTTAAAAATACGGGATCTCATGTAATTCAGAGCGCAGAAGTGACATCTAAGCTGAACAAACTCTTGAAAACATGAATTTATAGTTTGCATCTTATTCCTTCTAGCCAAGCAGTTTTATAACCGAAGTCTCTTCATTCCAAGTGCTCAAGCAAGAACAGAAAATGCCTCAGTCCTGGCAGTAAATGCAATGAGGGGATATGAATCTTGCTGTCCCTAAGTAAAAATTCCCTCATCTGTAAGGGTTTGGTTAACTGTTGTTTTGGCCAGCCCTGGAACAATAATGTCCTTTCATAGTCTGGAATTTGTCACTAGTGGACATGCATCTCCAAGAGAATCATCTGATGGTCTTTGCTTCCCTCTTGCTTCTCCTTTGGCCAAGCAGTGCTGGGAAGAGATGGGAGTGTTCAGTGAAACCCCTCTCTTCTTGCTCCTCTGCAGTAATGAAACATGCGAAAAGGGGGTTTTCCACTGAAGAATAAGAAGTCTGCAGCAATTGGAAAGAGGATGGAGATGTCTCAGCTGAACTGTGACCCTGAGCTGTGCTGTGGGTGTGCTTATATCCAGGTGAGCATCCTTTTGCACCTCGGTGAGTGAGCGCCTGCATCGGGTGACATGATTTAGGAATTGCACGGCCCCATCGTGGTCAATTGACTGTGCCTATCTGTGACAGCTCCTGAATAAAGGTAAGGGGTTGGGGGTTCAACAAGTACCCCTTTTCCTCATCACAGTGCCCTGAGTGCAGGGTCACACAGCTGATGCTGATATGCTTCCTTTCACCCTCGCCCTCCCCAGGAGCCTCTCCTGACTTAGCCAGCTTTCCCAATCCACACCCTGCTATCAAGCCACTTAGTGCACACACAAAAAAATAAGTCTTCGTGATGCACAAAGCAAAGGAAATCATGGGGAAAAAAAGCTCTTCAAAACACGAATATTTTTTTTTACAGATCAAGAATTTCACGACCTAGTGGAAAGCACAAACAATACTGGACCAGGCATTCATAATATTTGGTGCCTGGTTTGTATAGCTACTGCAGCTAATATCCCCAAATAAATACTTCCGTGACTAATCCCTTGGAAAGAAAAACACAAAGAAAGAGACTGTCACATGAAACAAGATGATTTTGATGTTTGTTCTGTATTTATAAACACAAATTCTGCCTTTTGGACTGTGTAATATACTTCATCTAAAACCCTGTCAGTCTCTCACTCAGTAAATATGCGTTTGCTTTTTGTCCTCATCACATGCCTTTATCCTTCCCCAAAAGCCAACCAAAAAGTCCTTATCCTCTTCTCTGGACTCAGGTAAACCCCTGCGTATTTTGCTGGGGATCTAGAGGTAGAAAGTCTTAAATTCTAGAAATAATTGCAATTCCATTTAGTGTGATTAAACTATGGAAATTTTCTCCTTGGGATTTTTTTTTTTTGCATAACAGCAACAATAAAACCCCATAAAGAAAAAAACAAAACCTGTTGGCGTCATCAGAACCTAAAAATAACAGGAAGATGACTGCTGGTGCCAGAATGATACCAAACAAAATCTATTATTGAATTAGATTCTTTCCAATTGTTGTTCTTAGGAATATATTTCCCTTTTCCCCTCAGGGTTTGTTTGGAGCCAAGGTATTCTGCCTGCCAGTGCCATTCCAGCACTCTAATTAACAAGAAGTGATGTCTCTTACAGTAAAAACCAATATCTGTTAAAATATTGATGAAGGCAAATAAGCTAAGGAGTTTGCTGTGTCTGGATTCTAGCTGGCAGTTGGGGGATAACTTTGAAGGGAGGAGAGAGCTCCAGAGCTTCACCCTGCGACCACGGCCAGGACGAGCTTCCCCTTCCCAGAGGACAGACCTGACGTCCCAGGAGCAAGCAGCAGGAGAAGCCTGACTCCAGGTACCATTGTAGCTCACGGTGTATCTGGATCACCCAGCACTCTTTCCTCTAGGCTCTTCTCCCACTGCCAGATCTGCACTACCTTTTTTCTCTCCAGTGTAGGTTTAAAGGCCCTGGTCGCTGGGGTTTGCTCTCCATTCATTTAAAGGACATAATCTTTTACTTATTTTTCCCATCTGCCATTCTAACTAAGCTCCCATCAGTCTTGTTTCTTTGTAGCTGAACATCTTGGTGATTGTGGGACTTTCTGCTCTGATGGAGAATGGGCCTGATCCTCCAGGTCAGCTTTTATGGCTTAATCTACTCCACTTTCCTGCTGTAGTATCTTAGCATCGTTTCAAGGGTCTCCTGAAATCACCTGTTACCATGTCTCAGAGTATTTCTTGCTCCCTGGCATTGCTGCCCCACCATTACCGTTATCTTGACCAGCAAAAACAAGCTGGGTGCCGACTCTGCGGCGAGAGGCCCTCTTGAAACCCAGGCTGTGCTTCCATCAGCTTAGTGGCAGGCACTTAATCTGCAGTACCACCCTGAATTTAGTGAACTGTGTCCTCCTCACTTATAACAATTCCCTGACGGTTATATTAATGCTCCTGGCATCCTTCTCCTCTCTGCCCATGGCTGCTGATTCTCTTAGGGCACAATGTATCAGCCCCTCCATCAGACCACAGCTCACCCTTGGCGTCTTCGTTGTCACAGGTGAACTTGGTCCTGCAGACACGGTGGTGTGGAACAGACCCACCATGAGGGCTGGAGGAGTCCTGGCTTTGACCCAGGAGCAGGAAAATAGCGTCCATATTACACAGCATCCTCTATGGGGCTTTCCTGTGCTGATGGGAGGCAAATAAGATGGCCAAAAGCTGGTGCAGCCCAGGTGATGCCACTGTTGGTGTTAACACCAATGACCTGCTTTACCCCGAGCATTTCTTCGATAGCCAGCCAGCACTTCAGAGGAGATGCCTTCAGCTCCGCCACCCAGACGCACATTAAATGACACCATCCGGGCTGGAAGGAGCCATGTGTTTTCTTCTGCATGCGGCTACCGCTGTGCTTCCAAACACGTCCCTCCTTCCTTCTTTTTGTACAGTAACTTTGCACACACAGATGTCAAACAGCAGCTGTTTGGCCAGCATTTTGAAAAGAAACTAGTGATTTTAGCTGCCTTAATTTTGAAGCTAGGGTTTCCACTCCACACCGCAAAAGGGCTTCCTTTTCTTCTCCAGTAGCTGAAGATATTTTTACTTATTTCCTTTGTAAATCTGAACCGTGGAAACAGTCAGACCTTATCAGGCATGAATGTCTTTGAGGTTTCCCCTTGTAAAAAGAAAATGTCACAGTGCCTGTCAGAGCCAAGTTACCCAGGGCTTCTCCTACTTCAATTAAGCATGAGCTGTAATGTGTCAGAGCCCACACTAGTTAAACAGTGTGCTGGGTAATTCTGGAGGTCACTTCAATGCTGGGTTTGAAAACTTGCACAGGAGCCTGCGCTGAGAAGGGTTTCTTGAAAAGATTTTTTGCTCCTGCCTGAGCCATCTCAAGCCCAGAGGCTTTCCTGGTGGTTTGGCCCCTCTCGTTTGTGGCTGGAGCCTGAATTGAAAAAGACACGTGTATTGTTTGGAAGAAAAGGACTCAAGCCACAAGTCAGGTGAGAGCTTTGAATCCTCCAAAGTGGCCAAAGGAAGCCTAAAAAATGCAACCGAAGGAATTGATTTTTAGGGCACAGATTTCTTCTATTGTAGCTCAAAGGTCATTTCTTAATAGTTTGGGGTTTTGCCATGGGCCCAGGGGAGACCTCTCAGCTGGCAGTGCACGGCTGCTGCTTTTCCAATAAGCGATTCAGAGCAGAAGGGAGTCAGATTCAAGAGGTGTCCCTTCAGGATGGAGCTGGGAGCACTTGGTGAATGAAGTGCTGTTCACTGGGGGAAAAGCTACAGGAGGTGTCCTCATTTAGCTTATTTATGGCACAAGAATAAAAAATAGTTTCTTTACCTGTGCTAGAAAGCATTAAAACAGGACTCGTGACTGCAGAGGTGGAATTGCTGCACCAAGTTAGCTGTGAACAGTCACACTGGGTGTGCTCCCATGAAGAAGGTGTGGAAGAAGGGATAAGCCTATGTACTTCCCAAGATCAGGAAAAAGCTGAGTATCCCACCCCAGAGCACCTTCAAAAGGTTTTATTTATAGCCCAAAGCATCCCCTATTGGTGTCATTTGCCTTTTGACCAGCATAAGCACCAGGACAAAGTACCCCAGAGATCAGCTCTGTATTTGTCACCCTCCCATGGGTGGAGGCAGGGCAGCGACTGTGTGGTGTGCAGGTTTGCCTCTAAATCCCATTCATCACACACCAAATTGTCTTCTGTCTAATCCTCTCTTCTTCCACGCATGGCTAAATGATTTCATTGCAGCAAGGCAGTTGTTCCCAATAACATGATAGGAGGAGATTGCCTGACTGGCTTATGTCAAACTTCAGAAAAATGAATTTTTAAGAAGTGTCGCTATTAATTTTTCCACCACTCATAAAATTCCTCTTGCTAATCCTTACGTTGCAAACACCTTTTTTTTTTTTTTTTGGTGGGGTGGATTTCAGCCGAGCCCTCGGCTGCTCGGTGGCTGCATTGCTTGCTCTTTGCCACTTCTGTAGGGGACTGGCCCAGGTCAGCAGCCAAGGGAGGGAACGTAAGCGGGGAGATCTGGTAACAGACTGCCTGTTTGTAAAAATCACATTTGTCACACGTACAGAGAAGTGGGAGAAGAAGTAGTAGGCTTAAACAATAGCAAAGCAGATGCAGTTTGAACACGACCGAGGAGGCAAAGAAAACGTGGTCATGATAGGTACAAGGTAAATGCTGGAGCAGATCGTGGGAGAGATTAGAAAAGCTACAGCTGAAAGGTTTGTGTGTGGAGCCTGTCAAAATTCTCTTTCTGGAGAAGACTTTGGCATAGATGACCCTGCCCTTGTGTTAGAGAGGTGAACTACCAGACCTCTGCAGTTTACTTCAGCCCTATTTTTTATGATTGCTGTTGGAGATCAGGAAGAATAAAAGGGAAAGTCTGTCTTCCCTTATAAAACTAGAAGTAAATGCATGACACAGCTTAATTGAAATTACTGACTTCCCCAGATAAGCTGGATGTAACTAGATCAACAGCGATCTGGCTAATATAGAAAAATGAGTTGCGATAGGCAGTGCCCACAGATGAGAGCACCGAGGATGGAGTGCCAAGACACCAGTAGCGAATCTCTGTAGGGAGAAGAGACCACGTAGATTTGCTGCTGACACAATAAGGATAACCTAAACAAAACCAAAATCAGCCCTGGGACAGGAAAAGGAGGGGATGAGGAACTGGCTTTAATAGCACCACCCCTGGAGTTTTGTTTTTTTGTTGAGTTTCTTGAGCTGTTCCCTGCTGTTCTGGACCTTGGTTCAAGGTGTAGGCTCAATATGCTCTCTGAAGTTGTAGAAGGAATTAAGCCATTTAAGAATATAATTAAAAATACAACAAATTCATCGAGCTGAGCTGAGTGCTTTCTCCTTGAGTTCAGCTGGAAACCTGTAACATTTGTGGAACATGCTAGAGAAAAAGAGGACTATTTAAGGAGCATCTGGAGAGATGGGCTTCAGCTGCCCTTTTCCCTATTTATGCTTATTAGAGATGAAATTGAAGTGCAGCATGATTAAATTATGCATATAAAGAAGAGCTTCCACAAACAAGAAAACATAAGCAATGTGGGAAGAAACAGAACTGCAAAGAGAACGAGAGGAGCGAAACCAACAGGATGCCAAACTGCAAAAGACATTTCAACAGCACCTAATTAAAACAGTTCACATTTGCAACAGACAGAAGGTAAAGACATTCACTAGGAAACAGAAGAAAGAGGGAAAAACATTAAAAGGAGAGATTTAGTCAATCATAGGAGATTCTGGAAAAATAGCAAGCTTGAGCAAAGGCCAGTTGCAGAAGGCAAAATAGGTTTACAGTTGGGGACAAGGGTGCTGTGAGACATCATTTCTATTTGTCTTACAGCAGCACTGAGAGGCTCCAGCTGGTAATAATGAAAACTATCCTGTGCAGCAGCCCCTGCCCACAATGCCTGCAGCCTATGGGGAGCTGGCACTACCAACGTTTTGCGCTTATCTCCATGCAGTGATTTGAATAAGATCACATAGCAACCAGCCCAGGGCTGAGATATCAACCCAGTTCTCCCAGGTCCCACTCCAATAACTTAATCGCAAGATTATCTTCCAGCTTTATTTGTTAATTAATGAATCTTCATCTTTTGGCTTTAGAAACCATGGACACAGCAGTAACAGTTGAGGCTGAAAATCCAGCATGATACCTTCATTAGTGGGATGAACTAATAGCACTTTTTCTCCTGTGACACCTTTCCAAACCTGACATGTTCACCACTGGGTTCATCTGGTTTCAGATGTCTGGCAGAGCAGCACCAGCTTAAAAGTGGAATAATTATGACAAATGAGTCCTTAGCCATCTTTCAATGAGGTGAAATAAAATCTTCATTTGTGTGACAAAAGTACAGAAGATGAAAAAATGACAAGAAGAATCTGCGCTATACTTTGCCTGTCTCTGTCTAAGCAAAATAATTTTAATAATTGGTGAACATGGCATGAAAAACAGTAAATAACATTTGAAAGAGAGAAGACTGTCATATAGCATGTCTGAGAATGAAAAGGGGAAGGTGTTTTTCCTTCTTGTGGCAGAGCCTTCGCTTTCAGAAAGAGCTGGCTAGGTGAAAACTGAGCTTTCTTGCTAGAGAGAGGCTGATTTATGTGTACACAAGAAATCTCTCTGTTCAGAGATAAGACACCTAAGTGCTTTGTTAATGATGAATGATGGAGCGGCAGTCAGAGCTGTAGGAAGTACCTCTTCATTAAGTAAATCAGGAGCTGTCAAAGGCCTTTGGGAACCCACCCATCTAGATGCTGCCTGAGATCCAGCCATCCTCGCCTCGTCCATGCATGATGCTGTATGGAGGTGCCATAAATCACTTGTACAGACCATGAAGGATTACCATTGGACCAAAGGTGTGTTCTAAACAATCCCATGCTGAGGGGGGCAGGAGGATGTTTGCTTTTCTCTTCTGCCTGGATACATCTAAAATAATTAGCCCCGTGTCAGTGGATGGCAGTCAGCAGGGATGTCTTATCCCTCCTGAGCCCCAGAGCAGGGGCTGGAAGTCCTACTCAGGGCAGTCCAGGTTACTCTCTCTCCATTGGCATGCTTGTGGTTTGGCTGCGAGGACCAAGACCAGGCATCAGTCTTAATCCTAGCCCTGACACAGAGAAACAAGCAAGTGTCACAAAGAGATAAGTGGCCCAGGTATGTGGCAGTAGTCACTGTCCCCTCCATAGCATCCTTTTTACAGGGGCAATAGGAGGGGGAAGAGCAGAATTCCCCCCCGGGACCGCCTCCTTCTCAGGGAAGTGACTGATGAGCCTGGCAGCCTCTGAACAAATATTTCCGATGCAGAGAATTCACTTGTCAACTTGGAGGGGCCCCGGGAGGAAATTTCCAAAGCAGATCTGTCGGAGAAAATGACACCACACAAGGAAGCCCTCCTTAGGAGGAATGACTTCAGAAGATGTGGTGTGCTTGAAAATAGGATGCTTCTGTGTGTTCCTGTAGATGAGTTAAAATTCAGGCAACTGTGGCTGAATTTTTAATCTGTGAGCTGTAGCAGATGAAGCACAAGGAGGCAATGATTCATTTTTTCACCTTCCCTGATGCTTCCTGGGTCAGTCAAACCTTCTCCTTTTTTTTTTTTTTCTTCTTTTTCTTTTTCCAGGTCTGAAACCTCTCTTTTGGCCTGAGATAACTCGCTGTGTTCTGCCTTACCCAGATTACAAACCAGGGACTTTTTGTGCATCCGAACGTTTGTGTAATTGCCTAACACTGTGAAACCCCATCTCAGCTGAAGCCTCTTAGCTCCACTGTTAGATAAAAAGCAATTAACAGCAACCATAACCAGAAACACTTTTAGCGTGAGGACAGGCAGCAAATGGCAAATTGATATATCAACAAATCTGTTTTCTCCCTTGTACTTTGCTGTTTGCAGTCAATGGGTCATTAATTTTTATATGGGTATCACGTACTTATAAGCAATTTGGGAATCTTGAAGTTATTACCTATGACAGTGGCTTTGATTGTGTTGGCTGCTCTGCGTTACTTACGATCCTTTGGTGTAAACATCACCCAAAAGGATACAGCAGTAAGAATCACACCCCAGGGCCATCCTGGGGACCCAAAGACACCCAGGCTGCACCCTGATTGCTCCTCATACTTGCTGAAGCTCTCACATATGTTTCCCCTAATTGGGGCTGGGTTTGTAAAGCCATTTCACCTCTGAAAGCTCATCAGCATGCATGCTTCGTAGGTGCTGTTCAGCTAGCTCTTCTAAGGAGCGGTATTTTATCCTGTCAAATATGAAATTGGCTCAGGTCAGAAATTTTGTGCTGAGCTAGCCAATCTTTGTGGTTTTCACTAATTAAATCTAGGACAGATAACCAATAGATTCTTCAGCTGAACAAGAATAACTATTTTAACCTCTTTTTCCAGGTGTTTTCTGATCATTTTACATTTTCTGACTCATTACCTCAAGTTTCAGTTCTCTGGGGAAAAAAAAAAAAGTAGGACAACTTGTATTTTACTTGGCAAGGGGATCGCTTTAGGTAAAGTAAGGTTTACTTTCTATGCAAAGTCACAGAGACACTTATCGAGTGTGTCTATGTAAAATGATGTGAATAACGTTAGGTGGAGTCACGCAAGTGATGCTTTTTAATCTGAACAACAGCAGCACTTCAAAAAAGCAAATACAGAGATGTCAAGGATGCGATTGCCTGTTACCTCGCTCTGCACTGGAGCAGTGCTTCAGTTATCAGTGGTTTTTAAGCTCTCTCTCCTGGTTTGTTTGGCATTAGCCTGTGTCTCCAGATAACCTGTGTGCGATTACCTGCGTAGTTTTATTACATTCTGTTCCCTTCTGCGCTCATTCAGGACTTCATTTGCTCCCATCTTGCAGGCAGTTTTAAATGTTAATCTTGTTTTCCTACCAGATGGAGAGTAGACGCCTCTATTTCAGGTAAGTGTTCTGTGATACCTCCCCGGTGTAAGAGGATGATATTGTGCTTGTTATACTTCAGGTCGGGAAGGCTGCTAAATGCAAATCAAACCAAACCTTGTGTGCCTCATAGGTTTGGGGAGGGGGTTGCTGGGATATTTGTGTGTTTTAATATGTTGGGTGGCTTTCTGATGCAGTCAGTGGCTGTGGGCAGTGCGAAGGGATTTTGCTGGAGCACTTCAGCCTGAAAAAGCTACGACTTTGGCAAGAACCTTGCCACTACTGCCACGGCCGCCTCATGTGCATGGGACAGCACAGATTCAGCTCCCTGCCAGAGAAAGGCTCTTATGGAGTGTTTGCAGGGCTGAAGGCAAAGCTGCTCTTCTGTCCTGAGTGTGCCTAGTCCCACAGGGCCATCTCCACTCCAAGTTTCTCTTTCCTGGGAGACAATAGATTGCAGCAGCTAGAAAATGGCCAATCTAGGCTCAATAGCTGCCTATTGGCAAAGATCTTTTATGTCTTGGCTCTTCCTGAGGATTATGACAATGAGAACTAAAAAAGGAGCCAAATGAAAAGACATTCATACAAATGGAAAAAGACAGACAGACATGTTGGTCATCCCAGCGGTGACCAGAACATTCAGGACAGGGGGATACTCCCCGTTGAATGATGCAACCTTTGTGAAGAGGATTCCCAGCACAGTCCTGCAAGTGGGGGCACAGATCCCAGCAGAGATGTGAGAGGTATCTGTTTTGGTGGCAAGGGACTGTCCCCACTGATCGAGCTGTGGTCCAGTAATTCATCTAATGAGAGTTTGCACACATCAGAGAGAAGGGAGAGCAGGTGTTTCTGAAGGTTTCTTTTTTTCCCCTTGCTTCTCTTATAAAGGGTAAGTCTCTGCTGCACAAGTTTCCCGACAGCTGAATGCAAGCAGACTGCCTGTCTTATCTCCATTTGCCCCCTTCTGTGCAAACGCTTTAGTCACTTCCCTGCAAATTTAATGTTTTTTCAACTACTGACGTGCTCTTCTTCCCTACTCTGCAATTATGAACTGATGTGCTGATGTTTTGAGTAAAACGTTTTGTTTTAAAATGTGCAACATCCAAATTTACTAGAAAAAAAAAGAGAGAGAAAAAAGACAGCTCCCTCCCCAAATTCTCTCTGATGCTAATTATAGAAATCTCAGACTCTCCAGCAGAAGCGTCAGTCAACAGAGGGTTCAGCTCTTTTCAGAGGTTGAAGATTTGGAAAAAAATGTACTGAGGATGGTGCATCCAACTGGGAGATAACGGCAGGTACGTGCCAGAGGTGAGTTCTGAGAGTTTGGAAATGCAAACAGACTTTTGGGGTCTGCCAGTCTCCTTCCTCCCCCGGCATCTCAAACATTGCATTGGTGGTTGCTCTTCATTTTTAAATCATCTATCAGTAAGCTGTCAGGACACGTGGTGTTCTCACAGAGTTGGCACCAGCAGTTTGTGGGTTTTTTTCCAGCTCAGTTTTGAGAAGGGTAACAAATATTCTGGGTTTGCTCTGAGCTGGGGTTGCTCCGAAAACGTTATGGGAGGAGTTCCTGGACTGTATATCACGGTTCCTCCTGCAATGAAGGTAAAGCTCTTCTGTCAGAGTCTCAGCCCGGTGATGTTTCTGGCTGCGAGGGTGAGACCTCAAACCCCGTCCTTGTCACAGCAGGGGGTTAGAATACACTTGTGAAGTCATTCCAGTGTTATTTTTTCATTAGGGAATCTTATTTACATACTGCATCCTCTTCTTGCACAAGAAAGCGGGAATTTTTTTTCTCTTCTAATGGATTTTAGAGGCGATCTGACATTTTCTAATGGCTCTCAGGTATGTGTAATTCAGCCTGTTCCATGTCTGCGTTCTCCAAAATAACGTTGGAAAATTTATTTGAGTTCCTGCTTTTTTTGGACAATCGTTACTCTCACTTTTTCCAGGTTGACCTATAAATGTCCATATGCTGCAGGATATTTCCAGTAGGTGTAGGTTCCTTTGGAGACGGTCTTGTGTGGGAGACAATATGACAGCTCATCTGCATAGCACAGGCATCATACCCCTGACTTGATTTAGCAGAGAGTCCTGGCTCTGGAGGCTTCTCCCATGTAGCCCATATATTTAGGGGATTGCTCACACACGTTTGTGCACTTACGCTCTCTTGTGCCGGCGTTTCTCCCTGGCGCGTGGGCTGCTTTGGGAATAAATCACAGCGTGCAGCAGGCGTGGCAGACCCCGGCGTGGGGGGCACGGCCTCCGCGCTCGGAGCTCCACGCTGCACCCAGACATCCTGCCTCGTTCACAACAAAAATAAATCTGTGTTAACCTACAGCCGGAAGATTTCATGCGAAAGCCTTTGTGTTGATATGTATGACAGCAGTGATGAAGGCTGTACTGCTGAACGGGTGGAACTGATGTTCCCAGGAGGGTGTTCTTGCCTTCCGCATGCCGTGACTTTTGATTAGGAACGAGTTGTCCCTGGGATTGTTGAACTTAGAGAAGACTCTTGTGGGAGGAAGGGGGAGAAATCTTGAGAAGCTGGGATGCGGGTTGTCAGCATAAAATAGGGATGAGGTGCAGGAACAGGAGCTGTGTCACACCACACCTCGGCATCCCTTACATTGTTACAGTTGTATGTCAATGATTTTCACCCGGCAGCTAAGGAATTTGTGGGAATTTAAGTGTTTATTTTAAAGATCCTTCCCATCTCATGGGTGTGCTTCAGAGAAGGATTGAGCAGTTGGGCTCGAACACATAATGGAGATGGGACACTCGATTCGTTTTGGGGTCCTTTATGCTCTGAGGAGGTGTTTTCCAAGGCTAAGGACCCTACAGAACAGTCTGCTCCACTGAGTGCGGTGGTGCCATCTCCTGTTGTTTTTGTGCGTGTGTCTGGCGAGGCCCCTGTGAGCAGAGGCTGCTCCCTGGCTTCCTCAGCCCCACGGAGGGATGTGGTCTGGGCTCGCCGGCTGTGCCAGGACGGGGGACATCACTGCCACGCAGGGCTGTGACGGGTGACTGATCCCTGTCAGGCATACTGGGGGAGCAGTAAGTGTGCTGGTATCTTTTGCCATCAGGTTTTCTGGGCCTGTGTACAGGGTGCCAACATGGGGGTTCCCTTGGGTGTCAGTCAGACTGTAGCTGTGGGAAGGTGACCCTGTCTCCGGGTGAGTCAGCCACACTGAGGGACTGTAGCAGGAACTGGCTGTCAGTCCTGCTTGGAAGGGTGACAAGGGCTGGTCCCCGAGTGTCAGTCTCACTGTGGGTGGTTGTGTCAGCCTCATGGGAGGGTGATGGGTCAGGGGACAGAGGTGGTCTCACAGCGTGTCACTCATGTCGGGGATTGGAGCAGGCGTTGTTCCCTGGCTGTGTCAGTCACACAAGTGTGTGTGGCAGCGGGGCAGTCTCAGAGTCTCAGTCACACTAAGCGAGTGATGAGGCTGCTCCCAGCTGGTGTCAGTCACACTCGGGGAGTGACAGGGGAGGTCCTTGCCTGGTGTCAGTCACACTGGGGGTGTGATGGGGGCGGTCCTTGCCCGGTGTCAGTCACACCGGGGGTGTGACAGCAGCGGGCCCTTTGCCTGTGTCCTTCCTACTGAGGGTGTGACAGCAGCTGGTGTCCAGATGTCAGTCACACTCTGGGGTGTTGATGGGGGCTGTTGTCTGCCTGTATCAGTCAAACTGTGGGACCTCCACGGCCTGGTGTCTGGGTGTCAGTCTCACTGGGGGAGTGACAGGGGCTGGTCCACGACTGTGTCGCTCCCTCTGCGGGGGGTGAGAGGGGCCAGCCTCTGGCGGTGTCAGTCACAGGGGAGGTGTGACAGGGGAGGACCCTGGCGAAGGTCAGTCACACCGGAGGTGTCACAGGGGAGGACCCTGCTGGTGGCAGTGACATCGGAGGTGTGACAGGAGCATGTCACTCACACAAAGGGGAGCTGGCCTCCAACTGAGCCGGTCACAGAGGAGGCGTGACCGGGGCCAGTCCCCAGCTATGAAAGTCCCGCCGGGGGTGTGACAGGGGCCGGTCTCTGAGGGTCAGGCCCATGAGGGTGTGACAGGGGCCGGTCTCTGAGGGTCAGGCCCGTGAGGGTGTGACAGGGGCCGCTCTCTGAGGCTGTGGC
>JAOQGH010000004.1:2527917-2561108 GCA_025769975.1 Gallinago jamesoni
TAACCCTTTCAGTAAAGAAATGTTTCCTAATATCTAACCTGAACTTTCCCTGGTGTAACTTGAAGCCATTGCCCCTTCAAGTTGGCTGACTTCTTTGTATAGAGTTATAAAACATGAACACCGCCCCTGGCAGTGGAAATGATGGAGTCAGCCTAGCATGCACCTTCCTTATTCTTCCAGACTGGTCCCCAAACCCTCCCTGGAAGAGCTTGAATGCAGGAGATCAGCCAGGCTGAAGCAGAAAGGTACAGACTCTGGAGCAGCGCACACCTGCTACGGTTCTGGGCTTCATCTCTCATCTGCTCGTGTTGTGGAGACAGAGCACTCTTGTCCTAAAACCATGGAAAGCTCTGGTCTCCCTTCAGGAAGGTCAGTGCTAAATGCCAGCCCAGGGTATACTCAGCCTCGATCTGCATGAGAGGGACTAAACTCTGGGGATACTGTGGCTCTGGAAACATCAGAAGCTTTACTATAGTGCTGTCTCCTGCAAATTAACCTGGAGTTGGGTTGGCATAGCAGGAGGGGTGGAAGGAAGGGCCAGAGACAGGGCGGTACTTGAGTGATGGGCTGAAGGGTAAACCAAGTGCGGCTGCTGGAGGTAATGATGAGGGCAAGGATGACTTGGGGTTGTGTCAAGAAGCATGAGGTTTGCGTGAAGAGCATTCTGGGACTCAGATCCCAACGAGGCTCAGCTCTGGTGAGCAGGCACATAATAAATATCACTCTTTTAGCTAATGAGAAAGGTGGAAGGGGCTCTCTGTTTCCCTTGATGCAATGAAGAGGTCAGCAAGGCATATCTGCTGTGTCCTCTGGCCATTCCTTGTCTTTCAAGCCCACCTCTCGTCCCGTGGGATGCTAGGGGGGAGGGGGATGTTGCAGATGAGTGAAATGCACCTCAGTTAAAAGAGAGAGGTAGCAATATGTTTTATTGAGGAAGAAATAATAATTTGACAGAGTGCAGTAAATTCAATGCAATTTAACAAAGTTTAACTGTGGTGTACCACGGTTCAATAAATTTGATGGCAAGGTTCACCTTATTAATTCCTGCATGGAAGAAACTTACAAAGGAAAAATGAACCAGAATCAAGTTAGAATGATTCACATAGAAACTGGAGATGCAAAAGTGTAAGGAAGACCCTGCTGTTAAATCACAAGGACCCTCTTTCTTTCTGAACTCCTGGTGGAGCCTAGGTGTGGCTAAGTCCAGTCTTAGTCTCAGACTTCATCAATGTTTTTTGTCTAATGGAAGAGATACAAAGAGTAAGGAAGACCCTCCAGTTGAGTCTTGAGTTTCAGAGTGGATCTCCTTGCTTTCCAAACTCCTCAGAGAGGAGTCTAGGTGCAGATGGATCCAGTCTTAGTCCCAGACTTGGGACTTAGTTTATGTCTAGTTTATGTCTAAAGGATTATATATGCAGAGTTTATAATAATTAGTATTAACTACATGGATGACTAATGTTTCATTAGTATTAATTCAACATGCTATCAGTCACTTACCAAAGATTTGCTGTTGGTTAAAGATCTCTCTGGCTTGAGGAGCAACCTTGAGAGGTGTCCCAGCTCAAGGGGAGATCACTGCTATGCAGGGAGAGCTCAAAATAGGCTCCTTTAGGCTGTCATATTTATAGAATACAGTGGTTGGCCTGTAGTCAAGTTACAAGTGATGGGAAAGGTAAGTATGAGACTCCTTGTACCCACAACTTTCTTTGTTCCTTGATAAATGAGTCTTTGAAAAGCCACTGCACTATTCATGCGTTAATTTCATGATCAATGTTCCAAGCTCGTGTACATTGGTGCTGACTGCATCACTCTGCTCCTTTGTGGGTTTTCAGAGAACAGATTTAAACTAGAGGAGTTCATGGCCCAGCTACGCCTCAGGCCATTACCTCCTTTGCAGCCTGCACCAAACAACTGCTAACTTGGTTAAGGGCTGGTGTGCATCCCTCAGAGGAGTGAGTCTTCCCTCCCGAGCAACGTGCTCATGGAGTTGCAAACCGCTGGGAAGCAACCAGCCAAGTTCTTGGGAGGAGCCGACAGAGTGAGCCCCATCTGCATAAGGATGCTCCAAGGTGGGTTCCCATCCAGAAAACCTCTTCCCCTGCTTGAGAGGCTGAGATGCAGCTGGTACACCGATGTAACTGGTGGAGAAGCAAATTATGCTGGAAAGCAAGAGACAGCAAGGGATGGGACTGCAGCTTCATCATGGAGGCGCTCCCAGGCAGTTGCTGTAAAGACCTTTCAGGCAAATGCTTTAAACCAGAAAATGAAGCACTGAGCCCTCATGAATTACTTGAGCAGGGGAATCTGTCTGGCAAAATGTTGTTTGTCACCAAGTGAGGCTGGATGAACCAGGTACCAACCACTAAATATCTCTCTCGTCATTCGGAAAACCCTTGGGTTCTAGCATTTGGGGATGCAGCAATAACTAGCAATTAATTATCAAGAGAGAAAGGGGAAAAAAATGCCAAAAATGTTTCTTGCCCTTTTGTTCTTTGCAAGAGACTGGTGAGAACAGGATGTTCCCAGCAGTAACTTTTAATTATTTCCCCACTGCACATCTCTCTTATACTACAAGTTAGAAATGTCAGTTTAATTTTCTTTTAATTGCCTCAGCTATCAGGTACCCGAGAAAAGCGATTTTTACCAACTGTCTAGTCCCTTCTTGGTCTCTAAAGCAGCTCATTGCTGCAGAAGCACTCGGTGCACTCCTGCTTCAGAAAGGGTCTCTCGAGAGGAGAGCGAAGGGTGCAAATATTTTGCCTGTAATTACTGAATCCAGCATACTCTGCCTGAAATGAAAGGGTTGTGTATTGCTGTGATCATGTCATTTGGCAGCACAGGGGGGTTCAGTCTTCAGTTTGGTTTTCCTTGCCCACTTCCATGTGGAATTTAAACCTGGAGTGTATTTGCCTAACCCACGAGGGTGTTGGGGTTTTCGCCGTCCCATGAAATGCCTTTGTACAGCTGGGGCAGGGTGCTCAGCCTTACCAGGGGCATAGGGATGGATCCCAACCAAGCTGGGATCCTCTTTTCCTGGAGGGAGAGCACTCAGAAATAAGTAATACATGAGTGACTGAGCTCTGCCTCTTTCCCCTGTGCTTGGACAACCAGCTTTATGCCAACTGCCTCCTCCTCCCCTGCCAGCTATGTGCCTGGGGCTGCCTGGGGTGCAGGGGCGCTTGCAGCCCCAGATATGGTTTCCCCCGGCCATTTCAGGGAGGTTAGGGCTCCTCTGCTCAGTGCTGGGAGGTATGGGTGGAGAATGGATTGAGAGCAGCCCTGGGAAGAATGACTTGGGGTCGTCAGTAGATGAGAAGCTCAGTGTGAGCTGGCAATGTGTGCCGGCAGCCCAGAAAGCCAACTGCATCCTGGGGTGCGTGGCCAGCAGGTCAAGGGAGGTGATCCTGCCCCTCTACTCCACTGTGGTGGACCCTCCTGGTGTACTGTGTACAACTCTGGTGCCCCCAACATAAGGAGGACATGAACCTGTTTGAGCGAGTCTAGAGGAGGACTACAAAGGTGATCAGAGGGCTGGAGCAGCTCTCTTATGAAGACAGGCTGAGAGATATGGGGTTGTTCAGCCTGGAGAAAAGAAGGGTCCATCCCTGGAGGTGTTCAAGGCCAGGCTGGATGGGGCTTTGAGCAACCTGGTCTGGTGGGAGGTGTCCCTGCCCATGGCAGGGAGGTTGGAATTTGATGATCTTTAAGGTCCCTTCCAAGTCTAACCATTCTATGATTCTATGAAGTGTGCCAGTGTCTGGTTCACCCTTTTGTGTCCAGCCTCTGGAGGTGAGGCCTCTTTCCTTGCCCCAGCCTTGCTGCCCGCATCCAAGAGAGCCTCCAGGGAAATGCAGCAAGGCTGTCTGAGCCCTTCCCCTCTCCTCCTCCCCACCAGCGGTGGAGAGCACCAGCCACCCTCTCAAGTTGTGCCTCCCACTGCACCTACCAGGAGGCTTTTGCCTGCTCCAGGCTTTTAGATGCAGGCTGTCTTCTGCTGGAGAGAGCCCCAACACCAGTAGAGCTCACTGGGTGCTTTTCCCCTGCCTGCATCCCAAGACTCCACACTGTGACCTTCAGTTCATCTCCGGTGCGTTATGTGAAATCCCGGCTTTTCATCCCTTTCAAGATGTGTGTCTCCCCATCTGGTTGTTCCTGGGCCACTCTGTGAGTGGTTTCTTCCTCCCTGCAAGTCCAGCCTGCGTGTTTCTGTCTCTCCCGGGTGTGGGACCTTTCCCACAGGGATCATTCTTCCCTGCTTCTCTCACTGCCTGTCTCACACAGGCTGCTTAGCTTTCCCTTCCTCTCAGTGGGGGTTTCTGTCTCCTCTCTGGCTTCGGAATCAAACTTTTCTCCTTGTTTTGAGCTGACTCACTTTGTGGGCAATCTCAGCACAAGGACTCTCTGCCTACAGTTGTTTTATTTGGCATCAGCGGAAGCAGATGCACTTTGCTGCTTGCACCTGGAGAGGGAACGGCCTCCCACATCAGCACAGCCAAGGGCAGCAAATTGCGATGGTCGGGAAGGGAGAAGTTGGGGGGAAGATGAGACCAGGTCAAGCTTGTGTCCCCATCTTGCATCGTGAGACTGCCACCTGCCCCCAGGCCCACGTTGTGTGTCACAGCTACCGTTATTTTTTGCAGCTGATTTTTTTATTTTATTTTATTTTTTACTATATGCAGGATCTTTCCTATGTGCAGGATCTTTTCTTTGAATCCCAAAGACAGCCACAAAGGGAAGACGGTCTTGGCAATGAGAAAAAGAAATGAAACCCCCAAACCTCCAGGCGACAGGTAGTATTTCAACAGAAACACTACAGAGCAGCCTCCAGTCCCATGCTGCTGATCAGGGCTTTGCACATGCAAATATCACTCCTGATACAGGAATATGGTCCTGCTTTTAGGAACAGGGGGAAGTGCATGGGAAGGGGTGATTACCCCAGCCTGCACTCAGAGCATCTTCTAGATGGTCTTGAGCACAGTACCAGCCACCAGGTGGATGTGTGACAGAGCCATCACCATCCCACTGCCTGCTCCCCGGGTGCTCATGACTTTGTTTTTCCTCTCTTGGACAACTTGCGTGCAGTAAACGAGGGCACGTATCTCAGAGACGGCTTTGGATCCAATAACTCGAAGGAATGAATGTTGTGGTGCCCGCAGGAAATCAGAGACGTGCAAACCCCTTTCTCTCTGGAGTCGGGGCCAACTGGGCCATGAGGTCGCTGCTGAGTGATGGTGTACGTGAGCACCCGCAAGCAGGCTGCTTCAGCAGGGCACTACTGCTCTCCCAGGGGCTGAAACCCTTATTTATTGTGGGGATGTGATATAAATGAACTGGCTTCCCAACCAGTATTCTCCATACGTTAGCACCCCTGCTCCCAGTAGTCTGGAATCCTCCTCCCAGTAGTTTTCTTCCCGTGCTCCTTCCCACGTAGCCTCCTGTTGCACTGGAGCAAACCACACCAGCAAAAATCATTTGCTATGTCTTGGCAGCATCTCTCTGAAGCAGAGGGGTTTAGCTTGGGTTGGGGAACAGTGGTAGGACTTGAACCCATAAGGGAAGCTGTCACTGAACACAAGCTGGGGATGGCTTAAAAACCAGAGGGGGAGAGAAAGTCATGGGAAGAGATTTGCAGAGATTGGACACAGGTTCAGCTTGTAATGGTGAGAGGAACATCTTCACTAGGGCCAGCTGAAGCCTGTTTGCAAGCTACAAAGAGAGCAGAGACCAGGGCTGGAGCTCCGTCTCTAACACATGTTGCCAGACGTAGTGCCAGGCTGGCATGGTCCTATGGTGATCCTGGCATCGCTGGTCCCCCTCTGGCCATGCTGGATGTTTTGGGGTGTCTGGGGATGTCCTTCCCTGTGCACAGCTCTTTCTCTGCCCAGGGCAGGCATGCTGCTATGGCCAGCCTGAAAGAAAAATAAATCCTGCAGAAGAACAAGGTAATTTTGATGAAGATCACTCTCCCCTTCAGACTCTTGAGATAGGGGATAAATGTTGTCAGGGAAAAATACAGCAAACTATCCTCCTGGCTCAGATCTGTGAGTAACATGTTCTCTTGGACTGGTTTCTCACTGCCGCAGAGCTCTGCGCTGAAGATGCAGTCAAGGAAAAGCTTTCTAAGATGCCCTATACTAGGAAAGCACAAAGTCACACAACGTGGGTGAGAAAACAGTGACTGAAGAAAAAGATGTCACAAAATCTTCGGCGTGCAGGTAAGTGTATTATTTTTTTTTTTTGTAATTTTTCTTTGTGAAGTCCTTCCTCTTTCCTTGTAGTCCCTGGACTAATCTGAGATCTGCCTGGTATTTTCCCTGGTTACTAGTGTTAGGATCTGGGATAAACACTGTGGTGCATGCCCTTGAAGGAGCAATTGTGATGGGGAGCCCAAGTAATACCATGTTTCAACTGCTCCGAGGCCCATTGCAGAAGCTGTCAGAGGCATAAAGGTAGACAGGAACCCAAATTGCAGACAGGAGCCGCAAATTACAGGAGGGAACACTCTGGGGCTGTCTCAGGAGGCTCCCAGCCCCACGGACCATCAAGATGAAGTACCTGGAGCAGCTGTCCTGAGCTCTTGGCACTGATGTCCCTGTTTTTTGGGGATGCCCAACATCAGCTCCTGGGGGTCTGTGCTACAACTGCACTGGGGCTGTGGCCAGCAGCTGGGAAGACTGGGATCCAGGGGCAGCTACTGGGTAGATTGTGTGTCTGAGGGCCACTTGGGTGGAAAATGTAGGAAATAACACTGCAGCATTTAGGAATGGCACAGCAAATCTCAGTGCTAGGCCTGACAAGAGGGGAAGATGATTTTGCTCTTGGACAAGTCTGACTTCACTCATTCACCCTCCCTCATGGCCATGTGGACGTGAGCACCCAGGCGTGTGGCCGAGTGGCCTGTCCAGCAGTCAGCATGTGTCTAGGTGGTCTGTCCAGGACAGAGGGGAGACAAAGGACATCGGCTATTTGTCTCCCCTCAAGTCTCCTGGGCTGCAGTTTGGTTGGTGATCCTGTGCTGGTTTTATCTGTGCCTTTTTGCACCCTTTGGGACCTTATAGTGATGTGAGCTCAGACACCTGAGTTAATCTCAGCATCCTGGACTGTGAACACTACCGATCTCTTGTGATAACTCAGCACACCCCTAAAGTTGAGGTGGCAGATGCACTCATTAGATTTGTGCTCACTGTTGGTAATGGGAGACTTATCCGTGCCCACTGAGAAAAGCCACCCTACAAAGCAAGCCCCCTTGGTCCAGGAGCTGGTGTCATGTCTGGGATAACTTTTGGTTTTGAGCATATTGCTCAGCACTTGGTTGTCTCAGATCCTACCAGTGAATGCTAAAGCAGAGCTTTCAGCCTTCCGGACCCTCTGAGCTTGTCTGGTCCTCAAGCAGCTTGTAATTTGGTGGATATCACTTCAGTGGATCCAACCACTGTTCAAATATAAAGTGGGAATTGATAATGAGGATTGCATTAATTCATGTTAGAGCTCTTCTCAGCCCTTGCTGCTACTCTGGATAAAGGTTAGCAATTCCCTTGCATCCAGCTGCTTTCTACCTCCTACAACAGCAATAGCACAAAGCGAAAATAGTACGCCTTCCCCCTCTTGCATTGTCCAGCAAGTGGTACTGGTACCTGCTCCGCACCGCCTCCCCTCCAGCATTCTCCACCAGTGCATACAAGAAATAATGTTGTACGTTTCCTATGGAACCACTGCTGTATTTCTAAGTTTGTGTAAGAAGTCATCTAGATCCCTGAAGAGGTCATATTGTGTGATGCCTCTTGTTGACTTTCAGCCAAGCTTTGGGGATAGTCCCTACCACCATGTAAACTACTGGGAAGGGGAATCCACACTTCTCCTTTGATTTTTGCCTGCAGTGACCTCCAGCAATGCGTTACCATGCCATCTTCCATGACCCTGTCCCTCTCAAAGTTCAGGGCAACTGTCAGCTTTATTCTGTGTTGGTGATTGTCGTGGTTTAAACCCCAGCCAGCAGCTAGAACCGTGCAGCTGCACACTCATTCCCCCTACTTTGGATGGGGGAAGATAATTGGCAGAGTAAAAATAAGGGGAAAAAAAACCCTCATGGGTTAAGATATAGACAGTTTAATAGGTAGAGTAAAAGTCATGCACGCAAGCAAAACAAAATGAGGAATTCATTCACTGCTTCCCATCAGCAGTTTGTTCAGCTGTCTCCAGGAGAGATGGGCAGACAAACACCATAACTCCAAATGTTCTCCCCTTCCTCCTCCTTCCCTCAGCTTTATATACTGAGCATGACATCATATGATATGGAACAGTCCTTTGGTCAGTTGGTGTCAGCTGTCCCACCTGTGTCCATTCCCAACTTTGTGTGTGCTCCCAGTCTGCTCTCTGGCAGGTCAGTATGAGCGGCAGAAAAGGTCTTGGGTGCTTAGCAACAATCAAAAATACCATTCTGTTATCACACTATTCCCACCCCAAATCCAAAACATAGCGTTATACCAGCTGCTTGTAAAAAATTTAACTTTATCTCAACCGAAACCATGACAGTGACCTATAAACCCAGGTCTCCTTCTGGAAACCTCCTGTCTCAGGTGGATAATCTCAATTATAAACTGCACAGCCGCTTAGAAAAGATCAGCTTAGAAGCATTTAACAAGTATGGCTGAAAACCCAGTCCCTTTTCTAAAGGATAAACTTCTGAACTGCAGATAATTACCACTCTTCTCCTCCCTTTGATGGCATCTTCTATCTTAAGCTGTAGAAACACTACGTAGGTGCATTAAAGTTTAAAATAAGTGAATGTCTTTTGGTATGGCTGTTAAAAAATAATGCCTTTGTGTTTCCAGATGATGAACCCGAGGCAGAGGGAGCTGGAGGTGTGTGTTCCCTTTCAGCAGGTGAGTCACCAGCAGAGCCGAGGGCAGCGCTTGGTGCCAGGTTCTTGGTCCGCGGTGGTTCAGAGTGGTGAGGCTGGTGCTTCCAAAGCCGGGCTGTGGGCAGGGGACACTGCTTTGCCTGCCCCGTGCTGCTGGGTAGTTTCATGTTCATTAGCTGCAAACGAGCCGTGCCAGCCACTTACACAGCCCTTGAGTAGGGTAGACCTGGAGGTGCTTGGTGGGACTGATGCACGGCTGCCTTGGCATCTGCAAAAAAGCGGCTCTGTTTGGAGATGGTGGTGTGGGTGCTGCCCCAACATCACTTGGTGCTGGAGGGTCCCCGCAGGGACAGTCCTCTGCAAACTGGGATGGAGGAGGGCCAGGCCTGGGTGGCAGAGGCAGGCTGGCGTGTCCTGCCAAGGAGCAGGCAGCAGATGGCAATGTCTCCCTGTGAGAACCACACACAGGCGGGGATGCAGTTAGATGCTTGCTGTGCTGACAGTGTGGGGATGAGGGACAAAGTAACCTCCCCTTGGCAGTGGGTTTCAAGCACCATTGGGTGCCTGGTAGGAGCCTGGTAGAGGTGCTGCTTGGCTCCAGGCTAGCTGGGCTCCCTGCTCCCCCTGGCCACGCAGGCGGGAGAGGTGAGCGAGGGGGCAGGCAGGGGCACCCCTTTCTGCTGGTTGCCCTCCCATCCTGCCTGGCAGAGGCTGCTGTGGGGTTGCCCACACCAGGTCACAGCTGGAGTAGCCCCAAGACATAAAATAGCCCAGACTGGTTCTTGTCAGGCATTAGGGGTGTGCAGAGTTTTGACAACTGGGGAAACTGAGGCAGGGAGCGCACCTGTGAGCGGGTACTGGGGACACTGTGGAGCTGGTCAGATGTCATTTTTAGCGGTGGACTGATGCTGCTCCCACAGCTGAGCCTCAGTAAAGGCTTTGTGGGGCCGGGACACGAGCATCGGCAGGGTGTCATGCCTCCTCTCCCTGACTCACCCTGGTGCCAGCAGTTATTTTCAGGGCGCAGCATGCTGTGGGGCTTGGATGGCCGCATCTTCTCCCTGTGCTCAGGGACTGCTTCTCTGACCTGTGGATCCCCAGCAGGATGGAAAGCTGGGCTGCTCCCTGCAGCCATCGCTGCCTGGCTTGGCTGCCTCCCGGGGCCATAGGGCTGTCCCAGACCCTTACGTACCCCGGGGACTTCGTGCAGCCTTGCACTCTGTATCTGATGGGAGGACGGC
Organism: Gallinago jamesoni; assembly: GCA_025769975.1. NCBI lineage: Eukaryota > Metazoa > Chordata > Aves > Charadriiformes > Scolopacidae > Gallinago > Gallinago jamesoni. Next base: position 2,538,019 of record JAOQGH010000004.1, read on the forward strand.
CAGTGCCGAAAGTGTTTTCTTCTCCTTGTCTCTGAGCAGCTCCATCCCACCCTTTATCAGGCAGGGCTGCTGAGCTCAGGGAAATGGGAGCTGTTTGCCTGCTCGGGGCAGGCTCCTGAGGCGTGGCCGTGGGTTTTGCTTATTTTCCCAGACTAACAAAGTGCTGGTGACTGCATCAGGGGGACAGACAACGAGATGGATGCAGGCAGGAGCTCCAGGGTGCTGCCACTGCAAGTAACTGGAGTGGCTTGTAACTGGAGTAACTTGGCTGCAAGTAACATCAGCAGCCAAGGCACCTCATCGTGGGCCAGTGAAGAAGCGTCCAGAAGTGGCTGAGAGATAATTTTGAGTTGCCAGAAGGTATACTCTGGGTCTCCTAGGCCTCCCCATTGCCCAGCTCCATGTCATCTTGGTTTGGGTCCAAGCTATTCCCTGGGGAGCAGGGCACTGAAACACACTTTCCGGGGCCATCATACACTCCCTGAGCAGGAATGCTTTGATTCGGCACAGGGCCATGCCATGGCTAAAAAACATACTAATTTCTTCCAGCTGAGAGCTCCTGATTCAGCATTTCTCCTGCCAGCACTTTACAGAGGGCGTGAGATAACACGAAAATACTGCGTGCAGAGTTGGGGGGCAGTCATCACGGCCGGGTATCTCCTGATTAGGTGCAATACAGAGATACAGGCTGTGCACTCTCAGCATGCCGAGGCCAGAGGTGGGGTTTGGAAAAAGAGTGTGCGTGTCATGGAAACAGGGATGGGTCCTCCTGGTGTGCCTGTCACCAGCCCTCAGCTGTATCCCCAGCTCTGTGCTAAAGGATGTTGGCACCTTAGAAGGTGCTGGTTTTGGGATGCTCCTTAAAAACACTAAGGCTTTGTACTAGAAGGCATCAGGTCTGCATGGCCAGAGCCTAATGTCTTCCTTTTAGGGGACTTTGTGTGGCTCTGTTTTCTTTTACTGTTTACTTAAAGGCTGGCATTGTTGCCACCTGTTAGCAGCCAGGCTCTGCTGCAGTGGGGTTTCTGCATTTTGAGGGAAGGAGTGTCCTGGGCTGATACATCCATGAAACATGGTAAATGGTGCTTGTGAGAGAGAAATCAGATTGAGTGAGAGGTCCTGAGGGAGGCACTGAGTTTTCAAGATGGGTTCTGCATTGATGCTGTGCGTGGTGTCGTGTGCTCCTCCGCTCTGAAACTACGCTTTGATTTACAGGAAAGACTTGACTTGACTTGCCCTTAACCAAGGTGCTTGTTTCAGCTGGAGGAGCACCAAGGAGACCAAGGCACAGCACGAAGGCCCAGAGGTCTTCTCTGTCCAAGAGGACGGTAAGTATGGTATATAACAAGTGGAGGCTGGTGGCAGCGAGGGGATGCAGGTACCCAGAGAAAGGGGACTGGCAGTGTTAGAAAAGCTGTGGCTGGAAATGGGGAGGAAGGAAATACTGTCTTGGAACCAAGATCAAAATTAAAACGGATCCTTCTCCATTTGCTTTCTGTCCCAATGACCAGAAATGTCCCAGAAAAATTAAGGAAGAAGGAAAAGCAGTCAAATCTTGAATACATTGCATGTTAGTGGTGACCTTCCTCTGCAGTGGAGATAAGGAATATGCAGTCTTTGCAGTCAAGGGAAGGACCTGATTTCAATCCAGGACCAGGAGATGACTATCTAGCTGGACATTGCCTGTGCCATATAAACGTGCTGCGGGTCAGGTTGCTGCCAGTGTTATAAAGCTCTATCACTCTCTGGATGCCAGTAGGCCTTATCTCTTATTAACTAGGAGTGGACTTTGCTGCCTGTATTGTGGGCTTTAAACCTCACTTGAGGTTCTTTCATATAATCATAGAATTGTTTGAGTTGGAAGGGACCTTAAAGATCATTGAGTTCCAACCCCCCTGCCATGGGCAGGGACACCTCCCACCACAGCAGGTTCTTTACCCTCAAACAAATTGGAGTGTTTGACAGGGTGGAGAAAAAGAAAAACAAAGTGGTTTCTTCCAATGTGAGCTGCCCTGGGTTGTGGGTGTCCTGCCAGCCCCACGGCTGGGTGCTGCTTCAGGAGCAACTCCACGTTTGCTCCAGTGCAATGAGGATCCAGGGTGGTCTGGGGGCTGTGCCACGCTCTCAGCTTCCTCTACGCTGGAGCAGCCCAGGTCCATTTCACCTGCAGTAGGGCTCTACCAACTCCAGCCAAACCAGCTGGGATGCTCTTCCTGCCCAGCTTTGGAGCAGGAAGCTGTCCTCGCTCTGCAGTTCCCCTGGCTGGTTCAGAAGAGATTGGCAGAGGCAGTCATCGCAGCCGCTAAGTCCACTAGTAGCAGACTTGCAGCTAGCAGTCCTGGGCTACAGCTAAACTCACCTACGTCCCTCTGTGAGCAGGAGCATCACAGGGGAACTTGCTGGACCTTTGATTAATAAACGTCTGTCTTTGTGTTTCCAGAAAGGCTTCTGTAGCAAGAGCACTCATTCAGTGAGGTCCTGGTATGGGCAGTGGCTCCACTTCACACCTGATCTCCACAGTTCCTGGTAAGGCTGTTCTGCTCCCTGAGACAGTTTGGGCCACCAGCCTATCTCCCCCGTGTGGCTGCTTCCCTCCACTATTTCAAGGTAAAGCAGCACATTTGTCTTGGGAGAGGGAGCCTCTGGTCAAGGGGAAAGGGAACATTAACTTGTCCCCCACATTGGCTCCTTATCCCTTAATGCTCTGCCCATCTTACCAGGTGGTGCCCCTCCCCAATGTATGGGGAAAGGGAGTGTTCCTCAACCCTGGTGGGATGGGACTGCAGAGGGTAGTGAAGTTGTCCTGGTTTCTTTAGGTAGCTATAACCTGCAGGTGTCAAGTTGGCTGATGGGACCGCCTGGGCCTCTTCCAGCAGCTCAGCATCTCAAACAGCAGCTCCAAGAGCTGTGATTAATGGCAATTTATCAGTAGGGAGAAAGGTCCTTTCTCTGCCTTGCCAGCCAGGGAGGCTGGAGACGTGGCTGTCTACTCAGAGGTTTGCAAAGCTGCTGAGCCCTGCGTGCTGCTCCTTCCTGCAGCTCCCTCGGTGGCTAGCTCAGTAGAGGGCACTGCATGTCCACGCTTGATCTGCCTGGGAAGGGAGGGGAGGGAAGGCCCCCTCCACCCCTCCAGGGCCAGAGGAGGCTATCTGCCCACCAGGTCTCACCCCCAGTTCCCTGCCAAACAGCCCTGGGCTGGGCGGCTGCCTCACTGATGGAAAGATTAGGGATGATGAAGGAAACCAGGAGGCACTCGGTGAAACGATGGGCAAATTTAGATCAAACAACAGGAAATCCACTCTCCAGCAGTGCAGAAGAGCCGTTCTGTGGAAAGCTCTGCTCTGGCGGGAGGTCATCCAAGACAAACACGGAGCTGCCTTCTGGGACTGACTGACCGGCAGGATGGGCGAGAGCTGGAGATCTGGGCAGGCGAAGCCATAAAAGCAGTTTGGCTTTGTGCTCTGCTGTGGTCACCACAGGCGGTCAGGGAGAAGCTCCCACCCTGCCCACAGTGTGCAGGATGGTACCCCCAGCCCATGCAGGGAGCAGAAAGAGCCTTTCTCACGGTAGCTTCAGGCAGTCTGATGGATTTTTTCCTCAGGATAGGACGTTTATCAGTCTGAGTGGCATCAGCATGGTCACAGCCAGATTTGGTACAGATCCTGTCCTCCCACCTCCAGAGGTGGGCTGGGGGCTGGTGTTTGGGGACAGGCTTTGGGGTCTTCTAATTAATATTTGTGTGCAATCTAAATATCTAGAAGAGGATGTTCCCATGATGCCCATGGAAGTAGCTGCCCACTGGAGTGAACAGGGAGCCAGATGCTACATCTTGCATTGCTGTAGCACTGCAGGTTTTGATGTAGTAGTGACTTCTCCTCAGTGGAGGTCTCTTTGGCTGAAGAGGCAGCAGCAAAGATCAAAGGCTTATGGACTTTCTTGGATGACATGTCCTAATGGCTTTCATGGGGCAGGAAGGGAGAGTGATTGAATTATGGAGTGTTTCCAGCTTCTTCACTGATTGAAATCTGGGCTCTTGCCCTTGGATAGTGATTTGGCAGCACTTGGATGACCACACCATAAACCCCACCTGTCTGGCTGATTTCTGCAGGGCAGAAGTTACAGCTGAAACAGTGGCTAACCCCAAGAGGAGAGCAGGCTTCTGCATCTGCAGGTAGTTCTTGTGGTTCAAGCAAGCCAAAGGCTTCATTCAAATGTGACCTGACGTGTTTCTAGCCAGTAAAGTTGATTGCTTCCTGGGGACCTGCCTTGGGAGTTCATTTGTTCACTGAAACCTTTATCAAGAGAGTGAAGGTGATTTCCCAGACTTGTTGATGGGAAATAGCTTGTGTAGAGGCTTTCTGAGACACTGCAGTCTCAGCTATTGCCCTTTGACAGCAGCAAAGATAAAGATACATGAACCTCCTGCTCAAGGAAGCTCACTCCTCTTCTTGCACTGCTTCCTCGAGATTAACATGCAGTCTTCTGCTTTATGGCCTGAGACTCTGTCCCCAGAAGAAGCAACTGGGGTTTCACACACAGCCTTAACCACCTGTGAAAGTACTCTGAATTGTTTCTCCTCGCCCACTTGGAGAAAGGGCTTGTGTGGAGGCATCTGAGCTCTGCACAAGTGCAAGAAAGCATCAGGGTGGAGCTGGTCAATCTGCTCTCACTCTGCAAGCAAGAGGGATGGATCGCCTCTTGTTCTTGTTTAGCCTAACTAAACAAGTAGCTGTTGCTCAGGAGAGATGAGAAAGCTAAGCTAAAACCATGTTCCCTGCCACGATAATACCTGAAACAGAAGTGTGTTTATGTAGGGCTGTGAAGGAGTCAGGAAATCCCACCAGCCTACCTGTGAATGTCCTGGTGAACCTCCTGGAGTCCACAGCCATGGTCTCAGCTCACTCCCTCTGGCAAGCATTGGACCCAAAAGGGAGAGAAGTCTGTAAATGGGACCAGCTGGGGAGCTCAAAGCTGCACAGACCTGACATGAGAAAGGCCTGTGGCGGTGTTGGTCAGCAAAGACAGAAGGAGAGGTGAGCTCCAATGAGCTCTGGTCCACATCCATCTTGCAGGCTTTCCACCCTCATCTCCCATGGCTCCCTCTGGGAGAGGGAGCTGGGCACGCCAGCTTGCCGTTGGGTTGCAGTTTCAGAGGCTTTCCTCAAGTGAAGTGTTGGGAAGAGTTCTGGATGCTCAGAGTCCTTGGGCTGATGAATGCAGATGAGACCTCTGCTCATCACAGGCAACCCGCTGGTACAAGTGCTTTCAGAAACCAATTGTGCTTTGTCTTGGAAACAGGTTGGGTTTGGGTTATTCTACGTCCACTGGTCCCCTTAGGAGACTGCCCTGGGGACCTTCCCTCTCAATTGTTAGGAATCTTCCACAGATTTCCAGCACAAATGCATCTGTGGCTGGCTTTTTCCTCATTTGTTCTTGAGCCAGAGGACAGTGCTGGCACAAACAGCTCTTCTCCCTGCCTGTACTCTTCAATGTTGATTTGAAATAGTCTTTCTTTGGCCTTGGGTTTCAGAGGGATGCATTTCAAAACCAGAAATAAATGGGCTTGAAATATTTCCCATAATTTTGAAAGATCTTGACCCTCTGATAGCAAGATTAGAAGAACGATAACAACAAAATCAGCATTCAGGCTGGAACCACTATTGTTAAATAGACAACACTGTAAAGCCAGTACTTCTTGTTTACAATTGAACTCATGAATTTTTAGATATTAATGTATGAGGGATTGAGTAAACAACCATTGTGCCTCTAAGGAATGAGTCCCAGGCTGTCCTGAGCTGGAATACTTTGTACTTTCCTGATTGCCTTCCAAGAATTTCAAATTACTTTGCAACAGAAAAACAAGCCTGCTTCACGAGACATTTGCAAGGTTTTCAGGAGAGCCTTAATTCCTTCACGCTGCAATGTGGCTAGTTTTGGGGCAGAGCTCTGCAGCTGGGTGCCGTGGGATGCTGAGCGCATAGGTGTTCATAGAGAGGTGGGGGCTACAGGTGAGGAATAAATCTCTGGGGTCAGGAGAGTCAGCATGGGTGTATTAAAACCCTGCGGTAGTGCGCAGGTCTGCAATCAGCGTGTAGCCCTGTCAGTCCCTGTTCCCAGTTTGATGGGCACAGAGACATCCTGGACACTGGCCCAGCCATCCATGGAGAAGGAAAGGTGAAGGGACTGCTGGAAAGTCACACAGTAGGTCAGGGAGCCACAAAAAAGGACTCTGCCTAACCCATGAGCCTTTCACGAGCAGCTAGGATGCTCTTGGGTGTGGGTCCATGGGAACAGCCCCCAGGGACCAAATGACAAAAGGACATGTGGACCAGGCATGGCCCCTCGTGTCCTGAAGAGACCATGCCACGCTCTCCCGGGAAGCTGCAGACCATGCTCTATACTCATGGGCTCTCCAAGCTTACCAGGGCGTTTCTGAGCATGGTGGTCCCGAGACCACAGGCTGTGGTGTGCTTGCAAACTGTCCCTTGTTTCTGGCTGTCCTACGCTGAGTGAATGCTCTTCAGGAGCAGCCAACCCGTTGCCTAGAGCCCCTCCAACCAAAAATAACACTTGGGCCCACAGACCGGCCTGCTTAATGTCCCTGCCAGCCCTGGGCTGCCCAAGTGCCATTTGGCTAGTTTTTGAGCTGAGGCTGACAACCAGAAATAGAGACAACTTTCTGCTGGTGCTGGTGGCAGAGGATTGCGGACAGGACACACAACAAAGGCAGCCGATGGCCAGCAGCCTTGAGGTGTCCCTCTTGGGCAGCCCGGGCACTTTTGTCTTGGACATCACGGCCAGCATTTTGGTAAAGCAGGCAGGATGAGTCCCTCAGTACCTAGGTCATTCTTGCGTTTGGTTTGCAAGCCAAGTAGCCTGGAGCTGTGGAAAGAGTCATGAATTTGGGTTACCAAACCATCTGCTGGCTGCATTTTAAAAAGCAATTAAGGCAAAATTGTTTCCAGCCCTTCTGTTTGCAAGATGTAGTCTAAAGAGAGATAGCCAAGCCAGGATTTGCCTGATCCTGCCACAACTCCGAGCATGAGTTAATTTGATCTAATCCCTCTGGTGTGCATGCTGGAAGGTGAGGAGTTCCCTACTGGAGCTCAGGAGAGTGCAGGTAAACGGGGCTGCCATGCTGTTAGACTTGAACGATGTTGAAACCCAAGTAAATGGCACGTTGATACTTTTTTTTTTTTTTAATTGCTTTTAATCAGAAAATATTAAACAAGAGTAAAAAACCTGTAGGAAGTAAGAATACTTTTGGATGGGAGAGGATGATAGTGTGTTGCTGAAGACTGATGGTTGGCTGGTCTGGGCCATGTTGGATGGAGCTGCTGAAACGGTGGTTTGGGGAGCTTTTCCCCACAAGGCAGGGGAGGCTGGTGGGGGTGGGTGGGGGCACGGGGTGCTTGAGAGCTGCTTTTGCTCATACACTGATTCTCAAAGCATGAAACTTTGCTTTCTTCCTTTTCCCACAGTGAAAGGCACTCCAAGAGAGGCAAAAAAAAGGGTAGGGATAAAAAGAGAAGGTAGGCTGACATTGTTCTTCATTGTCCTCCTTTGGCAGCTGTCAGCTAGCCAAATCGGAGAATAACCTTGTGCTGGAGGGGAAGGTGAGGCCATGCCTGATGATGAAGGGCATATACGTAGAGGATTTAATATTCTTTCCTGGGTTCTTTTATGTCCACAGGGTTTTCATTCCTGTTCTACTGAGAGGAAAATGCTCTTCATGCCTGGGAGAGATGGGGAAACAAGTCCTCATAACCCACACAGGGCATGTGTTTGGGGACTCCCTTACCCCCAGGACTGCTTGACACCCAAAGGTGACAGGATGAAGACACCCTTACAGAAAGCAGGGACAGTTTGCCCTGGTGCTTCAGGCCGTGCATGGTGGAGCGGATGCACACCTATGCCACTGTTGCTGAATGTCTTGTGACTACCCTTGTGATGCTCTGGTTGTGAAGCAAAGAGAAGTGAGGTCTTTTGTTATGGAGCTCAGATTTGGGCTGAAGCATCTCCTTTTCCCAGCAGGAGAAGGTAAGGTGCCACAGCGATGAGTCTTGAGGAGGATGGGATGAGATGTGGGATGGGATGGTGGTGGCTTATGGTGTTGGCTTGAGTCTGGGGAATGTGGGACGCCGTGGGGACAGCCCGGCTTGGCTGCCACCCACCACCAGTGCCCTACCATGCCACCGATCAGCTGAATGTAGTATGGTTGTGCATCAAGGGGCTGCCCCGGTCTCGTATCTTATTTGATGGAGGGGGGCGAACCCCAGCAGGCTGGCAAGGAGGCAGGAGAGGGGCCTTCCATAACAAGTGAAGGGGGCAACACAGCTGCGGGGTCCCAGAGAGTCCCCTCTGGGTCAGCTGCTTGGTTTAGAAGAAAAAAAGCCTCAGAGGCAGTGCCGGGCTGAGCCGGCAGCTTATGTAAGAGCTGGCAGCGGGGCCGGCGGTGCGGAAACCCAGCGGGCTGCCAGCGGGGCGCAATCGCCTTTGATTTTCTCCTGTTTGCTCAGCAGCTTTCATGCGGTGGGGGAGCGGGGCAAGGGCGCGAGATTCCTGCACACTGAACTCCTCTGTTTCTCTCGACAGGATAAACAGGACATAAAACAAAGCCCCGAGCCAGCCCTCGCCTCCGAGGCAGCCTGCTGCCAAACCCTGCGTGCTCCCCGGGGAGCAGCCACCCCATCCGGGGTGCCTCAGCCTGGGATGCGGGCAAGCGATGGGAGCCCATCCACCCCCCCCGGGTGAGGGTCACCCCACAGCATTAGTGAGGAGAAAGCAGGAAAAAGGGCGCAAAGCTCCGTGGCAGGACTCAAGCAGTAAGTCCCGTGGCCTCAGAGAGCTGAGGGTGAGTGCTCCAGAAGTGGCTCCGTGCTGGACACGGTGTGGACACCGGTTGGGCTGGGTGTCCCCTGCAGAGGTTTTGCTGCAACCCAACTAGCCCACAAGGCAGTGGGCCCAAGCCTCATTTGATGTTCCATGGGATGCGGCGGGACAAGGGCTGGGAACACCAGCCCTCTCTCTGCAGCACAGCTCTGTGCGTGGGGTTTCACTGCTCCCTTAAAGCTGGGCTGCTGTATTTATAACTTCCCCTAAGGAGTAATTTCCAGGCTGTCTTGCCCCCATGCTAGAGGCCTGTCAGTGACAGAAGGTGATGGGGCTGACCTCAGCCCTTTCCCAATGCAGTATTGGCTAAGCTGCCCCCCCATGAGACCCGCCAGCCCAAGCCCATGCCAGCTCCCCTCAATTTCCAGAGGGCCACGATCTCACCACTGCCAGCCCGCTGCAGGGCAAGGTGAGAAGACAGGGAGCAAACACTCACTGCTGGGGTTTGAAACATTTCTGAGAGCTTCAGGTGGGTTTTGCTCTGGAGTAAAGCATCCTGTAACCACCTTGAAAGTCACTTGGTTGGGGAAAAAGCATTGGCCAAGTGGGAGGCTGCAGCAGAACTCCTAGGAAATGCTATCACTGCTAAAGCAGCACAAAGGGAGGACGGTTTGGTGTTGCACCTCTGTCCTGGTGGTCTGTCCTGCCAGCTGTGGTGGGTGGTGAGGTCCCCTCTCCTCCAAGGTGCTGCCGGTGAGTTATCCCGAGCTGCCCTGTCCCAGCCCTGCCACACTCCCTCTGGAGTGCTGCTGTGTGCAGTGGCATTGCTGACTTCTGCTCCCAAAAGGAGAGCTTTGATGGGGAAAAAGCCACCTGGCAGAAAGATGTTTTCCTTCCTGGGATGTGGGGGCCCTGACCCCCACCCATAAAACCCCATTGGAAATGCAGAGGTAGGAAAGGCAGGAGCTGCCCGCTGTGGCACTGAGCATGGAAAAGCCAGGCTGGGGTGGCCGTCAGGGGCTCGCTCTTGTGCCCAGAGGGGAAGAACAAGCTGGTGGCTGGAGCTGTGCAAGGGCTGGGGTCGGTGGAGGATGGGGAGGGTATGTACGTTGGGCAAGGGGGACCTGAGGAGCAGTGTGTCGAGGTCTCTGCTCCAGCTGCCAGTTTGTTGGTGCTGAGCACCCCCTGCAAGCACCGGCATCTGGCAGAGCTGAGCCGTGCTCCTCCGAAACCATCAGGATCTTGGCTGAGGCGGAGGGGATGCAAACCCTGGGTCCGCTTACCCAAACCTCTTGGCCCAGGGTTTTGTGAGAGCTGGCTTTCTCATAGGATTCCCACTCTGGGCTTGATGGGTTGGAAATACTGCAAGAGCAGCCCTTTTTCTGGTTTTTGGTTTGTTGGTTTGATTTTGTTTTTCCCCCTCCTGATGTTTGTGTCTTTCCACTTCCATCTCTGGCCACAAGGCAAGCGGTGCCAAAGCACAAGAGCCAGGCACACCCAGAGGGAGGGGGGAAACCAAAGCGCCCTCAACCCGCAGGAGAATGAAGACAGAAAGCAAACACGGTGGCCGGGAGCAAGGAGGAGGGTTTCCTTGCCATCTGTGGCCAAGGGATGGCTCTCCTTGGGGGGGAGCTCCATGGACTCGAGGCGGGTACCCATGGCTCTAATTCGGCGCCCCATCCTTTGCTCTTGCACTGATGCTGGTTGGCCACGGGAGAGGTGAGGAGGGTCCACACATGGGGTGCACGCAGGGCTTCCCAGCCTGGTGGTGGGGTCTCCCTGGCCCTGCTCGGAGCAGCATATATGGGCTCAAGCTGCACGAGCCGAAAAGGCTCGAGCTCTCAAAAAGCAGCACGGGGATCAAAGCTTTCTAAACACTCAGGGCATTTGGCCTGGGAGGTTTTGTTCCGACTATTTATAGCAGCTGAGGCCAAGCGAGTTCAGAGTTGGAGGCGAACTTTTCCAAAGCGGGGGGCCATTTGGATTAGGGAGGGGAAAAGGGAGTTCAGCCAGGCCCGTTTCCAGCAAATGTTGACTCCTTCCCTTAGGTATGTGTTGCTATCCATGACACACTAACAACAGCTCCACACAGAAGTGCCTGGCTGGGGCTGTACGGATTGAAACAAAAAAATGTGAGTTGGCTGGAAAGGAGAACATGAAATAGAGCAAGTTTCCAAACAGCAAAGCCGTAGCATTTGAAAGTGAAAATTCTCCTTAGCAGCTTGTTTTCATCCTCTGGTCAACATCCTTCAACTACAAATATGCTTATATTGTTTTCCAGGGAAAAGCTGGCAAAGAGTTTCGGGCAGAAAGACCAGGTTACGGTTTCCTGAAGCTTATACTGTGCCTAGAAATGGAGAGCAGGGGAGGTGGGAGGGTCTTACCTTCAAGGTGATTTTTTGTGTGTGTGCTGTCACTAAAGAACATGTCATTTTTCTGTGCTAGCCCCTGTAGGCAAAGCCAGGCTTAAACTCTGGCAAGCAAACCGCGATACCCTTGAAGCCATGTCACATTTGAAGCTATAGCCCTTGCAGAGCACAAAGGCAGAAGCTGGGGTTTGCCTGTCTGCACAAGTGAATTGTGCTAATGATGGTGTTTAATCATGAGGAGCATGAGCAGCATGCTTTAGATACACACCACAGCTTTCTGCATGCTTAGATCCACTCTCTTGACTTAAGGCAAGTTAAGTCAGTATGAGTTATAAAAATATCTCTCTAATTACCACTAGCTTCCCAGCATGCTGCCAAATCCCTGCCTCTCTGTAAGGAGCAGCATCTCTGAGCTTACTTCTCCCTAAGGAAAGGGTGCAATTAGGTTGGCAGGTAATTAAAATCAGCCTCGTGGAGGGACGGCTCGAGGTTTTGGCACCTGGGTGATGTCCAGCCCAGGTGGGCTGCTACGGTGAGCGATGTTATGCTCGTTCCTGGGGAGGGTGGTATGCGTTTTCTGCAAGCTGCTCCACGCTGTAGGAGATGGGTGCTGCATCAACAAACGCAGCCCGAGTCTACCTCGTGTGTGCCTCGGGTTGTTTTCAGAGAGAGAAAAGCCATAGCTGGAAGGTTTCCTTTCCTCTCCGACGTGCCCACCAAAGCCTATCCTCTGATGCAGAGGATGCTTGTCCTTACTGCAGGTGGTTGGACTGTGCTGGAGAAGCCAAATTGTTATCCTTTAGGGAAGGCTGCAAGGTCTAAAATGGATTTTGAAGAACAAAATATGTTCTTCATATATGCGAACATACGTATATGTGTCTGTATATATGTATGTATATACATATGTATGTACATATATGGTTGGAGAGTGGGATGAAGGTAGGTCTGGCCTGAGTATGCATGAGGTAGCCATGATTGATTTTGCAAGGAAAGGTTTTCCCTGGAGATAAACCCAGTAACCCCAAAAGAGTAGAAGAGCAATGCTGGTATGCGTGGATGAGGCAGAGCTGGGGGATGTCAGTGGAATAGAGGAGGTTATAGGTGTTCTTAAGAGTATTGGATGGCCTAGAAGACAGGAGCAATGAAAATGATAGGAAGCTCAGCAGTATAAAACACAATGTCTTTGAGCTTGAAAAGCAACAACATGTAAGACAGGACTTCACATTTCTCTGGAGGTGACAGAGAAGGGCTTTAGACTGTCCACTGATCTCTCACAGTAGCTCTGAGCCACTGCCTGAAGGCTGTCATGCAAAAAGGCAGCTGCACGCCTAGGGGACTCTCGTGACAGGGCCTCTCCATTGACTTTAAAACCCTCAGGGCAAGAGCCATCAAGACCTCCACGGGAACAGTGGGTACAACTCTGATCATCCTTTCCACAGGAAAGGTTAGAGTGGAGCAAATGCAAAGCAAATCCCCTGTCCTGATTGCTCCAAGGGTGAAATGGGTGTGAGGGCCAGATGTGATTGTTCTTCTGCCATCTTGGTTTTTCAACATGGCAGAGGCAGGCTCTGAGCCCAGTTTCCACCCCTAGCCAGCAGTAGAAAATGTTCTTATCCTTTTTTGCCTCCTAATGATGGTGATGACCGTTCACCTCCTGTTTGCATGTGTCCTTACTGTGAAAGACTGTTCTTGTGCTTGGTGCTAATGTTCCCAACTCTTGGCTTGGAAAGGGTCCGCTGGCCAACTGGACAGTCATTCGTTTCGCTGAGAGGCTGTCTGTTCTGCAATTAAAGACAAAATGCCCATCACTGTAGTTGGAAAGAGGTCTTAATTAAAAGCCCTTGGTATTAGCCTTGGCTGGACTGTGGAGTGAATGGGAAGAGGGCAGAAGGCCTGGGTCAGTGTCTTGGGTCACCCTATGAGAGTGTCCACTGAGCTGAAGCTGAACACAAGGAAAGACCTGGTTTATAATTGCATGGGCTTTTTTTTCTGTTTTCCCCTTGAGTGACCTGCCCAATGGACAACCGCAAGCTGATAGGAGCAACTGCCAACCAAAAGTTGGGATATGTCCACAGGTCGTTTGAGTCCTAATGAGGAACCCATGAATAGAAGCTCACATCACACAAGTGAAAAACACCTCATCCTCTTCTAACGAGTGCGGCTGTCCAAATGCTTTTGTCTTGGACTTTGCTTGTCTTTCAGAGGTGCCCAGAGCTGCATCTTCCAGGCTGGCCTCCAAGCTACTGTCACCTTCCCATCTTTTCTCTGATGACCACCACGAAATTGTCTCGTTTTGCCAGGTGGCCAAGGCAGACTTGCAGCGGCCCTGCGTGTTTACGACCAAGGCATGGGTAAGCAAAGTCCTTGGAGTGTGAGATACCCCTTTTGGGGTATGTGGTGGGCCCTGGTCAGTCTCCCCAAGGTGGAAGTTGCCCTTCGTATACTTGCCTGTGATGTGCTGGGCTTTGGACAAGCGCGCATGTTTTTTCATCTGCGGTGTTCCCCACCTGGGCTGTAACTGCAGGTGCTACTCTAAAGAATGAGTGTCTGCTCCTGCTGATGTCAAAGTCCATTAATTAATGCAAAGGTCATGTAATAAGCACCAGGAAACTGGAACCGGGATGGGTTCCCCTCGTTTGCATGGAATGAGTCCTGCTTGCTTCCCTGGTGCCAGCCTATTTATATTCCCTTTGCTCAGGATGGGCTGATGGATTTTCTGCTTTGCACACTACTAAGCAAGCAAAATTAAGAAATATAAAAAGCTGAATGGGTGCCAGCCCCACAAGTTGTCACTCGAAGGTCAACACAAGGGTCCTACTGGCCTGTGTTACCCCTTGATGTGGCACCAGGGCCCTGAAGCCATGTAGATGTTCTTTAAAACGTTACTCCAAAACCTCTTTTATTTTTTCTAAGATTGTTAAAGTAACTCTGGGGGGCAAAAGTCCCCGGTGGTTTCACGCACGGAGCCTTGACTCTTTCAGTGCAGCACAGACTTTGTCCGGAGGTACCCCATCCCCTTGCCCAGGAGGACGGAGCAGGCATCTGGCACAGGGAACTGGGAAAGGATTTTACTTTTCCTCTTGGGCTCTGGCCTAGAGAAATCAATTGGCTTTCATGTGTTTTAAGGGAAAAGAAAATCCTTTCCTGCTGCCATTTAAGGTTTTGTCTCTGGCTTTCAGGTTTAATTTTGTGCTGTCGAGCTGCGTGAGAGCGCCAAGCAGCTTTGGAGTTTCTCTTCCTGCACTGGTGATGGAGGAGACGTTGTCCAGGTGAACCCAGGCTCTTTGGCTCGGCTACACCACCTTCACGTGGCCAGCGTGGGTGTAGGTGCCCAGGCTGCCCCTGCCTGGCACCCATCCTGCAGGCTGGGAGGGAGAGGGGGGCAGGTTGGGTGGCTGGGAAATGGGGGGAGCCCCGGCGCTGAAGCACGGTGGGGTGGCTCCAGGGACCGACTAGCAGTGGGCTTCGAGGGTGGGTGAAACATCCTTCTGCCGTGGGTTTAGCCCCGTTCCAGGTCAGCCACCTGCGCACACCCAGCTTTTGGGATTAAATTAGCATTTGGGGGCAGCGGCAGGGGGATTTTTTTACTGCTCCCTGAGAAAAATGCCATTTTTTAATGTCCAAGTGTCTCAGACAAAGGGGCTGGCTGTGTTTCCCCCTTTTATTTCAATCCCCTTTCCACACAGAGACATTTTCTACTTCCAAACTCTGTTGGTTGGAGGGGGTTTCCCTCTTTTTTTGTTTTTCCCCCATCCTATTTCCCCCTCCAAATAGCCATCTGGGGGCACTAGCTCTGCCCCTCTCCCAGGGTGTCCGTGTCCCTGTCCCCCCCGCCTAGTCCTGGCAGGGTGCCGGGGGGTGCCAAGGAGCACAGAGGGGCGATGGCAGCGCTTCCTGCTCCCTCCCCGGCCGCACAATGGGGACATTCAGGCAGCCACCGTGTAACCCAGCGCCAGAGGGGACCCCACCATCCCCGTGTCCTTCCCCCCCCCCCCCCCCCGCCTCCCTCATCGCCATCTCCCAAATAGCAGCGTGCGACAGAAAGCAGCTGACGCTGTGTCCCAGCGCGCCTGCGGAGGCGAACTGGAATCCAGCATCACAAAACAAGCCCTGTGCACGCTCCCCTCCCGACGCAGGCGCGTGTGTGTGTCCGTCCCCCCCTCCTTCCCTCCATCCCCCCCAAAATCTCCCAAGTCTGCCCAGTAACATCAAACTGGGTTCCTTTTCCCAACCCCCCGGCCAATCCGTACGCTGCCAAACAGGGCCAGGGCCCCTCCGCTGCCGAGATGCGAGGGGCAGGAGCTGGTGGAGTTTGCAGGGAACAGCATGTTTTTTCCCTTTTCCAACCAACCCTTCTCCCTCCCGAGCCACTTGTTTTTTAATTCAGGGCCGGAGAGGAGGTGTGGGGTCGGAGCTTGGAGGCAGCCCCCATCCTTTCCCAGGAACGCAGCCTACTCCCCCCTTCCACCCTCCCCCCTCCCAAAAAGAAAAAAAAAAATCACTGCAGCTCAAGGAAGCCTTGTTTTTAATCACAGGCAGATCAGCGGGTTTATAGGGGTGGGACGAAGGAGAAAGGAGGGGATGGCAGAGCAAGGAAAGCAGGGCTTCATCTTCCTCGGGTCCAACCAGATCTTCTCAGGCTTTCCTGCCTGCACTGAGGGTTTGTTCCCACCATCACCACCTCCTCCTCTTAGCTGTTTTTCCTCATCTCGAACTGTGATTGCAGCAGCTGCTGTGTTTGCAGGGCGGGAGGCTGGACTGGAGTACATCCAGTGGTGCTGGGGGGTGTCTGATGGTGGCCGCTGTTTGTGCTCCAGCCTGCTGCCCTCCAAGCCTCCCTGGGAAGCAGCTGGGGTAGGTGTGGGGATGAAAACACCTAACATGCTGCATTTCAGGGGATTTAACTGAGGGGGGGGGGGGGGAGCTGTTGGTCCCTGTGCCTCCCCCCTGCATCGGGGCTTTTTGCAAGTCCCTTGGGCTTAGCAGCCACGGAGCATGAACTGACGATTACTGGGGGCAAAGTAATAAATGTGTATTGTTGGTTTTTTTCTGGCATGTTTGTGGGGCAGCACCTCAGCATGAACTTGGCAAGGTGTGAGCCATGCTTAGAGCACAGAGGTATAGGGAGGTCCCTGATGTAAAGGAGGGGTGTTTGGCCCCGGGGCCAGCAGGTCAGGCAGGGTAACGTGTCCCATGTTGCCTGCTCAGATGCACAGTGGTGCCTGATGAGAGGTGGAGGTCAGCTCACGGCTCCTCTTCTGCAGAATCGGAGGAGATCTGCTGCATCAATGATGGTGACGCTCTGCTGATTTGTCATCCTGCTGAAGCCTTGGCCCAGGAAGGTG
Organism: Gallinago jamesoni; assembly: GCA_025769975.1. Lineage (NCBI taxonomy): Eukaryota > Metazoa > Chordata > Aves > Charadriiformes > Scolopacidae > Gallinago > Gallinago jamesoni. The sequence goes on from JAOQGH010000004.1 coordinate 2,554,565, forward strand.
CATAGTGGCTTGATGCAACCAAATCCTCACGGGATCTCAGCAAGCTGAGGATTTGAAGGTACTGGCCTTGTTGCAAAGGGTGGAAAGCAGGAGGCCAGGTATCCATGTAGCTTGTATCTTGTGGGGCAAATTGCTGCCAGCAACACTACCAGCCAGGTGGGATTGTCCTGACATCCCAGCATTTTTCAGCCGCCTCCAGAGAAGTGTCACGCTCCCCTGGTCATTTTGGGTGGCATGGCACAGCATTGACTGGAGGCAGGAATGGGATGAACATCCTCCTGCCTCCAGGGGCCTTAAAAGTCTGGGGAGAAAACAGTGACTGCTGCAAGCTGGTGGCCCAGGCTGCAAACGAAGGGCAGGCAGGCTGGGTTCTGCAGGCACTGCCGGGTAGGTAAGCTGCAGGAGCAGAGCTTGAGGAGGGCTGCAGACACCCCCGGGAACGGCAGGCTAAATTGTGCCAGTGTTTGGGGGGTGGCAGGGAGAGGCTGGCCAAGGGCAGCATGTCCCTGTGCGTGCTGGTGGTGCTCCACCCCAGGGAGAAGCTGAGCCCAGGGCTTCTTGCACAAACTGTTTGCGTAGGGTGAGGAAAGCCAGGGCCTGGCGGCACAGAGTGGCTCTGGATGTCCCGTGGCAGCTCTCCCGCACCATCTGCCGGAGCTGGGTAGGGTCTGTGCTGCAGCTGCCCACGGGGAACACCACGGATGACAGCTCCGGAGGGGCCAAGGGCATTGCCAGGCGAGCGGGACCGGCTCAGCCGTGCGGGGTCTTCCCTTGGCAGGGATGGAGCAGGCAGCGCTGGCGAGGGCTGCGTTACAGATACAGGGGTGTTATTTCTGGAAATTACTTTGTGGTCTTTTTCTCCCGTGCCCTGCTTCCCTCATCTGTCTCTCACTATCTGCCCTTCTCACCCCCTCAACTGAATTGCATCAGGACACAAAGCACACACCTTGCAGGGGTACCCAGCACCACCATCACTGCCTTACTCTGCACCCTTCCAGCACACAGCCAGAGGAGCCGTGGAAGCTGCAGAGCCCCAGGCTTTAACCCTTACAGGGCTTTTGAATTACACCCACGGAGACGATCCCTGGAAGGTGACAAAAGACCAGCAATGACAGGTTGGGAAGGGGGAAGGGGAAGGATAGATACAGTCTTTTGATAGACTTGATTGTAGGCAGAGTTCATCAAACAGACTCACTGCTCTGTTCACCCGTGGGTTCAGAGACAGGGAGAGGGCAGGCGCTGGTTGCCTCTAGATTATTTACAGTATTCAGTAGGCAAACTGGTTCTCCCAGACACCTCCACCCTCAGGCTTGAGAAGTAGGATGCAGGCACAATGTATAGGATATTTGATCTAATATCACGGTACAGGATAGAGACAGACATGATCTACAACTTGCTGTAGAAAACATCAGCCAAACTTAACAGCTTGAGAAATAGGATGGTTTTTGTCCAAGTCCAAAGAAAATAAAGAAAATCGGGGTTCATTCCTTCCCCGATTCAGGTTCAGGTTAGGGTTACAGATGGGCTTAGCAGTAGGATGAGGAGGATAAGGGACGAAATATCTCCCTACAGGACAGCCCTGTGTCCATGAGGCAACCAGGGTAGGGGCTTTTTGCATCAGAATTATGGGAGGGAAAACATTCAGGAGGCTGTTAGCTGTGGCATGGCCCTGGGATTGTGGTAATTCCCCCCACTGCTTGTGATTTGAGCTGTACCTACTGTGGGGCAGCAACCTTGCAGCAGGGCACACCATGCCTGGCTGGACCATCAGGGGCGACCTTCCCATCAGTTTTCAAATCTCAGAGATTTCCCTGGCAGAGTGACTCCGTTTTCTTTGGAGCAAATATAATCTTCCCCTCCTCCCCCACTGTTGAATACTCTGGCATCGCACCAAATAGCAAAGTCAACATGAAATACACCCTCATTTCCTGGGCCTCCTCTTCCCAGCCGTCCTCCAGTGAAGAGGAGCGATACAGCATCTGCTTTTCTAGCTGCAGCCCTCTTCCAGGGCCAGGTCTTTGTGGCTCTTCAGAGGTGGTGCCAAGAGCTTTGAAACCCTTTCAAGGCATAGAGCAAGGAGAGAGCAGCAGAAGCTGTGCTGCCTGCATTGAGCCCCCTCTGCTGCCTCTGTCGCCCCAGGTGCCTGCTCTGAAGGGCCTCCAGTTTGCTCAAGCTTCTAAGGGGCATTGCTGGGACCACCACATTCAGCACACATCGGGAGAGGAGCTGCTCACATTTCTTTCCTTCCAGTGCAGGCACGAAAGGTTGGAATAAGGATGTTGGCTCTGCCCCACTGTCCACAGCTATGACATGGAGTCTAATTTATGAGCTAAGCAGGGTGGGGAGAAGCTGACTGGCAGTGGGGAATCCCAAGTGTCTGCCAGACCATTTGCCTCCAGGAACTGGAAGCAATATGGTATCAAGATGGGATCAAAGGTGTGTATGGTATTCGCAGTGCCTTCGTTGCACCAGCTTCTCATCTCCATCCCCATTCTCAGAAGCTGGACAAGTGACTCTCTTTATCTCCATCCCTGTGCCTCGTGGCAGTGATCTTTCCGGGATGTTGCTCTTTCCTCCTCCTTGACTAACAGCATGATGGACACACCAGGAGGACCCTGAGACCAGTTCCCATCTATTTGCTGCAGAGTGTGGAGGATGTGGGGGGGTGGTCCCGCCTTCCACAGAGGAGTGTCTGGGCTGGGGGTTTGGGGAAAGCAGGAGATCTAATAAATGTTTTGGAAGAAGGATTTAGAGACTGCAGGACACGCCCAGTCAGAAGGAGATTATTTAGTGGTAGGGTGGTATTTTTTCCAGCTTCAGAATCTCATGCTGCCCATTCCTTTGCACTTCATTAAACTGCCCTTCCAGCCACCCCCTTGGACGCAGAATCACTGCAGGATGAGCTATAAATTATTGTTATTGGCCCCATGATTCCCATGCCCTGATTGCCATCTTTTGCTCTGGAAGCTCGGACGTGAGCCAAGCGGGGCAGGGCAGGAGGATCAGAGAGGGAAATAAGATCAACAGGAGGGTGAACATTGGGAATGAGACGTTGGACAGGACTCCAGTGAGGCCTCTGGTAATGGGGCAGGATATATCCCAGAGGTCAGATAACACGTCTGGGTGTCAGAGTGGGAAGAGTTGAGAAGGTTGATGTGTGGATGTGCATGCAGACATATTTATTACCTCTTCAGGGTTGCCTTGCATTCAAAATTCATGGTACAGCCTCTCCTCCAGCAGCGTTTCCAGGAGCCAGTGCTTGTTTCCGGGACCACAAAGCTGACTGGTAAATGGCATGCAGAGAGTTTCTCCCCAGCCCTTGCACTGCTCTTCCTGTGGTGAGGTTCTCCTCTGGTCTGCCCACTCCTCCCTGCTGCTCCCACCCCTCCTGCTTGTTTTCCGCATTCTGCAGAGCCAGCTGGCCAATGTGCTCTAATATTTTTTTCTAAGTGAACTTTCCTACAGTAGGAAAAAAAAAAAGGGGGGGAAATGTGGTTTGTGCTGCGACTGGGAAACGTCCGTGCCCTACAGCTCTACCCCATGTACTCCTCTTCCCTGGAAGCATGAGGGTACCTACGCAGGTAGGTATGACAAAGCCCCCACGTCCCCCTGGTCCCCATTGTGCCCAGACCCCTTGCCAATGGGCAATGCCTGGGGTCCCTTTTGCTGACCTCCACTCGCAGCCTCCCCAAAGGAAGGAAGACTGAAATCTCCCGAACAGTCTATGTCATTCCCAGCACGGGCTGGTACCCGGGCTCACCCAGCTGTGCTTGCACAGTAAGAAAGCCTGGATGCTCAGCCTCCATAGGACGGACACCTTGCAGCTGCTGTGCAGAGCAATTCCTCATCAAGTTGGAGTCTCTGATACAAAAATCACAGCAAGGCAACAGTGGCCACTGCGAGTTCCTGCCTGCTGACGCTGTCAAGGTGGACAATAAGGAGCAGAAAGTTGAGCTATAAGGGGAGAAGGGAGTCACGAGCAGAACAGTCATCTCCTAAACCCTAAATGAGGTTGCTCCATGTCAGTGTTATAGGGCCATGGCGTTTTTGGGTTGATTCATCTCAGGTGAAGAGTGATACTTCCTTGCAGGCTGTTGAAGACTTAGCACCAACTAACCCAGAAGAAAGGGGCAAGCAGGGATCTTAAGAGGGAGGTAATTGACAGAGGGATGATTCTGGCTGGAAAACAGGTGGTGCTGGAGGAGTCTCTTCTGCTGCTTCACTCTGCCTGTGGCTATGAACCTCCTGTTCCTTGCAGAAAAAGGAAGCTTTGCAACATTTGTTTGCAACCCTTTTGTCCCCCTCCTGGTGACATCTGATCACTGGTGTAGGAATCTGTGCTTAGGCGGGTCATATAAAGGGAAGATACAGCTTCCCAGTGTGGGATGGGCAGATCGTGTCAGGGAGGCACCAGCTGAGCATTTTGTGCATCTCCTGGGCAGCTAATAAGCTTTTGACTGGTAACGTGGCAGGGCACGGTGACTTCAGAGAGAGGTCAGTCTCCAGTGGCAGCCAGACACAGGCCATGCTCCTTACAGGTATGGAGCAACCTCTGCGCTGCAAGATGGAGCTGACTCTAAAGGGCAGAAAAATTCCTCATGAACCTCTCTAGGAACTGGATTGCTGCATGGCCACATGCCATCTTCACTGCTGCGTTTTCACATCAGTGAAGGGCTGGCTGACATTCCTCCTCGCCCACTGTGCAGCCAGCACTGGGCAGAGACTCCTCCTGGGGTCCCTATGACTTCCCGTCCACGCTCCCTTAATCTGCTGGATTATAGTCATTATATTTAACCAGATTTGTCGACTGTTACTGCAGTTACTGTTACTGTTTTGAACCGGTCATATTTATAGGGTGCCCTGGTCGTATTTATAGGGCTGCAGAATCAGGTTACAACTTTAAGGGCTCCAGCCCTGGGCCCTGTAGGTCAAAGTAACCCCAGATAAACGGTGCTGGACCTGCTGAGCATCACCCATCGGTACCGGCGCTTCCAGGGGGTCTTGGTGGCACCCCAAACAGAAACCCCACCTCCCATACCTCAAATTGTGTTTGACAGCAGTGTTGTGTGCCGAAACCACCCAATTTGGGGGAATGGGGCTGGAGAGAAGATCTTAAACCCTTCTGCCTGAAGAGGGGGCAAAAATCACACAGCTGTCAGTCCCTGCAAGCCTAGGAACTGGAAAAAGAAATTTTTAAACCACCTTATAACACCTTGGTTGTCTTTGGGGCTGGAGCCCTGTGGGTTCAGTGCCTTGTGGATGCCATCTGTCACAGCCCACTGTCCCTGCTAGATACCTGCACCACGGGGCTTGCTTCTCATCCAGCAAGGTGGGCGCTGTGCAATTTTGGTGATGCTGGGGCACTTCAGTGCTACCCCAGAGCACGAATCACAAGGGAAGCTGCATTCAAGAACCAAGACAAGCTTTGCCAGATGCCCTGGGTTTGCACAAGCCGGTACAAAAGCACACTCTAGCCCCGTGGCAAGCACAGCTCCCTGCCCCAGCACCCTGAGGGAACCCCAGGGTCCCACCAGGGACTGCCCCTCCACCTTTTCCCACTGCAGGCTCTAGCCCACTGGGGGTCCTTCTCCCCCCAGCAGCCTGGCAGGCAGGAAGGGTGCTGGCTCCGTGGGAAGCAGCCAGCTGTGTAGCTGCTGTTATTCCGGCAGCAGTAAACACCTTCCCGCGGCTGGCCGAAGTCCAGGGCCAGCACCAGGGCTGTGACACAGCCCTGTGCCACCCTGCCGACACCGGGTGCCAGTCTTCTGCCTGCCTGTGGAGGGAGCGAGGCAACCCCCTCGGCTGCTCATCCTGTCCCGGCCTGGGGGTGTTTGTGTGGACCTGGAGAAGAATCCCCATCTGATGCAGGTTCAGCCACAGCAAACAGCACCGAGTATGGACCGACGCCCAGCCAAATGGGGACCTCCACTTCGCCCGGATCTGGCTTGTCAAGGCACCTTTTTCACATCAGGCTTCTTCGAGTCTGGAGGGTGCCTCTGAGGGTGCACACAGAAAGCTCCTTGTTAGCTGGAGTTAAGGAGGATGAATATTGAAAAGTGTTAAGAAATTGAGTCACTCCACCATCTCTTTAACTGCAGCCAGTCTGGCTGTGCAACCAGGCTGCACGTTCAGATGAGGTAAAATTAACTGTGCTCCCATGCAAAGGCTGCGATGGAGCTGTGCTTGGAGCCATGTGGCGCTGTGAATGGCTGCTGCTGGTTAGAATCATAGAATTGTCTAGGTTGGAAGGGACCTTAAAGATCATCTAGTCCAACTGTCAACCTAACCCTGACAAAAATCACTAAACCATATTCCTAAGGGCTACGTCAACCCATCTTTTGAACACCTCCAGGGATGGTGCCTCAACCACTTACCTGGGCAACCTATTCCAATGCCTGATAACCCCCTTCGTGAAGAAATGTTTCCTAATATCCAATCTTAACCTCCCCTGGCGCAACTTGAGGCCATTGCCCCTTGTCCTATCTCCTGTAACTTGGGAGACGAGACCGACCCCTGCCTCTCCACATCCCCCCTTCAGGTAGTT
>JAOQGH010000004.1:2561208-2582055 GCA_025769975.1 Gallinago jamesoni
ATGCTCCTTGTGTCCAACCTGTGCATCATGACACCAGCCTGACCCAATGCTTGCTGCTGGAGGGGAGAAAAACCCATGAGCCCATCAGCAGCCATTCCATCCCAGCATCCCAATGAGCAAGTGGGAGGATTGAAACACCAGAGCTGTGGCCCTGAGTGCTGGGGAGGGATGTGGTCTGGCAGAGCCAAAAGCTGGCTCTGTGGTGATGCTGGGACTTCTTTTGCTGTGGGCAATGCAAAGGATAAAACAGCTCTTTCCTCAGTGTCTGGCTGCCTATGGATGGTAGTTGGAAGAGCAAAAGCACCTCCATTGCTTGGAGACCTCGGGCATCTTCCAGCCGCGCTGCTCGGTGCACGACGGGGACCAGCCCGCCTTGCAGGGCCATGACTGACCCTCCAGCATGGAGACAGGGAGCCTCAAATAAGCTCTTTGGAGGTAATGAGTAACTTCAGCACATGCGCTAAAAATACGGAAACGGCAGACGAAAAATAAATGACTTGCAGGAGCCTCCAGCCGGGATGCTGAGCTGGGAGGCTCCCACGGACCCAGGCTGACTGAGCCCTGATTTGTGGGCTGACCTTGGCCACACTCATTGAACCGCTCAGGCCCCAGCTTGCCTGGCTGGAAAACCCAGTAGAACAAAAAGCAGGATGTCAAGGCTAAGCTTAGCTTTTCCTTCGGCAGATAAATCACCAGGAGACGAGGAAATTGGCTGTGTTTGTTTGCAAACAGCTCGCTTTTGGCTGTGCCCAGCCTGCCTGAACAGGGGGGGGTGTGCCAGGCAGGTTGCACAGCTGGGGTGGGAGGAGAAGAAAACCCCCTGTGCTGTCCTTGGCTCGGTGGGAAGGTGATGGAGAGTTACCCCCAAAGAGCCAGTCCGCAGCAGCGTGGTGGTACCCGGGGAGAGGAAGCGGGGACATACACCAGCGATGTGCAAAGGTAAGAGAGGAGGAACCCTCCACAGTTTGCTCATGCAATATTTGCACTATGTCCTTGGCACCTGGGTCACACCAACCCTCTCACTGCACAGTGAGTCACACACTGGGTCACTCCATCACTGCACAGTTACCAGGGGAACCGCATAAATAATCTATAAAAAATTAAAATACAAATGTTTTCTTCAAGCATTTTCCAATCACTGCTGCACAGGTGTTGGGTTTTTCTCCTTTCTGTGCAAGAAATCCTTTACTTTGTGCTCCTACACATTGTGCCATCCCAGCTTCTGTTTTGGGGGAATGGGGTTGTTGTCTGACAGCCTTACCAGTGCTGCCAGGCTCTTTGGGTTGTAGTGTCCTGTGTAAAGGCAAATACAGCTTGTTTTCCTTTCTCCAGCTGACGGGAAGTTGGAAGGGTGATATATTTTAGAAGGTGAAGTAAATCAACCAGAGGAGCAAGCTGAGCTCATGGATATTCAGATCATAGCAAATAGCTGTAAGTACAGACATTTTTCCATAGTAAAGAGTTTATCTACAGGCACCTGTGCCATTTGGCACCTGCTGGGCTTGATTTGGGGTATTTCAGATATTAACTGCTTAACAGATAAAGCTCAAGGGGACAGATTAGTTAACTGCACCCTACTCATCCCCATTTTTGTGGCTCCCAGCAGCAGGAGCAGAGTTTACTGCAGGTTCTGTTCCCGTCTATTCTGGAGCTAAAGCCATAAAAACAAATGGAGGCTGATTATACCACGCACTCGCAAGCACCAAGGAATGGTGCGGATGCAAGAAGCAGAAGAAAAACTTGCTCATTTAGTGTTTTCCTGATTGCCTGCCAGCGCCGCATCTGCTCTTCAGCCAACGCAGTGCGATACTGCTAGCTGGCTATTAGATGAGAAGAATTCAAATCATTTTTGTCACGTGGAGGAAGAGGGAGCAGAGACCCACCCTGATGGCCTTTCTGAGCTGAAAACTGATGCTCATGTCCATCGACTCCTACGTAAAGATATCATTGTATGGAATTTTTAAAAAATTCTTCTCATTTAGGTAAGTGCTTTCTAAAACTTTTATAATTCCAGAAATTACCCAGCATGGCCAAACCAAGGCAAGCAGCTGTTGTCTTTGAGCTCATGTTTCTTCAGTGAACCTCTGTGAACATGACCAGTTTGCTTTTTTATGGACAAAACTTCCATGGTCCAAGCAGTCTATTGCAAAGTGCTCAGACTGGTAGGAAAACAGGAAGCTGCGTAAAACAAACCCACTACTTAACCCCTACTCTAGGCGTGCATATGTATGGCTTGGCTTTGCTGTTGCCTGATGGGTTCTTCGCTGCTGAAAGCAAAGCTCAAAAGGACTCTGGAGCTGTGCATAAGGTACCCTCAAAAGCCTGTTAGAAGCCTGCCATCCTGTATTGAGCAGATCCTAAAACCCCGCTTCTGGTGCCCCACATCACCATTGCCCACAGGGTGAGTATAAATCATATCCTCCCACTTTTCTCTCGCATAATCCAAATCCCCTTATCCTTTGACTTTATACCATCCATGAACATCTGTGTCTGGGTCAAGCATCCTCCCAAATGAACTATTCTGAGTACTGGGCCCCATAAACAGTAAAAATATCCAGTAAAACCAGACCTGGTAAAATCAAATAAAGCACAAAAGCTACAGGTGGAAAAGCTACAGCACGTCTGCTGTTGCTGATGCCAGAAAAATGTTTGCAGAAGATCAGCAAGAGCTGGTAAGATGTTTCATCAAGTCCTACCTCCCTGACATCAGCAGACGCTCTTGCTGGTGGTGTGTCATGGAGGTGGGAAGAAGGGAAGAGCATGAAAGGACATGGTCCTTTGCAGCATCTTGGAAGCCCCTGAGTTCACAGTGTAACTGCTGAGGAGGTACTGAGGACATTCTAGACACTGAGCTGGGAAAGCCTTCTGCTGACCTTTCCCTCTCCTTTCTTCCCATCTCTCGGCACCACCTCTTCAGAGAGCTGGGACCTGTTTAGACCCATTTATTTGAAACCAGGGAGGAAGAAAGGAGGAGAAATACGATTACCGGGTCAGAGATTTATGCCGTGCAAGGTGCCCAGCGTGCAGCGTGTCTGCCGAAACAAAAATTGCCATTCATCTAGGCCTGATAATTTCATAAACGGCTCCAGATCCGAGGATGAAATATGGCCTTTCCCAAGGAGGTGCCTGCATTTTGACGGAAGCTGCAGTAGTCTGCTCTGTCTGGGATGAGCAGGGTTCTGCTTTGCCCAGTGCTGCAGGACAGACCCCAGCAGCTCCAGACACATCCCAGAAGGGTCTCTCTTTCAATATACCCATCCTGGGCAATGGTGCTGGGGGGTCCAGCATGAATCCCGTGGCAGTGGTCTCCTCAGGCTCATGGCTTGGTCTCTAATCCCAAGGTGGGTGTTTTTGGAGGCTGGGAGGCAGAAAGACATGGGTCTCTGAGCTGAGCAGTGTCTTTATGTCATGTGTTTTAAATTGCATTTAAAAATGTGATGTTAAAAAAAACCCACAAACCCAAGCTGTTTAATTAGGAGGATCCAAAGGCCTGCTGTGTTCTGGCTTGGCCTGGGGTAGGGAACGGAGCTGGGAGCTGCAAGAGGGATATAGCAAGCAGTAAAACATAATCCTGGGATAACAGGCAGCAATTAGCACCATGGGAACGTCCATGCAACCCCGTGCTCCCTGGCTGCGGGGCTTTGGGATGCATTTTTGGGGAGGGACATCTCAAAATTGAGGAAATGTCCCAAAGGGAGCTGGTGTCCAGGAGATGTGCATGGACACTGTGCACTGCAACACAACTCTGACATTTTGGGGTGCGGGGGACCTGGCTGCTGCCATTATTTCCAGCCCAGAGAGAGCTTTGCTATTTTCACAGCTCTTCTTTTTTTTTTTTTTTTTTTTGCGGGGGGGTGGGGGAGGCGGGGAGCTTAACCCCAACTTTGCAGCTGTGTGGGGTTTTTTTTTGTCCCTTTTCTGGTCCCTTCCAGCCCCAGGCTGCACTGCAGAGGTGGGGGCAGGCAGGCTCCTCGTTTACGTCGGTGCCGAGCCATCGCAGCTGCTCTTTCGAGAGGTGACATGTGCCCCAGCGGGGAGGAGAAAATACCTCACTGTTAGTCGAGGGATTGGTTGCAAGAAGCACTGCCCTTCCAGGAAAAAACAGGCAGCTGCAGTTGCCCTCCAGCCACCGAGCCCTGGGCGATGCGGGGAGCAGGGTTTGCAGTGGGCTCTGCCCTGTTGCAAGGATGTTGGAGTGCTACCAAGGGCTTTGGGGAAGGGGAAGTGAGACCAGCAGCAGAGCTGGTGTCGCCCTGACGGTCTTAGCACACACATCCCAGCAGCATCTCCTTGGCAAGGTGAGCCTTAGGTGGTGCATGGAATACCCTTCTGTGGTATACCATGAATGGTATGCCATGAAATACCATGGAGTCATGTGCTGAGCAGCTCGGCAAGCTCCTCAACCAGACCCTAGAGATGCAAAAAACAGATGGGAAGTCATGGAGGAAGGCTTTTGTGTGTCCAGAGGAGAGCCACCAAGCTGGTGAGGGGTCTGGAGAACAAGTCCTATGAGGAGAGGCTGAGGGAACTGGGCGTGTTTAGTTTGGAGAAGAGAAGGATGAGGAGGGACCTCATTGCCCTCTACAACTACCTGAGAGGAGGGTGTAGAGAAGTGGGTGTTGGCCTCTTCTCCCAAGGGAATAATGACAGGACTAGACGAAATGGTCTGAAGTTGCAGTAGGGGAGGTTTAGATTAGATAGTAGGAAGAACTACTTTACTGAAAGAGTGATCAGGCACTGGATCACCCTGCCCAGGGAGGTGGTGGAGTCACCATCCCTGGAGGTATTTAACAAATGTGTAGACATTTGGCACTTCAGGGCATGATCTAGTGCGTGGGATTGTTGGTTTTTGTCTCTCTGTGGGTGGGTGTGGTGTGGGTGTGTTGGTTTAGGTTGTGTTGTGGGTGGTTTTTTAGGTGTTTTTTTTTTTTCGTGATGGAACGCGATGATCTCAAAGTTCCCTTCCAACCATGAAGGTTCTGTGATTCTGTGATTCCCTGCGCAGGGATGGAGGAGCAGCCAGACAGGAGAGGATCATGAAGCAGCCCAATGGAGGGCACTCTCTTAGTATTGCTCTCCCCAGAAAGAACATCCTTCCAGGAGTCGCTCCCGAGACTCACCTGGCCTTGCAGTGGCCCCAGCCTGTTAATGTTTAACCCATCGTTTAGGGGACAGGGACAGCATGTCGGGGCCAGCAGACGGGAGGCGGTGGCAGCGTGCTGGGCACATGCAAGGTCACCTCCCTGCTTGTAGGGGGGGGGACCTGCATCGCCCGGTGTCGTCAGTGGCACCCAGCGCCCGTCCTGCTCCCTGTAAGCCCCAGGACTTAATCAGGGCGAAGCAGCTTTGCTAGGGGTGATGCCAGTTCACTTGGAAAAGGGCCCATCGGGGGCTGTGTGACCCAGGACGCCTCAGTCATGAGGCTTCAGGGGACCAGCTGAAAGGTGGAAGCCCAGGGGGGACGGGGGGGGATGCTGACTTCAGCCCCCCCTCCCCCCCACCATGAAGCACGAAGCCTGGCAGGCAGAGCCATGGGGTGATGCATGGTGTGTTTGCACACATAAAGTCCCTTTTCCTCTAGGGACATTGTCCCCAGGAGCCCAAGCAGGCCCAGGGCTTGCAGGGGTGGTTGATGTCGTGTTTTAGGGCAAGCACTGGTTTGTCTAATCGGGGGGGGGGGAAATACGGTTTCCTTGTAAGCAAACAAAGCTTGACTTTATTGCTTTTAAAGTGCAACTAGCACAAACAGCGGCAAAAGTGCAAACACTGATAGTGCTCAGAACATTTTGAGCTGTGCAAACAAGCCGGAGGTGGAGGTGTGTGTGTTGAAATGAAGGGGTGAGGGGTACCAGGGGGAGGAGTGCTCCCGGCCCTGCAGCCCCCCCTCCCCTCACCCCAGAGCTGCCCGAGGCGGTGATGCTGAGCCCGAGTTGGGGGTGGAAGCAGCCCCCAGGCAAGCAGGGTTGAATGGGAACCCTGTGGAGCACAAAACCCCCACTGAGGTGGGATGCAGATGTTATTACGACATTTTTAGCCCCAGCCTGAGGCCATGCCCTACCCCAGCAGCTGGAGAGCTCCAGAGTCACGCAGCGAAACCACCAGGACCAGGCAGAGCTGTGTGTTCCTTCCCCATCCTGAGAGTCCATCCTCTGTGGTCGCTGCCCGCACAGAGCATCCCACCAGCATCTCAGACCCTGTGGGGCAGACAGCATGCTGCCCCTGCCTCGTTTTTTTCCCCTTCCTCCCCTACCCCTGCTTCCTCGTTCCTGGGTGGGTGGCCACATCGCACATGCCTTGCCCACGTCCTGCAGCTTTTCTGTCCTGTCCAGCTCTCCGAAGTGATGTCCAGCTCTCCAGGCGATGAACCGTAAGCGTCTGCTGTGTATCCCAGCCCTGCCCTGCCGGCTCCTTGCCTGGTGACCACAAAAGCCTGTTCTCCACGGCCCTGCACCCTTCAGTGCACATTTTGCCCTGGATAAGAGAAGGGGATGCACGGGAAGCTCAATCCTTGCAGACGTGAGGCAGTTTACAGGGAACCAGAGCACCGGTGCTGTAGGTAGGGATTAAGGTCCAGCTCCTCAAGAGACGTCCAGGCACCTGCCTCCTATTACTTAGGATTACCAAGCAGGTTGGGAAAAGCAGGGCACTGCAAACTGGGTCAGGAGAAGAAAGGGACAGGCCGTGGATGGATCACTGGATAATCAGGCAGAATGCAGGGACTTCAGCCTTTATCTCAGCTCCATCCCTCCAGATCCGCACGCACCACGAGCTCTCTCCAGGCTGTTTCTGCTGCCAGGTTGGGAGGGGAAGAGATGCCTGGAGTCAGGGTGGCCCCATCCTGCACGCACCCCCCGTGGGCTCTCGGCACAGCCTCCTTCACCCCAACACGAAGGGATTACCAAGTTTTGCGTCCGGCTGACGAACTCTTCCCTAATCCAGCCCCGGGAGGGGGAAAAAGCTTTTCTTATTAAACCCATCGCCCGCCCCTGTCCTGCACAGGGCATCCCCGATCACTCCCCTTCCCGTCCGGGCTGCCATGTGCCTGCTCAGACACCTTCCCGGCTGCCCCATGCCCCAACTGAGGGGGTCACTGCCAGCCAGGAGTTTCCAGGAGAACAGGGACTCAACAGACCTTTCCCTCTCTGCAAGACGCAGCCTCCAGCACCGGCAACTATTTCCATGCAGCCAGGAGGATGTGACTACTGGGGAGGAATGAGTGTCTCTGCCAGGCCTACCCAAAATCGGCCAGTTCAGCACGTTACCGAGGGAAGGGACAGGCAAACAGAATGACGACACACTCACTTTTGTAAGGCTTGAGAAAACAGGCTGAAGTACAGTACGTAAAATAACAAAAAATAGACATACTGGGGTAAGTTCTGGTTTTTAAAGCTAAAGCTTCCTTTACTTTTGCTCCTAATTCTGCCAAGCCTCTTCTGAGTGATGATTTGGGGGATTTTCCCAGCTGGACTCCATTTTCTGGTAGGAGAGGCCAGGGCAGGAGAGCTTGCAGAGCCCAGATTCAGAATGGAGAGGCGATGCTCGTCAGATGTGACACCTGGGGTGGTTTTGGCCCAGTGTGGCTTATTGATATAAGCGAGGCTGGAGGCCAAAGGCAATAAGGGATTAGAGTGAAACAGCTCAGCCAAGCAAGCAAGGGGGTTTTCTCAGCAGTGTCTTTGCTGGCTGGTGTGGGTGATGCTCCTGCAGGAACCGCAATGCTGGAACGCACCCAGACGTGCAGATGTACAGCAACAGAGCCTGGGACGTGCACCCATCATGGAGGTGCCGTCCCATGGTGGTACCTGTGATTTTCAAAGAAGAAGCCAGGTGAAATGGGTGCTTGATACTGTCAGGTTTTTGGAACAAGCTGTCATTCTCAAACGGGGCTCTTTCTCCCCTGCTTCTCACTCCAAGCACTCACCTTCCTTCCAAAAGTCATGAGGAGCATCTCCTGGGTAATTGAGCCCCATAAGCACCTTTTTCCCCCCAGCCCTGCCCCATGGGGAGCTCCTCCACAATGAGCAGCTGTACCTCACCTGTGAGGCACTGGAAGCTGTCAGGCCTAAACATTCACAGCTCCCTGAGGAGCAGGAAAGCTATTTTAGAGGCTTCAAAATTGCAGCAGCCCAAATTATTTCCTGAAGCCTGCATTAAGTTATTCAGGCACCTGGCTGTGCAGGTATAAAGCAGCTTACTCATAAAAATGTTACTCCCAGATAATTTTCTTGAGTTTTCCCACAATCATGTTTTTTTCTCTGTGCTACTGGGATGTGGGGAAACAACCTTCTTCTGGTGAGCTCAGTTGGGATGTGACAGAAGGTAGTTTGTGTGTATGTACACGCATAGTACCCACATACCCATCCTTGCCTTGGAGCCTGACACCACCTTGTCCATCAGCGCACCCAACTTTAGGCTGAAAGGCAACCCGAGGACTACAAGAGGTAAAATTTACCCAGGTATGGCTGGCAGGGCAGCTGGGTTTGGGGTGAGGCTTGGGAAGGAAAGCCACCATGTCCCCTGGAGCACTCAGCCCATCACAAGCACACTTGGGTTTCCTCTGCGGGGGCCCCAGGGAGGAGAAGCCGGGTTGGTGCCCTCACCACCGGGGCAGCCCGTGGTCCCAGCCTTACGCCAGGGTCAGGCGCCCGCATCACGTGCCGAGGCATCACCACCGACTGGCACCTCACAGCTGCTTTGAGGTGCTGCCAGGGACTGCAGGTCGCGACTGCCAACAAATCAGAGCCATTGTGCTCCATCGCTCTTCCCCCCCTCCCCCCCCTGCTTCTCCCCGTTAATAGCCCCTTTCTCTGCCCAGGGAACGTGATTCTGCATCATCCCATCATCCCCACCGCGAACCCCAGCTCTGCTCCAGGCTGGCTGCCCCTGCCTGCCACGGCTGAAGCCTGTGGGATGTGGGTGCACCTTCAACTCTCCACACACCCCCACACCCCACACACCCCCCCCCAAAAAAACCACCAACCCACATTCATTTTCTGTGCCATGGTTTGGATTGGTGCATTCACAAAAATCTCTGCTGCCACAGTGCCTGTAAGCCCTTCCACCAAAAATGGGTCTTATTCTCCAATGGCTGCAGAAGCTTCTCCCCAACTCACCCCACGGCTGATGCTTGGTATACCCGGAGCAGCCAGTGCACAACAGCGGGTGCTCCCAACTCGAGGGCCGGAGCAGGTGGGTTCTTTGGAGACTGTCCGGGAATACGAGCCACCTAGCCAAGCTGTTGTTCTCATTTGTTATTCAGCGTTAAGGAAATCTGCACCATTCTGCCGTCAGCCTCCCCATCCCGGAGGATAATTGATGCTAACGTCATTTCATTTTGGTCCAGCTGCGGGGCTCAGGAACAGATGTTTCATTGTTCAGACTGAACGCACAAAACTGAAAAAAAAAAACCAAAAAACAAAAAACCAACCCAAAAAGCAACAAACCCCAACTAATTTGTGTTTGCAGTGAGGTCAACCGCAGCTTCCTCTCCTCAGAAATGTGAGGAGACAGAGCAACCCCAGGGAAGACCCAGGCCTCCAGAAGAGCCAAGATTTCTACATCCAGCTAAGTGTCAACCTCCCACATATGTTCCAATAAGGCCCCCCTCCCCCCCAAAGCCTGCCATGTTCAACAGGCAGGCACTTCCAGCAGAGAGCCATTCCCCCGACACCGAGCTGTCGCCTTCAGGTGGGATGAGCTGTAACAGCCTTCACATCCTCCCAGGAGCAGAGATCGACCCTGGTATTTGCAAGAAGGAGCAAACCTTGCTTAAAGTCTTGCTTAAGAGCAAGGATACATGTTCTCCTCCCAAGAGCAGACAAAAGAGAAGTGCAAAAATGTGACAGTGACACGTGCACCCTCAGTACAGGTCAAATGAGCTCACCCTCTTCTCCACCTCATCGAAAGCAGCCTGCTTGTTTGATGCCTCAGCAGAAGAGCGCCGTGGTTTGCAGCCATAAGGAGTGCTGGGCACCACACACACACATTTCTTCAAGAGCATGGGACGGAGGAAGGAAGTCCACCACTTGCTTTGCAGCAGGTGCAGAACAATATCTGGAAGTCACAGGCTGGTCCACCTCTGGTCCAGCCAAGCACGACACTACATCCTCAAGTGTTCCCATGAAGTTACCACCAGGCAAGTTGGGGAACAAGTGGGAAACACTCCCTTGGCTGCCCAAAAGAGATCCATTCAAAACAAAAAAGCTCACTAAAAAGCCAAAAGAGAACTCCTACAACCACCCATGTTAATAGATGTTTAATATTCATTTTCTCTCTGGCACTAATAACCCTATAGCTAAGAACAGCACTTCTCCCATGCAGAACTGGGAAACAGTGGTATCTCTTACACTAACTGGGAAGGAGCTACCAGGAGGAAGAGCATAGCTGTATTCCTTGCCTCGCCTGCAGAGGCACTTTTGCTGTAGGTGAGACCTGGCACTGGAAATTAAGGGCTCTGAGACACCCACAGAAAATTGCTTGGGTAACTCCCTGCGTGGCAAAAGCAGAAGGCAGAGGGCTGGCTGTGAGGCCAACGTGAGCATTTTCGACACCTCCTGGTGTGTGCCACATGCTTGGCGTTATTTCTGGCAGCATGTTGTGTCTTCTCCCTGGTCTGCAAGAGGGGGGGTGGTGGGGATCCACTCCTAAGGGGTCCAATCCTATATCCAGGGGCATGAAATGCTCCGGTTCCCCCTGGGAGACTGCACCGGGCCTGGGAACTAGGACGTGGTTTGAAAAGCCCCAGCAGAAGAATGAACCCAGCATTCCCTTTTAGCAAACCAATAGTGGAGGAAAGCCACGGACTTTTTGTGGCTGCAAATAAAACAGACCTAGACCTTGAAGGGCCCTGGGCTCTGCAATACCTGCATTGTAAATCCAGCTGCTGAGACCTGCTGGGGATCAGTGTCCCCTCCCCAGAAGAGTGCTGTTGGGTGAAGGAGTCTATAGGAGAACAATCCAACAAGAGAAACAAGAGGCTAGAGGTGGACAATACTGTTTGGATCATCCTCCCCTTCTCAACCAGCTGTGTGAGCAGAAGGATATGGAGTCAGTAAGCGTCCCCTCCTTTGCCTGGTGACAAGGTGCTC
Source organism: Gallinago jamesoni (assembly GCA_025769975.1). Lineage (NCBI taxonomy): Eukaryota > Metazoa > Chordata > Aves > Charadriiformes > Scolopacidae > Gallinago > Gallinago jamesoni. The sequence continues at coordinate 2,572,296 of JAOQGH010000004.1, forward strand.
CCAGTTCAAAACAAACTCCCCACATCCCACCTTTGGCCCAGGGATGCTTCATGCCTTGTCTAAGTCTGCTTGCTCCAGCCTCCCAGCTGGCTTGGCAGCAGCCCATAACCACAAGTGTGTTTTAGCTGCGAGTGGGCGAGGGGAGGTGTTGGAGAAACCATCACACTAAGCTGGTAGGATTCAGTGTCTACAGGGAGCATCGCTGGCCCACGAGCCACCTCGTTTGCCAGCAGAGTCCTTGCAGGGGGGTGCCAGGGGGGTCATTGAAACCTTCAGGCTGTTAACACGCAGTAACGTTGCATGGGGACACGTAGAGAAGCAAGGAGAGGGCAGAATCCAGCCCCATTCACCAGAGGAGCTCAGGCAGGCTGGCTTCAAACCTGGAGTCAGGTAAACATTAGGTACAGAGCCCAAAAGGAGATGTCAGAAGGAGATGTCATGGAAAATATTTACTCCGTGAGGTCAGTGCACCCTTGGCTTCTCTTTGGAGGGGACTTTGAACACAGGAGGGCAGACGTTTCCCGCACGCTTCTGCAGGCAAGAGGCTGGAGAAAGCAGGCGCTTCCCTCGGCTAGAAAGATGAAAAGCACAAGTGGAAAGTTTTGTGCATTTAAAAAAAAAAGCAAGCAAGTGAGCCTTCAGCTGCTGGCAGCTGGGTGCTTGCTATTAGGGGAAACAGTCTGCTTAGTTAAAAAAGAGGATGATCTCTGAGAGGAGGTCTGAGGAAAAAAAAACAAAGAGAAGGGATGCCCCAGAGCAGAGCCACAGACTGACAGTATGGCACCAGGAGGTGCAAGCACGCACTGGATTGTGTATTAGAGAGAAGAAATCACCCCACAGCTGTAGTGCATTTGATGCGAGGTGTGGGCATGGGGTGGAGGGAAGCCCTTGCTCTCAGCATGGACAGGCAGAAGAGGCTCAGCACGCCCACGGGGCATCCTTCACCCGCTCTCCTGCCCAGCAGAGCCAGGCCACCCCATCCCAAAATCATCATCCTGTGCCACCACACCAGGGAAAGGCGTCTCAGAAAAGAGTCCCTGCGTCTGAGATCAAACTGGGTGATGCCAAGCATCTGAGTAGCTCAGGCGGGGAAAACCATCTCCTGGAAGATCACCTAACAAAGCAGAGGAAGGTGTTTCGCACCTCAGGAGGAGCAGTTCTCAAAACAGCAACTCTAAGCACTTCTTGTCCTAATTGCTATGCGAACTGGTTGCCTTAAAGTGAGAATCTGACAGTTTCTGCTCTTTCTGGGAGCATCTTTTGCTACTCTTCCTAGTGGGGTCAGCATCCCAGGGGAGAGTTTCTCTCTTTATTTCATGTTTAGCTCAAACAGTGACTATTTTCCCCTGCGACAACCCCACAGGGGCTATGACTCCGTCACCCCTTGCAAGTGAAAGGGGGCAAGTGGGGGGGCCGGTTGCCGAGGCTGGGTCTGTCTGACAGCGCTGCCAGCAGTGATTCAAGAGGTGGAACTCCCTCCCTCCCTCCTGACTCACTCCCTGTCGAGCCCAAGCCCTGGTGGGATGCTCCACTCGCGTCACTTGTTGCTGGAGATGATGAAGAAGAGACCCAAGGAGCATTCTCAAGGACATGTGCTGTGTCATTTTAAGCCCCCACACACTCCCATTTGCTGGATGTCTCCCCACCCTCCTCAGCTGTTGACTCACCATGTTGTCAAGTCATCACTACATCGAGCAAGCGTGGTATACCCTGGCCTCCTCCTCGGTGTGTTCGAGCTCCCCACCTCTTCCCAGTTTATCCCAGTCTCATCTCAGCATCTCCACAGCCCCAGCTCCCCTAGGGCAAGGCACCCATCCTCCTACCAAACACCCCCCTCGCTGAGATAACTTGTAGTGGGGAGCCCTTAGGCACCCTGTGCCACCCCAGGACAGGGTCTCCAGCACAGCACAGCCAGACCCTCACTCCCAGGGGACTCTTCTTGGCGTGATGACAGCAGGAGGGCTGCCCTCTGCCCACCACCTGGCTGGTCCCCAGCTTTTCCACCCAGAGCCCTGGCATCCGGCTGCCCCAAGCCCCTCAACCTCAGCTGGGCACCGCCACGGCCAGGACACTTGAGCCCTGGCTCAGCTGTTGACTCCAGCCTGAGCCCAAGGAGTGGGATGGGGACAGGGAGCCACGCTGGGGTGGAATTTCACCCACTTCAGTGACCTCGTGCCTGCGGCGCGCTCTAAAAATACAAATAAACCGGCGGGCAGCATGAAACCCACCCTGTTTCCTGCAGAGGACTGCTCGGCCAGCCTGAAATTAGGCTGAGAGCTTCAGCTGAGGTGTCAGCTGAAGAATGTATTTAGAAATTGATTGGGGCCAATTTGCTGCAGACCTGACAAGGGGTAATGGCCTCAAGTTGCGCCAGGGGAGGTTCAGGTTAGATATTAGGAAATATTTCCTTACTGAAAGGGTTGTCAGGCATTGGAATGGGCTGCCCAGGGAGGTGATTGAGGCACCATCCCTGGAGGGATTCAAGAGACGAGTTGATATAGTGCTTGGGGATATGGATTAGTAGTGGATTGGTGTTGGTTTTGGGTGTGGTGGGGTGTGTGGTTGTGTGTGGTTTTTTGGTATTTTTTTTTCTTCTCCACTGTTTGGACTAGATGATCTTAAAAGGTCCCTTCCAACCTAGGTGATTCTGTGATTCTATGGGGTCAGGAGGGGGTTCACACAGGTTCTGTGTTCCCCTGGTTTTGCTAAGCCTGGCTTTGCTAAGCCAGACCAGCCAAGCCCTTCCTACCTCCCCTGAGCTCTCCCATCCCTCTGACCACCCTGTTGCCCCTCTCATCCAAAGCTGTCTGCTGCAGGCAGGCCAGGCTGGGCACAGGGAGGAAATCAGGACCCAGGCGCCCTGTCCTGCCTTTGCCCCTGCATGGCAGTGGGGTGTCCCCTCACGTGCCCCCAGGGGATGGGGTGCCTGGAGGAGACAGGCAGTGGAGGAGGTGGCAGGCAGCAGAGGCCAGGGTTTCCCTGCCTCCCAGCAATAAACAAGCTTTCCCGAGTGGCAGGAAAGGGAGGGAGAGGGCCAAAAGGCCCCCCCAAGCGAGATGTATTTTCACAAGCAGGCAGATGAGGAGTGGGTGCTGGCATCAGCACAGGGTTGCTGCCCTTATCTGTGAATGGGTGCAGGCTGTTACCCACACAGCCGCCGGGACAGGGAGGTGGGGAAGGGGAGGTCCAGAGGGATGTTTGCTGCTCTTCCAAGTGGCTATTTCTGCCTTTGGGAGCCCACGGATGAGGCCAGAGAGGGTTCTGCAAGAAGCAGCTGGACCTGGGCTGCACCCAAGGAATATCCAACCCCTCCGGGCTGGAAAAGCTGCCCTGTCCCCAGACCTTCACTGCAAGCTCCCCACACCCTCCCCATCGCTCCTGACCCCCTGCTGGCAATGCCCCGAGCCCCAGGACACGCTGTCCCATGCACTGACACCCCAAGAAGCCGTCAGGCTAGCGAGGTCCCCGGGCAGGGAGCAGCTAATGCAGGGAGCCGATTGAGTTACAGGCCAGCGGTTGTATCATGTTTACCAGCTCCCCGCCTCGTATCCTGTGCCGGGAGGATTCCTGGAAGCGGGAGCTGATTTTGCACCCCCTCCCCACGCCGCACAAACACACAGGCTGTGCCCAAAGCAGATCTCCGCATGTGACAGGCGCCGATATTACCCAAGCGGCTGGCAGGGAGCAGCCGTCCCCTTCCTCGCTCTCCTCCTCCTCCTCCTCCTCCCCTGGCCGTACGCCCTCCCATCTCCAGCACAGGGCTGACCCCATCTTTTTTAAAATTCATCTTCCCCTCTTCTTAACTCTGATTAACTTCCCCGTCTCTTAATTTAAAGCAGAGGTGGCGGCCCTGACAGAGATGCCAGAGGTCTCCAAACTTTTGGTGGGATGGTTGAATCCTGGGTTTCCTCTGCCCTGTGCCATCAGGCTGCTCAGATGACACCAGAGCTCCAGCCAGCAACTCTGGGATAAATAAACTCCTAGAGTCCAAGCTCTCTAAGCGGTGTACGAACACTTTACCCCCGTGCAGGGAAACAGGGTATGAGTTAGTCACAAACCCTGAGCATCACTTGCAGATCCAGGTGCTAGGACCGTAGGGTCCAGACCTAGAGTGCTGGGCTTTGTATGGCAGATGATGCTGCAACACCACTTGGCAGACAGGGATGGAGGAAGAGACAGAGCAGGAAGATTTTCACCGCTCCTCTGAGCTGTGCATGGATGCACTGCCCACCTCTGACACCACACTAAGCTACTCAGACACACTCAGCCTGGAAACCTTCCCTGCACAGCACCTGAAGGCATCCTCTTGGATGGAGGAGAGGCTGTTTCTGCAGCCCTACCAACACACCCTCTCCCTGCCAGCACATTTTTGGGGTGGCAGTTGCTGGGTTGGTAGGTCCCATCTCTGTTTTCCTTTCATATCTGGGCCAGCCAACCAAGTGAGATGGCAGGTTGCCCTGGGGCTACCAACTGCCTCTCGATGATAACACTTCACTGGGGATCTTCTTGCTGGCATGCCAGTGCAGCAGAATGGGATGCTGGGTAGAAGGGCTGGGACTAGGCAGATACATCACTGCTGGGGAGGCTGGGAAAAGCAGCCGCTTGGATTTCTCCCAGCCAGCCTCTCCTACATCCCCGTTAACATCCCAGCGACACTCCTGAGAAATGGAAAGGTCTGCCCACCTGGAAATGGTGCTTCTGTTTTGACATCCAGCTCCTTCAGTCTTAATGCTCATTGACACACAGAGGAGAAGGCTCAGTACAAGCTTGCTTGCATTGCCCCTTCCCCGAGCCCTTCCATGCCTCTGATCCCAGCAGCACAGGGCAGAGGGAGATGAACGCTTTCAGATGCTGGTTCAAAGCCCTCCTTGGCATTTGTGTACCTCATTTGCAGATGTGAGCCCTTTTGGATAGGCACTGCATATCCAGCATCAAGCAATAAGCAGCTCCACGGTCAGGATTACAAGCCCTGGCTTTATGGCCCAGTATAAAACATCCCCTTTTGGAACAGCATCACCCACGGGTAGGATTTACCTGGTGGCCCACCTGAATTACCCTCATTTGTGTAACATCTTCCAGTCTGAGACTTCAGATGTCCAGCATCTCCATAGGGCTCCTGATATTACTTGCTCTCTGATTTGCTTTAAATACACCCCTTTTAAAGACAGATTGTTTACATCTTTTGGAGGATTTTCTATTTTTTTTCTATTTTTATTCAATATTTCTTTTTTGAGATAGGCTGGAAACTATCCCAGGTTGCCACCAAGGAAAAGATTTCCTTCGGGTATATTTACACACTCAGGAAGACAAACTACAAGATCTAATCTTGCAAAGACTCACACACGTGTTTGATTTGAGACACCTGCATCATTCCTTCATGGCAAGTGAAACAGCTTCAAGCTGAAAGTTAACCTACTCCTACTGTTTTTTTTCTGGTGTGAACTTTTCCCATGCAAACAAAGAACTAAACAAAACACCTTTACTACCCAGTGGAATGTTCAATTTGGGCACAAAAAAAAAAAAAAAAAAAGCTTTGGAAATCAATGGAATCAATGGTTGGATTTGCAAAGGGTCAGCACAGCATCCACCCCAACTTGGTGGGCTCTGGGAACAAGGATGGTGAGTACTGCTGCACAAAAATAAGGGGAAACGAGAAAGCGAAGATGTGAAAAGGAAGAGCAGAGAGCCTCTGCGGGACTGCAGGGAAGTGCCATGAGCAGCCCTAAATTTAAGGTCACCTCTCCCAATGTTTAACACTGTTGCCACACAGGGATGGATATCAGCTCTGACAACATGCAGAGTCTGGATCCCCACCCCACATGTGAGAACATCCTGTCCCCAGCCTCCATGGTACACCAATGCCTTGGAAGGGCACTGACACTGATGGCATGGATATGAGTAATCTTGACACTGACTTTCAGTGTAAGCATCCCTTCCTGTGACCTCCTCAGAGAGCCCCAGCTCATCTGCGTCTCAATCTCTTCCATCACATCTGTGTGCTTTTGTCCCCTTCCTCCATCAAACCTCCCTCCCACCTTCCTTTAATTACAAACATTTAAGCCTAGGCAAAAAAAACCCAGAAACAATTAGCAGCCAGGCTCCTGTCAGCACCCATTATCTCTGTGCATTAGCTGCGTCAGTAGCCAACTGCTTAAAAATAAAGGCAGAAGGACGCTGCCCATGGGTAGGAATTTTCCATGGGGTAGGTGCAGCCAAACCAGGTCACGCGATGCGGTGCCCTGGCTTGCATCCCCTGCCGGCACCGTGAGAGGCAGCTGTAGCCCCTTCCTGCACCGCCTGAATCCCTCTGCCTGGGGCACTGCCCAAAAAAAGGCACCTTTCATGGGCCAGTCGAATCTGAAGCACTCCTGACCTCATCCCAGGGGGACAGGTTCCAATCTCCAAACTCATCCCATTGGGCCACTAGCTCATATGGGACTCACTCAGCATGACCTTGGCATGAGGCTTCACACATGAGGTGGTTTCATGTTGACCCCTGTCCTTGAGACATGAGGACAGAGGGATGTGTATCTTGGTGATGTGTCTTTCTGTTCCATCAAGTTGCCTGCCGGAGTTTTAATAGAGTCCAGCCCCGCTGGTGTTGCTCAGGAGATGATGAGAACTTAGGGCCGTTTAAGGAGGAGAAGATGGAGTCTGATGGCAGTTCCAGAAAAAGAAGGGACTGAAGGTTCTTTGAGGATGAAGACACGTCTGGGAGAGAAGGCATCCTCTTCTTTTCTGGAGGAGCACTTCCTTGCTGCAGCACAGAAGGAGCTGTCGCAAGCCAGCTGAATAGCTGGCAGGGCAGCCCATGCCGTTTCCCTCGGCCACGAGCAGCAAGATCGAGAGGGTTTCCAGGGGAAAACTCCACTGCCTGCTCCCCAGCCCTCTTCCTGGCTGGCGGCAGGCTGCCTCCGGCTCCCTGCCACTCCACATCTGGAAGGGAAGCATCAGGAAGAGACATGCTGGGCACTTCCCTCCTGCACATCTGGGAATTGAGAGCACGGCTTCATTGTGCTGGGGCAGGGAGCATTTCGCTGGTGTTATTATTCCAAGCTGGCCCAGAGTCCTAGGAAAACAAAAGCTTCTTCCTTGCCAAAGGGAGGGCTGGCTAGAGGCAGCCACGGGAGACGAGGGCTGGGCTATTCTCTGGGCTCCTAAACACTACATTTCGGTGTTTAAATTTAGCCCTGGATTGAAGTTTTGCAGACATGAGCTCTTCTGGTGAGCCAGCAGCCTGGCCAGCATCAATATGAGCTTTTGCCACCCAGAGCGCCGAGCAAGCACCCTTCCTCCCCTGCGGGCTCAGCCTCTGAGCCCCCAGCCCCAGCAGTGACCCGCTTCATGAGACAGACCCCTGGCTTCCCATCAGCAAAGAAACCACCCAGACATGCTCCAGAGAGCAGCAATGGCCAGACAAAGTGCTCTGGTTGGAATAACAAGGTTTTTTGACCATTCAGCCTGCGCTGAGACAAGGGAAGGCGCTTGCAAATTTTTCCTCTCTTTAGGCAGATGACCAGCCTGACCACAGAGGACTTTCCAGAAGCAATAGGGACATCAGGATTTGAGAGCTGTGGCCATGCCCTGTGTCACCTGCTTTTTTCCTGGGCCAACAGAAAGGCCTTTGGCCTCTTTTACTCCAGCCCTAAAGCTTTAGGATGCCAGTCCTTGCCTGGGAAGGGAGCCAAGCCCCACGCTTCTGTTTTATCGCCGCTGTTGCTATCCGTTTTCCCCACCTTACTCCGGAGCGTGGTATATGGCTTCAAGGAAAAAAAGGCCTTGCTCACAGCACGTCTCCCCTCCACATTTACACCCCCAGAGGTGACAGGCACCCTTTTTTTTTTTCTCTCCCAAATATGTAATTTGAAGGCTCCAGCCAGAAGGTGTTTCCATAGCGCTGGATCACACCGCCTGGGAAGCTGGGCACAGTCCAGTACTGGCCCAAAGGCTGTCACCACCCCGCTGCCGAGCTCCGTAGCCTCTGCTTGAGTTGGCCACTGGAGTTAAAGCAGGCAAAGAAGGAATCGGGACGAATGCCGTTTGTTTGCCGGCGTTCTGCAAACAATTAATATGGCCTTGTCCTTTGGATGAACCCGGTTTGATAAGGATCCTATTCGTATTCCAGCGATGCCTTAAGAACAGAAAGCCGAATGCAAGTGAGCAATCCAGCCCTCGCCTGCTCTGTGCTCGCAAGGGAAATGCTCCAGCATCTCTGGGAAAGGAGAGATGCTCCAGGCTTTCCAGGCTTTTCACCACAAATGCAGTGGTGCATGAGAAGTTCCCTATAAATGAGGTGGGAGAGACAGGGAAGGGTGGGGAATCAATCCTGTATAACCTGACATAAGGTCATTTCATATAGCATCTCTCCTGCCAGTGCTTTCCCCCAAAAAGCTAATCAGCCTCAAAATCAAGACCTCTGGATTTGTTCAGAGCTGCTGCCTGTGACTGCTGGCTGGCTGAATAGGATGTGGCTGAAGAAACAACCTTACTTTCAAAGGGCACCTAAGAACAGAAATAGCACAATAGATCTTCTTGAAGTCGAACGGACTAAAGTTGCAAATTCTTTTATACGCAAATTAGAGGACGAGAATAATGCAAACAGCTGAATGCCCAGTTCTGTGGCTTATTAAAATCCAGCGGAAGCACACAGCTGCCGAGGGATGAACTGTGTTTCACTGCTCTGTGGCAGGGTTCAAATGCTACAGGGATGCACAGAAAGCTTTTGGAGCACAGCAAGTCTCCGGAAAGCACAAAGGTAGCTTTGTCTGGAGTACGTTGACCTTTTTCTTAAATACTAATTCTGACTCGAAGACAAATACATAAACACACAAGGCAATACATACTCCTCTCGAGGAAAGGAACTGTAAACACACGCTGCCTTGCCCAGGCTAAGAAGAGCAGACACACAGCCAGCTTCACCTCGAAAAGCTTTTCCCAGTGACAAAGAGAACCTCGTGCCAGAGTAAGGAGAATTAAGTGGATTCGGTGAGTTGCTTAAGCATATACTTTGCTAAACCTGTGACTCATGGAGGAAGAAAGATCAAAGGAAGATGCTGCCTGCTGCACGAGAGAACTGCAACATGGATGTAAGCAAACTTAGCTGCTCTGCTGAATCTTTGCATGATCCTGAAGATCTGGGGAACACAGGTTAGCTCTATTTAAATGAATTCAGTCGCTGCTACAATCCCCATCTTTTCCCTAGCAAGTGCTTTTGCTTTTAACTACTTATTGCTTCCTTTCCATGGCCATGACAGATTCAGCACTGTCAGAGATGCTCACATCTTCAGATTAAAATGCCATTCTGATCTGAAGAGCGGCTGTGGATGCATTACAGGCATTTTGATCCCAATGACCTGCAGAAACTGAGCTTATGGCTGCATCAGCTTTATTACCAAGGAATAAATGGTGATGGTGCCACCAGAGTAAGAGGCTGTTGCTCAGAAAACCTACATCCAAGTTTCATTGGGTCTTTTCCCCACAGAGACCACAGGACATTTCTCCAGGATGGACTGCACTTAGAGATAAACTCAATGTTTGAACCACACTAATAAATCCAAAAGGACAATTAGCAAGCTAGGAGTATAATGAGGATGTTTTGCAGTCTTTATTGTCTTTGCTTTCGGTTTGCAAGAACCTCTGATATTTTTACAAAGGCTTTTTTGACCTTAATAAAAGGGAATTACTACAGAATCACAGAATCACAGAATCTTAGTGGTTGGAAGGGACCTTTGAGATCATCGAGTCCAACCACATAAAAAAA
>JAOQGH010000004.1:2582155-2605025 GCA_025769975.1 Gallinago jamesoni
AAGTTGGTCAGGCAGGACCTCCCTTTCATAAACCCATGCTGGCTGGCCCTGATCCCTCGGCTGCCCTGCACTTGCCTATTGCTGGACTGAAGCTCCTTTAGGCCAAACTCTGTCCTGTAGCTGCAAAGTACCATTCCCTCTCACTTCTAAATGGTTATACAAATATATACAACAGCTTTCTAGAGTTTTACAACCCCATTAATTTCTAGGCAGATCTTCATGAGAACAGCCCTTCCTGGACGCCATCTGATTTCACCAGTGACAAGAACTTTTTAAACAGCTCCTTGAAAACAGGGAAAACACACTTGAAATGAGCAAAGGCGGTCAGCTAGGGGAAAAAAAAAAAAGAAAAAAAAAAAAAAAACAACAAACCAAACCCAAACCCTACAACCACATGCCTCGAGCTCATCCCGTGGACAAGGGGAAGCGGAGGCAGAAAGCCAACGCCGGCCTCGACGCCGGCCGCGTCCCATCAGCGAGGATGCTGGCTGGGGGGGCACCCCGGCACCGCTCGCCGCCTCCAATCACGCCGCCGGCAGCTCGTGTTGCTATGGCCCTCAGGTCTGAACCTTTGGAAATTAGGTAAAAGGTCTGAACATGAAGCTTTTTTATTTTTTTTTTTTCCCCTCCTCCCCCTACACAGTGGTGCCCCTTGCCTAGCACAATCCCTCTTCCTGCTGAGCTCTAGGAGGAAAGCAGCTGGGATGAAGAATTAACTCTCACGGTCCCAGGGGTTTTCCAAAACAGGAGCAGACACGTGCGACACCGATAGCATCGTGGGGAAGGGTGTATGTACGAGAAGACCTTGCTTCCCACCTGCCCTGCGGGGATGAACCGGAGAGAATGCGCATGTGTGAAGATGGATGCATCCTCTCCTACCCCCAAAAAGGAGATGATTTTAAAGTGGGTTTTATGCTGGTGGAACAAGCCACCCACCCTGCTATGAGCATCTCTGCTGTATCAAGGTGGGTTGGGAGGGAAGGCGCCAGCCCCATGGGCAGTTTTAGGGGTTACCCCGTCCGAGCCCCATTAGGCTGGTGTCAGGTGGGAGGCTGCATCTCCAGGTGAGAGCACAACGACCACCAAATTTCAGCTTTGGGAAGCTCAGCTCCTCAGCCAGCCTCCCCCAAACTTCTCCGGGTAGCAAGCCAGGCACCTCGCTGGCGTGGGGCCAAGCAGCTCTGCAGGGCAGGGGAACCACCACAAAGGCACCTTTGTTTCTCCTGCCTGCTTGCTGCTTCACCCCAGCCCTGGTGTGACACCCACAAGGTGGAGTCACCTTTACACAGAAAACCTCCAGCAGTGTTTTTTTTCCGGGATGCTGTGTCACGGCAGCAGGATTCGCTTCCTTCTCCCCCTCCCCTGCCTTTCCCCAGCCACCAACCCAGGAGCAGAGCAGGGGAGCCGGGAGTGATCAAGACAGGATTCGACCACTGTCTGCTCAACCAGGTGTTTGCATTAATCCCCCCAGGCTCATCCCCATCTCTGCCTGCCTCCCCAAGAGCCAGGCTCACCTCCCACCCGGTACGCCCCTTCCCCAGCGCCGTGGGGTGGGAAGCTGTGAGAAGCACCGTATGCGTTTTATCTTCTCTCTTTCAGCCTTGTTTACATAGGAAAGTTAAGATGGATAAGCTACAGGTGTCAAGTCCTTAAAGTTTGTACAGAAAGGAATTATCCTCTAGTGAGAGAGCTAGGAAACCCCTAAAGAGATGCTGGTCCACATCCATCTTAGGTGTGAGGTGGAGCAAGAAGCCTTCAAACCAAGGAACATTCATAGTTTGAAGCTGGCCATGTCTCTGTTTACACATTTCTTGTTTTCTTGCCCTGGTACCAAGCCGTTGCCTGTTTTCCTTCCACCAATCCAGTGCATCTAACAGAAATATTACCTTTCCTGACAAACGCTGCCTGGCCCATCACCTGAAACCAGGCCAGCAGCCACAAGAACGCTCCTACTGCTCGGAAAGTATAGTCTGTCTTCCTGCAGACAATCCCATTGAGAAACAAATCTCCATTTGGCCGAATAGCTAGATTTAACTACAGAAAAATAACTCTTATTCTAGAAGATCATCATGTTCTTTGTCCACATGCTCATCTCCTTGCTTAGAAGAAGCCCACCTTGGATGTTAACCATCTGCAGCTCCTATAAAACATCAAGGGCATTGGAAAGGAGACATCTAACAGTGAAAGACTTTGCTGCCTGAGTGTCACTTGGCTGCTCTCAGCACCGTCAGGTGGTTTGGAAACTGTGAGCTGGGCCAGGATGGAAGCTTATGCCTTCCCCACCAGATCAAGCTCCTGAGGCAACCTGGCTCCTGGCTGTCCCTGCCCCATGCCCAGGAGAGCAGCAAAAGCCAAGCTTGGACCCAGCAGGGTCAAGTACCATGTGGCTGTTCAGATCCCAGGCTGCGTTTGCAGCCTGGGAGGGAGCAATAACCATTATTTTCCTTAGAAAGTGCTTTTGATCTTAATATATTTGGGATGCTGAAACACATGTCCTATTTCTTGCTTTTACATACAGAGCTGCTTTGCAGAGCAACGTTCTGCTCTGTCCCTGCAAAAATAACACCAGACTCAAAAAAAAAACCAAAACCCAAACCAAACCACCAAAACCCCAAAGGGCATGGCCTCCCTAGGGCACAGTTTCCCCTGCAGAGGCTGATTTCTACCCAAAGCTGTAAATGCAAGTAGGGGGGTGCCTGGGGCTCAGCCCATCTCGCACACAGGTGGGCATGAAGAAGCAAGGGTTGCTGCCAGCTTGGAGATGTGTGGTTAGGAGGAACCGAAGCAAGGGTTGAACATTGGTTAAAACCACAGCATACGGCTGGTTGCTCACAAGCAGTGGGCAAGAGACTTCTTCCAGGCGGCCTCTCTTCCCTGACCTCCCCACCAAGTTAATCATTTCATCACTCCTGCTGACGACAGGCTGCAGAAGCAAGCTCGCCCTCTGCCTGGCCTCGTTACTAAGCAGTTCCCGGTCCTCCTTCTCTGGGAACTTCCCTCCTGTGCCCCAGCTGCCCCCCGTGGGGACCACAGCTGCCCAGGGCAGGGACCAGGTTGGTCCCTGTGTGAGCATCCCACAAGCCGTGGGACCAAGGCAGGCAGGGGTTGAACTGGGAGCCTGCCCAGAAGGCTGGTTAGATAAATCTGGTGGCCCTGCCTTAGCAAAGGCAGAAAGAGGAGCAACAGCTCACTACGACCAGCACTGAGGGCTCGGCTGCCATGAGTGGCAATACAGACAGCAAGGAGGAACACAGCTTGCCCAAATCCCACTCTAATTGGAGCAGCAGCCTCGACACAGGCTCGTCTGCAATTCAGGGCACACCATCCTTCCTGAAGGGCCCATGGAGTGAGAGCCAAGGACAGCATCCTTTACCCCCTGACTCAACCAGACATGCTACATGGTGGTAGGCAATTAAACAGCATTTCATTTCCCCCTAGGGCAAGCAAAACAATATTCCTCCCTGTCTCCGCAAGAGGAAAGAGATGGGAAGGGTGCAGGGTGGAGCAAAAATTAATGAGGTGCCTTCCCCTCCTTCAATTCTCTCTCGCCACATCGGGTTTAAGGGTTGGAAAGCAATCTGAGATCAGCAGATGTCAACAGCACTGGGAAAGCGGACCCGTGCAAATGAGTCGTGAGCCCAGCACACCCAACCCAACCTAGAGACAGAGCAGAAACGCACAATGCAATAAAGCCTCTCAGCTCCTAGTGAAGAGAAACCAAATCAGGCAGAAAAAGCCACCCGTGGGCATGATTTATTCAGTGTCTTCCTCCCACCCTGGCTGCTCCCATCACTGCATTGAGGACACATCCACGCTGCCTCAGAGGAGCAGCCTCAGTCTCCGCTGACACGGCAAGCTGGAACTAGCCAGCACAGGTACTGGGACTGGCACGGCTGGGACGGAGACATCTGTTCTTTCAGTGAGGGCCAGAGGGAGGTGCAAAGCAGAGAAAAAGCTCCGATCATAGCGGGATGATGACACTGCCTCTGACAGCAAAGGTCCATGCAGTTCCTCAGGACTAAGAACCAAATCTCTGAATGTAGCAGAAAAGGGTTCTGACAGTGATGTGGGTGCAGCCAATAAATAAATAAATAAATAAATAAATAGAATCAGGTTTTTCTGACCAAGAAAGATTGCATGTTTCCTCATTCCTAAAATGCAAAAAATGGCCCAAAGTGGAAAAAAAAAAAAAAGAAAAGAACAAAAACCAAACAAAAAAACAGACACAAAAGAATCCCCAGCACACCAACAAAACCTACCTCTCATGAGAGCATGTTTCTCCCCCTCCAACTCCTCCCAGCCTTCTCCGATCCCCCACGTCCCTCTCATCCCACTGCCACGCCGAGGTAGCCCTTAGCAGACAGACAGAGCAAAGGGGTGGGAGGGCTGAGCTGAGGATTGAGAGGAGACACTACTTTAACGAGCCCAGCACACAGAGCAGCTCTGCTGCCCAAGACCTCCTGTGCAAAGGACAGGGGTCTGGCTGGGAGCAATGGGCAGCGCTGGTACGAGGGGTAGTCCAGCATGTCATGGGGGTCAGCAGCATGGGGGCAGGTGCCTGCAGGCAGCGGTGCCAGAGGAGAAACTCCTGCCTGTGCCAGGGAGACGGGCCAGCAGTGCCCACAGGCACATCTGCTCCTGCTTTCTCTGCTTGCCGTGCCACTGATGTTCAAAACAAGCTGTTCCCGAGCCCAGAGGAAGGGCTGGCGCCTGCCCCGTGGTACCTGGCAGAGGGAGGCACAGCGTATCCCGTGGGACAAGCACACGGTGCTGCGGACCCTTCCCAGAAGGGCTGGATGTTTTGGCAGGGCTGGTGCTCAGGTCTTGCAGCACACGTGGGCAGAGTGTAGCAATAGACACATACACAGCTCCAGGCACCCCAGACATAGAAGAATCATTTTTTTCTTTTTTTACTTTTTTTTTTTTGCATGCTTCAGAAGAGGACTATCCAACAGCAAGTGCTCGGAGATCTCCCCACGCAACCAAAATCCTGCCCAGCAGCAGCCACTGCCTGGCTGCACAGCCGAGCTCCTCATCCCCCTGCTCCAGCAGACATCACTAACAGCACACGTGACTATTTCACCTCTACAAAGAGCACTTCTCCTCCTCCCCCCAAAAAATCCCCCAAAGCCTTGGTCAGTTCAAAGTTGGTACAAAGCAGCTCAGCGCTGAGGTCAAACAGAATTACACTGATTTCCACCAGCCACAGATCTGGCCCAACTTTGCTAAGAACACTTGATCTCCTCCCAGAGCACTGCCAGCTGGTTGAAATACAGCTGCTGCTTCAATAGCACACAGGAAAAAAAAAAGAAAAAAAAAAAAAAACAAACCCTGACATTATTCACGACAAAAAGACAAGAATTGCAGTGTTTGCTTTAGATTTCATGTGAGCAGTTTCCACCGGCTGGATAGGAGGGGGAGGAGAGCAGGGGGAGCTGCTTGGTGTCAGTGAGCTCTTTGGGCTAAGCTGTCACTATCTCCCACCCAAGATGTCCCCCAAAACCAGCATCCCACGCTGTTTGCACAGGCATCCCCTGGGAGTGATCCAGCTCAGCTACAGCCTGTTAGAAACCTGTTCACCCTGGTCTTGTGGGTGCTCTGCAGAACCCATGTGGCATCACCACCTTTCCCCCACCCCAACCTTTGCACAGAGATTCACATGACTGAGACCAGATCTCCCAGCAGAAGCTCCCATCTTGCAAGCTTCATGACCTTCTCCAGCATGAGCTCCCCCAGCAAGCCCAGGATGCCTCTCTGCAAGGCACAACGTGGAGAAGGGTTGGCTTCTGTTCCAAGAGGAACCATGTAGACACATGCCTACCCATGCTCAGGCTCAAATTGGGTAGCTAACTCCTTCCTGGGTGCTTTGGAGCCACCATGGGTGGCTCACAGGAGTGACTCACTTTGGCTCCCGTCATGCCAAAGCCTGGCTCCAGTACACAGGGGTGTTGCAGTAGGATTGTTCAGGCTGTATTCAACCCCTTCTGTTCTCCACTGCCTGTACAAACCAGGTGGACACTTTCTGTAGGGTCTTGGATCCTTGATGTTTCTGAGGTATACTCCACCCTGAGCAGAGAAGCTGGTGTGAGTAGGGTTTGTCATGCATGGGCTCACACTTTGAGAGTAGGATAGCACTACTGCCAACTCTGTTCTCTCTCCCCATTAAAACAGATACCAAATACCAAGGTGAAACACCTCACTCTGGCCAGAACGTCTCCATGGTACATGCCACAAATCTTTAAGATGGTCCCAAACCACCATACATGCAACATCCCTGGCTCCTGGTAGAGAAGGCACATCCCCAGCTCTCTGCACAGCCCCAAAATGGTGGGGAGGACAGTCCTGCCAGGGACCACCTCCTTCTCCAGCCAGTTTCACAAACAGCTTGCTGATTACAGATAAAAAAAAAAAAAGAACTCCCACACCAAAGCAATCTCTTCTCTTAACGAAATGCTTCCTCATGGGCTGTCTACAGCCCACGGTGACAGTGTCACCCGCTGGTCACTGGCACAGTTATTTGCCAGAAGGGAAGGCATCCATGTTACAGTGAAAGCATTTTAAAGAGCGGATGGAGATTTTGCCAGGAGAGCCAGCCACAAGGAGAGGTGGAAAAAATGGAGCCAGTTAATCATCCTGCATGTGTTATCTGTCTGGGTGGAAAATAGTCTGAAAATATCTTGTATTTCAGAGCAAGCACATAGTTTTCGGTGATTCGGCCAGCTGAAGCCCTGGTCTCCAAGTTTCAGAGACAGCCTAAGCCCATCTCTAAGCCCAGCTGTTCCCGGGCAGCTTCCTAAATGGAAACGGCATCCGGACAACATAGCCCTGGGCACAGCTATTCCAAACTCAAACTTGGTGGCTTGCTCAGAATCCCCCAAACACAGAGAGGTGTTGAGCGAGTTGCTTTTTGTGGTTGAAGCAACTGTTGATCCTAGCATTTTACCAAATACCTGCTGGCCAGCATGCTTTCCAGAAACCTAGAGGTTCAGCTCAATAGGGGAGGAGGATCCTGCTCACTTGCTTTCCCAGTATTTTAGGCATTTTGGCCCAGCTCTGGCTCAGGACAGAAGCAGCTGGGCAATTCGGCCAGCTGCTCAGCATGTCCGCAAGCCATACGGATGGGCTTGAGCCACCCAGTTTTGTGACGAGAAAAAGCAGCCCAAACCTGTATCTCACTAATAATTCTCATTTTAACAGCACGTTTGGCACCGGGGAAAGCTGCCAGCAAAAACTGTGGAGTCTAGTGCCTCATCCTCCCACAGGACGTGAAAACACACCGACAGGCATTGCTGCTGTCAGCTTCATCGAAGACCTGAGGGGAGGAAGAGGGCCTCTTCCTTCTGAACCCACGTGGCCTGAGCCCAGACAAATGGGGTCCTGGAGATGATTGATCCTGAGCACAGGAGGAGAAGGCAGCTGGCTTAGGCTGCTGGGGAGCCAACAAACACCCCACCAAGCACCCATTGCTGTCCTGCACCCTACACCCAGCCAGGCTGGTGTCACAGGACCCCTGGGGTGCAGGATCTCCATGGTTCCCCCACATCCTTGGTGGGACAAGTGTCATGTCCAGTAGGCATGGCACCCTGGGAGGGCAGTCAGTGGTGAGACAGATGGAGAAGCTGTTGCCACTAGCATGGTCTTCCCTAGGCCCTGCAGCCTACCCGCTCACCATGCCAGCCTGGAAACTTACCTTTGCCACTGCTTTTTTGGGCTAGAATTATAGAAGTCTTCACTTCCATTTCCACCCACACCCCCACAACTTCCTTTCCAAGTAAGTGCAACCTAAGCCACAGAGCACAGAGTTCAACAAACAAGGGGAGGAGAGGAAGGTGTGGGGTGTGCATGCCTGGGCCAACCCTCCCAGCTGCCAAGGAAAGGGCTTGCTAAGAGGAGTCATGGGCACAACCTGTTGACAAAGGAAAGCAGGGCTCCGGCCCAAATAAACTGGCTCCACCTGGGGCAAGGGATTATAAACCTCGGCACAGCTCTCTGATTCCTCCCAGCAAACCAACTGTGGCTGGAGGCAGGGATTAAACCCAGCAGCAGAGGAATGTGGCTCCTTCCCACTGCGGAGTCCAAGTTGGCACTGCATCCCCACTCAAGACGTGGCTTACATAATGCAGCTTATGAAAGCCAAATAGCCTGGCTGTGCCAGCCTCTGGGCAGGCCAGGACAGAGAGGACAAAAA
The DNA here is from genome assembly GCA_025769975.1 of Gallinago jamesoni. NCBI lineage: Eukaryota > Metazoa > Chordata > Aves > Charadriiformes > Scolopacidae > Gallinago > Gallinago jamesoni. Next base: position 2,590,344 of record JAOQGH010000004.1, read on the forward strand.
GGGAAAAAAAAAAAAAAAAAAAGAAGTTTTTTTTGGCTGAAGTAAAGCCTAGCTGCCCTCCTGGACCACTACCCATCACAGCAGGGAAAGGAGGAAAAGAGCAGTGAGGGAGAAGGCTTAGGAGAGGCAAAGGACTTGGTCTTCCTACAAGACTGTGAAGAACTGCGGCCCTGGTGCTCATTCTGGAGTCACAGAATATGGACTGTCCCCCTAATTTCTCCCTCCGATCCTGGTTTTCTCTCCGGACAGGCAGGTTCCCACTGAGGTCAACCCACGCATGCTCTGCAAGCAAGGCCACTGCAGGTTTTGGGGACTAACCTGCAACAAGGACTCAGCCCCAGGTCTCAGGCCAGACACCTCCAGAAGCAGCTGGGAGAGGCTCTAGCCCACATCATCTCCCACTAGAGATGGAGCCCCTGGAGATTCTTCAGTGCAGAGAGCAACAGTACTGGGGTGGTCCAGAGTCTTGTCCAGAGTCCTCCTCTGCATGTTCTCATCAAAGGTTATTGCACAAGAGAGGGGGACAGTCCCAAAACACCCAGTACTGGCCCAGAACAAAGTCACAAGGAGCAAACTGAGATTGATGTTTCTTCATGAAGCAGGCAACTAACAAGTGACACCTTGGGGCGTTCAGGTGAGTCATTACTCAGTGACTCAGATATTCCCCATAATCTACATGGCCCTAGGAAAAGCTATTTACCTCTCCATACCTCAGATCCTACAGATGGACTTGATCCTTTATCAGCAAGCAGAGGCAGGACTTGATTTAAAAGCCACAGGAGCCAGCACAGTGAAACCAGCCACTGCACATAAGTGGTCAATCCCAGCTGAAGAGCCAGGAGACCTGCTCATGGGTGGAGGACCAAATCACAAGCCACTCCAGTCCTGACCCTGCATCCAGCTGGCTTGGGAAGCCAGGCAGACCTAAGGAGATCTTCCACTCTCCTCTCAAGAGCTCCCACTTGTTTCCTAAGCATCTGTCCTCAGATTAATCAGTAACTGAGCAAGTGGGTTGAAATCCCAGTTTAGCTGAAGCCAAATTACCAACACCTGTGATGGCAGGATTCTCCTCACAGCCCCACCACCTTTCTCATTTTGGTCACACAAGAAACTACCAACTGGTCACACTTCACCTGTTCTCCACAGGCTGGGCTCCAGCCTCACTGAGTCCCACACAGCTCTCCAGAGCATGCCGTGGCCTCCTCCAAGAGGGCAAAGGACCTGCAGCCTCACTTCTACAGCTCTGCACCAGCCCGCAATGCAGCTGATGACCAGCAAGCATAAATCTCAGCTGGGCCTTCTCCAAATACCACATGGGACGAGATGCTGGACCTCCAGGAGGCATTTCAAGCAAGCAAAGCAGGACTGCTCTGATAAAACAAGGTTTAAGCACGAACAGAGGCTCTTGCAGAGCTCTACAAACCACCCCTTCAGCAGTCTGTGTCTGACTGCCTTCCTGGGACCATCCCTTCCCATCCTACATGGGCAGAAAGAGATGCAGAACATTCATACAGGCCAACGTCAACATCCCAGGAAAAGGGAAGAACACAGACTCAGAAAAATAAAAACAATTTTGCCTAGCAGCAAGAAGTGCTTCTCTGCCCCCCAGGCAATGGCATCCAAAAGACAGCTCAGCAAATCCTTACCCACCTAGGTCTGTCTGATTTCTCCACTAGAAGCTGTGTTCCAGAAGGGCAGGGTGGTCACAGCCAGGGCTAGAGGCTGCATAAGGATGAAAAGGCTGACCTACCAAAAAGGGTAATCTAGGAAGATCAAATAGCACTAAAAAACAGAAAAGGAAAAAAAAAAAAAGTGGTATGTGGATACTGGAACAGCATCAGGGCACTGTCAAATGGTGAAAGAGTTGAAGAAATCCAACCAGACACACCTAATTCATCAGGCTTTTCAGGAAGAGAAAAGCCCTCGTGTCCTCATGGTAATTGGGCTGGCACAGCCCAGTGTTAAAAGATGCTGCAAGTGTCATCTTGATTAGCTCAATTGCTGCAGGCTATATTTCAAGGGAACTGTGGCTAATCTTATTTTGATGGCCTTAAAATTCAGTTATGGGGAAAAGCCTGGCGTGTGAGCAGATACATTAATCGTTTTGGAGCAGCCTTGCCTCTGAAGATGGTGTTTGATTAAAAGGGAGTGCAACCAACAGGCACTTCAAAAAGCTGGTTCTATTTTTGACTGCCTCATTCGGTGTGGTTCCTGATGCTCCCATGTGCCTAGCAAATCCTTTGGGACCAATACCTTTTTTTTTTTCTTTTGTGGTCAGCAAACATTCATGTTTCAAGGATTTGAGAGTAAACAGAGCAAGGGGATTCACTTCCTCCTGGAAGGCTAAGATTAAAAGTCAAAATGTTTTATATAAATACATAAGCAGTAAATTCAGCTTCTGAAGGCTTCAGGCTCAGTTTGCAAGAGCTCCACAGCCTTAAGAGGAGGCCTTTCTACCCTACATAGTCTCTAAGTAACTGCAAAGCAAACTCAGCATGGAGGAGTCAGAAAACAGTGTCTACAGTAAAGGAAGGATTTTCCTTTCTAGGTCATTATAATCTTTTTGGGTTTTTTTATATACATATTTTTAACAATCACCTGAAAAGCCATTTTGCAGCACTACGTTTGTTGTTTCAACCTTTTTTTCAGCTGGGTAATTGTTAAGTGAGTGGATAAATGCTTTCTCAGCTGACAAGAGAAGGAACCATTAAGCATCAAGCTCCTGTCCTAAATTTATGTCCAAGGCAGCTGGAGAAGTAAATGACTGAAGCCTGCTCCCATTACCACCCTGATGGCCAGCCTGGAGATGGCATCCTCTCAGCACCCTCTGCAGGGACAGATTTAATTTAATGCAGGTGTAATCCATTTCTTCCTCTGCAACATTTCCTTGGAAGTCAGAAAGAACAGTAGCGCCCCTCTCCCCCCACCTTACCCCATGCCCAAATCAGCAAAACCCAACATTTCTGGGCTCCAGAACACCATGGGTTTCTTCTGGTTGCAGCAGCCTAAGTCCTCATGGTCAGAGGAGAGGACATGTTCGCTTCTGCTCCAGCGACACTCCATCCTGTTGTGGGGCTCCCCAGCACAGGTACAGAGAGAGAGACAGTGCAATTTTAGGGCCTTGATGACAAAGGTGCTGCCTTGAACGTTCCCCCAGAAGGGAAATGCAAAAGACCACTTGGTCAATAAAAATATGATGGCCCAGGAGGATGCTCCTGTGTGGTTAATCCATATTTAAAGACAGGAATGCTTAAAGCATCCACACCTGGAGAAGGTACCTCTTGGGGGGCGGGGAATAACACCACAAGCTAAAGAAAGACTTGGGGAAGCAACGTGACAAATTTCTGTTACCTTGCTTAGTTTTCTAAATGCCTGTTTTTATACTAGAGGTGGATGAGCAGCATTTTCTCCATAGAGAGAGGGGGGAAAGCTCCTTTTTATTCTTGAAGCATGCTGGAATTTTATTTTCTGTGGGATTTCTGCATCCTGTAGAACTTGTGTGGAGGACACTGCAAAGATGCATCAACACCTGTGCTTACCCCATAGCTCTCCCTATAGACACGTACAAGCTCAGTCCCTTTCCTACACCAAAAGAACCCCACTCCAGTCACAGCTAGACCCACCAGAGAATCAACAGCCACCTACACAATCCCATTTTCTGGAGAGCACGCAGTGATTGAAAGACTCCTGTGCCAAAAAAAAAAACAACCCTACCCCACAAATGAAAAGCCAAAGTCTACGCACTATCAGGGTCCAAATCCCTTCAAATGGTGAAGGCAACACACACAAGAAAAGTTGCCAGGATGAATCACACAAAGGAGGCAGAAATTATAATTAAGGTTTTGTTCTTTTTTTTCTTTTTTATTAAAAAAAAAAAAAACTAATCAGAAGAAGTCCAAATGCAACAGAACATTACTGGCACCATCTAAGATACCAAAGTGTAAGATCTCAGAACACTTGAACCCCCCAGCATGAGCCGGGAGGTACCAGGGCTCTCCGGGAGGGACAGGTAGCCTCTCCCTTCTCCTAACCCTCATCACAGCTGGATGGCAGGCAGCCCGAGAGCCAGGACACAGTGACATCAATGGTCTCTGCGAAACCCAACTAAGAACATTATGGAAAAAAAAAATAATCTAAAACTTTTTTTTTTCTCCTTTATCCAAAGCCCTGCTTTAGTGACATGCTAGCCCCACTGGAAAGGTAAAACACCCCCAGCTCTGTCCAGAACACGATTAAGTTGACCAGTCAACTCCTAGTTCAGAACACTTTCCTCCTGTTGATCTAATGCACTCATGAGCGTGTCGCGGCTGCTCGAGTTACAGTGATAAATGCTTCTGCAGGCTCCCTAGCTCTGGGAACCACCTCCTGCAAACTCCACGCTGAAACACATCTCATCCAGGTCTCCTGCACTGAGCCCTCCAAGGCCACCTGGAGCCCACCGACAGCATCCTCAGGAGCTCTGCCTGCTCTAGCTGGGTGAGTCATTGGTACATCATCTCTCTTTTTAATAAAAAAAACCACTTTCATGTATAATTTTTTTGTTGTTTTTATATTTAAATAGAAAAATACTACTTCACTCTGTGTTATGAGCCAGAGACCAGTTGACTTCCAGTGACAGAACCAGGAGTTCTCCTCAACACTCCTACGCTGAGCTCAATGCCAGAACATCCCCAGAAACCTGAGTGGCCAGAGGGTGCGGATCTCCCCATCACACCATCCAGGCAGGAGCACGCAGAGCTCCATCACAGCTGCTGTCTTCCCTTCTCCACAGAAGGGCACCAACCTTAGAGAACCATCCATCTGCAGAGAGCCAGCGGTGGGGCTAACACCCCCAAATTTTGACTCTTAGTGGGAGTCAGCTATAGTTTTAAGTTTTCCACTCACCTACTGGCTTTCTGTGTGTGCAGTCTGTCCCTGGAAGCCACTGGATCCCATCAGATGTACACATGAATTAGACAAAAAAATAAAACAGTGGTTAAAAGTTCTCTAACGCCCTTTCCTCCTCTTGTCTTCTGAAGAGTCAATGACAGACATCGGTAAAACTAAAGTTGCCCTCCTCCCCACCTCAAGACAACAAGAGTTATTGAGACACAAAAAGTGTTATCTTGTACCCTCGGGATTACATCTAGAAGGGAAGTTTAGGGGTGTGGGAAGCGTGGGGGGAAGGCGGTGTCTATGGGCGCAGTCCGCTTAGTTCTTGTACTCAAAAGGCTCGTCTCCAGTTTCATTGAGGAGACACGTGCGGACGAGGGCCTCTGTCACAGCGTAAGGATCACAGTTGGCAGAGGGCCGGCGGTCCTCAAAGTAGCCCTTCTTCTCATGGCCCACGTTCCTGGGGATGCGGATGCTGGCGCCGCGGTTGGCCACGCCGGCGGAGAACTCGTTGATGTTGGATGTCTCATGGAAACCCGTCAGGCGCCTGGCATTGTCCAGCCCCCCTTTGGGGTCATAGGCACGGATGTGGTACTGGTGACGCTTGCTCAGCTTCTCAATGGCCTCTTCAATGTGCCTGCAAAGGGACCAAGGGAGAGGGGAAGACACTGAGCGTCTGATGGACGGTACGAGCTGAGCCACTCTTGACTGTTATATCCAAGCCACAGCAGATTCATCACTGTGCCCAAGTCACTTCACAATGAAGCCCATGCCCTATATCCCATTTTTCTGATCATCTCAACACAGGGCTTTGCTCCATTTCTACTTCTGACCCAGGCTGGTTCTTGGAGAAGGATCCCAATGGCCTGAGAAGGTCCCTCAGCAGTACTGTGTGTGGGACACCACCAGTTTGACCCACGGCCAAATCCCACAGATACATTGCCCTGGGGAACCCACTCTCAGAGGAGAGATTTCTTAAAACACAGGTTTCGATTTGGGAAGCTCACACGGTTGTGAGTTGGCTTATTATCTCAGAGCATCACTAACGTTAAGGCAAGAAAACACAGCTTCCAGGAGGAATTCCTTCACAGAGCTCCACTGTAAGCTGGGGCTGTAAGGTCCCTGCCTGCACTCAGCACATCAGTCCCATAAGGGAACTTGTGGTCCAGGATCTTGTTGTTTAAGAAAACATGGCATTAGCTTCCACAGCCTGGCCCAGACAGAAACAAATGGTCTTTCTCTTTCAGTGTAGTTATGCAAAAAAAGCCCTACCCCAAGTTTGTTTGTTCGTAGCACTGGCAGATCAAGAGCTGGAAAGCCTGTTAGAATAGCTGCATCGTGGCCACCCATGCTTCCATCGATACTGACAGAGCTGTACCCACCAATTTCCCACCCAACACCAAGATGGGAGTATGTAATTATACAAAATCAAAAAAAAAAAATCCAGAAGCAAGACTCAAAACACAATGCCAGACACCAGAGTGACATCTCCCATCTGGGCAAAAGTTCTGCAAAAAGCTCACTGCTACCAAGCCCAGCCTGCTGCCTAGCAAACAGATACTATTTGGTCCATCTCAAAAATAAACTTACTTGAGACCTCCATCTTCCCTCATGTTCTTGGTGCTGAAGTTGGTGTGACAGCCAGCACCGTTCCAGTTCCCAGGGATGGGTTTGGGATCAAAGGACACAATGACACCAAAGTCTTCGCACACCCGATGGAGGATGAAGCGGGCAATCCAGAGGTGATCCCCCATCTCAATCCCTTCGCATGGTCCCACCTGGAACTCCCACTGCAAGGAGGAGGAGTCACTGGCTCAGCGGCGCAGAAACAATCACAGTGATTCGCTTCCCACCCCCTTATGCTCTGATTGCCAATTAAACTACGTGGCTCGGAGCCAAAAGCTCCCGCTGCCCCAGATTTTTTTTGTGTGTGTACTATCTCATTCCACAAGGCATCTAAAACAACTTACCTGAGCTGGCATCACTTCTGCGTTGGTTCCTCCAATTTTCACACCAGCATAAAGGCAGGCTCGGTAGTGGGCTTCCACAATGTCTCTGCCATAGGCTTTGTCTGCCCCTACACCACAGTAGTACGGACCTGCAACAGCACAGGTGAACAGCAAGGGGAACGTAAGATTCCAGAAGGAAAAAGGCTTAAATTCAGTGAAGACCAAGCACACACAGGGAAGAACTCTCCAAAGGCTTGAGATATGTGGAAAAGCCCCCAAATCTGTTTTTCATGGAAGCAGTAGCAGAGCAGAGGACTGATGGAGAGCGAGTCCCTCAGAGTGTGGGCTCATGCTCTTGTCATGCTGGGCATGAGTTTAAATCACCTGCAGACTAACAAACCAAGCAGCAAATTAGGAGGTGGCCAATCACCATTTTAGCCTGTCTGCAATGATCTTAATCTCGTGGGTTATTTTTTGCCAACATGCTGCTTGCTATCGTTCACCTTCAGGTATAGAAACACCTCAAATCTTTTGGCTCGCCTGAAGTCACACAGGTTGCAGTTCAAACATTCCTGAGCTGGTCCAGCGCAGACTCTCAAAAAATTACCTTGGGGTCCAGGGAAGCCATTGGAAGGCCAGCCAAATGGATGCCCATCTGTCCCCAGAAGAGTGTACTCTTGCTCCATCCCAAACCAGGGGTGCTGGTTGGACACCATATCCATAATCCGCCTGCAGGTGTGTCGGAGATTTGTCTCTAGAATAGAAAAGCACCACAAGGCTTATTAGCATCTTCGCTCCCATTCCCCATTTCCACTTTATTTACAGTTCGAGTCCCAGCAGTGTGGGTGAAGAATCCCAGGACCAGCATGAACAGCATATTCTTACAGATCTCTCTCCCCCCCTCCCAGAAATCCCACCTCCACCAGGAGAAGGTCCACTCACCTGCAGATTGGCGGTTGTATTTGAAGACCTCACAGAGAACTAGTTTATTGGGATCCTTGCGAAAAGGGTCCCGAAACATGGCAGCTGGTCGCAGGTACATATCACTGTTAGAGCCTTCAGCCTGGAAGGTGCTGGAGCCATCAAAATTCCACTCAGGGAGATCTAGAGGCGAGAGAGGAACAAACCACGGTGATCCAGGGCCCCCAATCACCAGGAGGATGGGCTCCCCGATGCCTTCCAATATTACAGAGATGAAGATACTTATAGAGAACAGGGCTACCATAGGTTTAATCCCAACTCAGCTGATTTCATTCCAAATGGGGGAAGCAAAAAAAAGAAAAAACACAAAAAAAAACCCACCACAAAATAAGCGACAAAACAGGGGAGTGCAACTCCCCAGCCACCCTGGGAAATGCAAGGAGCTGGGCTGCTGGCCAAGCCCAAACAAACCAAGCAGCACTGAGGACGTTTCCCATGTCGCAACAACCCCTGGGATGAGCAAAGCACCCAGTCTCTTTGCAAGAGGTGGCTGGGCAAACTGGGAGAGGGCAGAGCACAAGGCATCTTCAAGCTGTAGTAAGGAGAGAGGAGCCGTGAAATATCCTTATCCATGGTTGCATGGCCTGGAGAAGGTTGGGAGAGCAAATCACACTGATGTGAAGTCTCATACGGAGGAAGACTATAGCCAGCCTGGCCCCCTCACCCACCCCTCCTGGCTGTGCACTGCCCTCCGGGCCACAGCACAGCAGGAGCAGCAGGGAACTCCACCCGGGCAACCTTATCTCCTCCATATCCTGGGGGGAAAGTGGGAGGATGGGAAGCACAAAGATTTCAAAGGAGCTGTGCCAACCACTCCCTTAGAGGAAAAAGGGGAAAGGAGAGGGGAAAAAAAAAAAAAGAAAAAAAAAGAAAAAAAAATAGTTCTGCTCAGTCACACACAGTATTTTCATTTCATAACTGTCTCCAGTCAGCACCATGGCAACCTGGGGAAAATCCTAATGCTATTATTGTGTAAGCTGGGACTGTTTGTTCTGAGGGACACAAGCTCTTAATTACACCGGATAGCTCCATTCTTTCCCTTCCACTTTCTTCTGCCAAACTACTTCCGGCCAAAATGAGTACTTGAGAGTCAATGGGCCGCCAAACCCCTGCCAACAGCCCCCAGCCCCTGCCAACAGCCCCCTCCGCAGTGGGGGCAGCGCCAGGGACAGGCTCCCAACCCTGGGCATCTCACAGAAACTCCACATCTGGGGAGCTGGGAACGTCCCCCCCGGGGTATCTGGAGAAAGAGGTAAGTGGGAGGGGGTGAGGAGCAATGTTTTGCCCAAATAGCACCCTGCTGCCACAAAAAAGTCAGAAATGGCACCTTCCCTCTGGAGCAGCCAAGCACGGCTGCTTCCAGCCAGTGAGAGGCTGCAAACCCTGCACCTGCCCTCTCACCTTCGAGGCTCTTGGGCTCGTGGTCCAGCGTGCGAGTCTTGCAGCGGAGGTGCTCCCCTGTCCCATCGATCCAGATGTACATGGCTTGGACCTTCTCCCCCTGCGGCAGCTTCATGTACATGTGCTTGATGGCTTTGCTCAGGTGGGAGCTCGCCGAGGTGGCCATGGCTGCAGACCGGACGAGGGGGTTCCTGCAGGGAGGAGATAAAAAACAACCCCAACTGTGAGCCCTTCCCTGCGCGCTCAGATTTTTTCATCTCCCAGCCAGGGAGGAGCAGGAGGCAGCTCGGCCACAGGACAAGCTGCTGTCTCCAGCAATCCCGTGGTGTTCCACAGGCAGAAAACACAGCAGCGCAGGCAGATGCAGGCAGCTGGGACACCACTGCTCCAGAAGCAATGCCCTCAAAGTGCCCTGTTAATAAACTCCTGCCCACATCCTGCTAATTACCTAGGTCTGATCCACCAAGCGACAGCCTTCAAAAGTCCTCCTCAGCCCTCTGAACTTTTCCCCTCCGTGCTCACCACCACCCTGGAGCAACGCTAGAGGGCACAAGGAAAGCCTTCTCAGACCAGCTGAAGTTACACAAGCCTCGTCCAGGGCAGGAGGCAGAGCAGAAACAACCAACTGGCAGCACAAGCAACACCCCGGAGCGATCCAAGCAGTGATGGGGAGGCTGAAGGGGCTCTGGTCCCAACCCGGCAGCATCCCTGCCAAGCCCAGCAACATCCCGGAGCTGAGCTCCCAGGGCCAGCCAGCCCACTCGTGTCAGGACCACGGCAACCGGGTCCCACGCACGTTTGCAGGAGCTCGGAAAAGCAAATTATTTTTAAAGTCGCACTCCCAGCATCCTACCCCTCAGCGGACCGGCCATCCCCGGCCCACACAGCTACAGAGGGGCTCCTCTCCGCTGCCCGGGGGGGGGTAGGGGAGGGGGGGCTCCCCACTGCGAGAAGCATCACCCACGCGTGCATGTCCTGGCGGGGGGAAAGCCACCCGCACTTAAGCAGGCAGCTGAAGAGCCTCGCGAAGGAAAAAAAAAAAAAAAAAAAAAAAAAACACACACAAAAAAAACCCAAAAAAAAAACAAAACCCCAAAACCAAACTGCAAAGAGCTTCTGTTGTTTAAAAAACACTCGAGCTGACTCCCCACCCCCCTAAGGAAAAAAAAAAAAAAGGAGGAGGAATTTTTTTTCCCTAGAAGGTCCGCCTGCCAAACAGCCGCCGGGGAGCTCCGGCACACGGCGCAGCCGCTCCCCCCTCCCCGTCGGGGCTGCGGCGGGGAAAAGGGGGCCGGTGGCGGGCACCCCCTACTCCCACGCGAGGCCGTTACCTGGGCTCGGTGGCGGCGGCAGCTGCGGGCGGGCGCGGGTCTCCCACGCTCGGCTGCCGGGGCCGCGCCCGCCGCCGCTTTATGGCGCCGCAGCGCCGGCCCCGCCGCACTGATTGGGCAACGGCGGCCGGGACGGGGGGTAGGACGGGGACGGGGGGCAGAAACGAGAGGGGGGGCAGAGGCGGGGGGGGGTGGGGAAAGGACGAGAGGCCGCCGCCGCTCCTCCTCCTCCGGCGGCATTGCTGCCGCCGGGCTGCCCCTGGGAAGGGGAGGGGGGGGTGCGGGGGAAGCCCCTCGCTTCGCCCCGCACGGAGGGAGGGGGCAATGGGGGGAGGTTTGGGGCCATTTTGCAACCCTCCCCTGCCCGAAAAAAAAATAAAATTATATAAAAAAAAAACACCTTCGTCTCGCATAGTTCTGGGAAAGCGGCGGCGGGAGCGGATCCAGGGCTCTCCGCGGCGTTTACATTAGCGGCTGCCTTTGCATAACTCGCCGGGATGGAAACGGGCCGCCCCGGGCAAAGAGGGCAGCGGCGAGGAGGAGGAACCGGAGAGACCACCACACTCTCCCCCCCCCCCTCCATCCCCCTCCGTCCCCTGAGCCCCGGGCCCAGGCTTTGGTTTGGTGCACGCTTGAGGGTGGGGGAACAGGCAGTGCCCACGCCACGGCTGGCTTTGCCCCTTGGAGCAGGTTATCGGGCTCCAGCACCTGGACTTGCAGCAGAGACCCCTGCTCCAGGGCCACAGGACCAGGCACTGTCTCACAAGGGAGGAGAAACCCCCCCAGCCCACCCCCCATGGGTGACACTCTGGTGGCAAGAGGCACCCAGCAAACCACAGGAACTGCCCCGTATTTTTCCACCCCGGCACCTCCCTTGCTGTCCCATCTCTGCTCCTTCTCAGCGCTTTTGCACCTCCAGCCCCAACCTAAGGGGCAGGAGAGCCATGCCAGCATTCACAGAAGGAGCTGCCACCCGTGTGCCCAGGCTTGCACCCACATGCAGGTACCCGGCCAAACACACGCCACCCACACGCCTTCCTTGGCGCAGCAGGATCCTCAGCTGCCCCATGCCACCCTTGTGTGGGGGAGTGGTGGTGGTGGTACCAAAATTGCTATCCCTCCAGAAGCTGGGCCTTCCTGGCCATCACAGCCACCCTACTGAAGACACAGCCTCTGCACTGCCAGAGTTTTGCCGGGGGCAGGGAGGGGAGATGGCCAGGGAGAGCTGGATCCTCGGACAGGAGGAGGTGGAAGTGCTGCCTAAGGCCTCTCCTTGATTCTATCGCCCCTCTCAAGAGCTGAGTCCCCACCCTCCCTCTGGGGACAAGCCTGCTCATTCTTTACCACCACCTTGCAGCAGCAGCCACAAGTGTGTGTTAAATGCCCCGAGGCTGTCCAGAAGGGCGGTGAAATTCAGGTAATTTTCATTGCTTGCGCAAGGCAGAGCCACCAAGCGCTAAAACAGAACCTGCCTTCTCCCCCTGCCCCCCAGGACCCCAGTTCCTGCACCCTGATGTATAGAGCACAGGTTTCAACACAGAAACAAATGCCATCTTCTACCCACAGAGATTAGCTCAGGATCCCCCATTCAGACCAAGGTAAGCTGTGGTCACCTGAATCTAACGGCTCAGCTGAAGCACAAGGAGGCAGGAGGTGGTGCTGAGACCCAGTCAGGCCGGGAGAGTCACAAAAATAGCTCCCATGCAGGGGACCCGTCCAGCCACGGGCACCGTAAAGCCGTGCTCAGCCCTTTTCCCTAGGTTTGCAGAGAGGGTTTGTTTAACTGGGACGCTGACAGCTCTCGATAGCTTCAAATTCTTGGAAATGTGCTTGGTACCACCAAATTTCCCAGAAACTTTGGCCACCAGAGCTGGCTGCGAACCAGCCCCGGGGGCATTTATAGGTGGAGGTCCCTGTGGCGTGGGGTGACCCTTACCCCATCCGAGCAGCTCCTCTTTTCACCCGCTGAGCTCCGAACCGCCCCGAAGGGAAGCGGGGAGCAAAGGCAACCTTTTGCAACGTCAACCCCTCCTTCTCCCTCCGATAAACACACGCCGGGCAGCAAGCCCTTTCCCGGGAGAGAGATCCCCAAGCGTGGGTGAGGGTTTCATGGCGGGGGCGGGAGGACGTGGCTCCCTGCCCCGGGGGAGGTTGGGGGGCAGCCCCACGCCCGTGCCCCCGTCGCCCAGCACAACATGTTTACGAGCCAGCGGAGAAGAGCCGGGGCTTGCAGCCGCGGGGCCGGCGCCCTCTCCCGGGGAGAAGCGTCCCCTTGTCGCCTCCCCGGGCACACGGCAGCTTGTTTACCGCCTGCCTTCCCCTCCTCCCTCCCCCCCTTGCAGGCTGCTGGGGTTGGTGTTTTGGTTTTTTGGTTTTTTTTTGGGGGGGGGGTGGGGAGGGGAAATACTGTGCCTTCGCCCAGCTGCGTGCTCCACTGACCCTTATTGTCGCCAGCGCTCAAGCGAGACAAAAACCTCATCGGGGAGCTTGGGAGGGAGGGAGGGAGGCGCGATGCCAACAGGTGACACCCCCCCCGGCGTGGATTTAAATCAGCCTTCAAAGGGGGGCCCCGCTCCAAATGCGCAGCGAGCCCGGCCAGACAATGCGCCGCTCCAGGGGCGAGTCCCAACTGGCACATGTATTTCTATTTTTTATTTTTTTTTTGCCTCCTGTTAATTCGTGGGAACACCTTTATTCGCCTGTGTCACCCCCCCCGGCACTTCCCTCCGGCAGGGTTTTACATCCTGCGAGAATTGCCAGGGCTGGAAAGGGGCTGGTGAGCTGGGAGGGTCGGGCAGGGCTGGACTTTGCAGCCTTCTTCTGCCTCCTCTCTCTGGCCCAGGGACAGGATGGTCAAGTCTCTCCACAGTTAGCATGAGACGTGCCCTCTTTTATACGTGCCCAGTCCGATACCACCTTGGCACCTCTTTTTTCCAGCCAGGAACCAGGCTGAAATGAGGGGCCATGGCTTCCTTCCTCGCCCTGCCGAGGGCTGCTGTGACTCATCTCTATCCACGTGTCCTCCCCCATCGCTGTCCTCATGTCCCCTCCAGCTGCCCTGGGCAGTTTGTTCATAGCACAGAGGCCTTGCACAGCTGCCTGGCTGCTGGGATCCCCTTGAAAATGCACCCTTATGAATTTGGGAATGACTTGAAATGCAGAAGTGTCAGACCACAGGGAGAAAAAAAAAAAGAAAAAAAAAAAAAAGAAGGGGGGAGAGCGGAATTTAAGGGTTAAAAAGGCAGGATCTGAAACTTCCCTGTGGCTCAGGGCCTGGGGCAGGTGGCCACTGGCTTTGCTCCCTGGGCCCATCTCAAAGGTTGGCTCCTTCCTGCAGACCCTGCAGCTGGAGAGCTGGCCATCACCGGAATCTCAACCCCAACACATTGCAGACCTGTTCCGCTAAGCCCAGTACCCATTTGCCTTTTACCAGCAGTAAAAAAAATATATATATATATATATCTTAAATAGAAAGTAATAATTTCTTTTTTTAAATGGAGATGTCACATGGGAAGGGGGAATTGTCTGTTTTGTTGTCACCAGTTAGATCCTAGGAGGAGACCTGACACACCCAAAATCATAGAATCGTAGAATGGTCCAGGCCAGAAGGGACCTCCAAAAGTCATCCAGTCTGACCTCCCCGCAGTCAGCAGGGACACCCCCAACTAGACCAGGTTGCCCAGGGCCAAAATGCCCCAGCCTCTAGCAATGGCACAGTTGGGATGGAGGAGGGACGAGCATCTCTCCCTGTGCCCGACAGCTAAAATATTCCCAAATCCAGACATACCATTCTCAGACCCATCTGGGAAAGAGCTTTGGGCTGTGAGGTCCCACATTAAGTAACTGAAACACACCCAAGTTAGACAAGGCATGGGCTGGATGTCCTGAAGGTGTGTCACCTCCATCTCAGCCCAGCACTGGGCACAGCTGCATCTGCTCAGACCCACCACAGCATGCCCACCGTCGCTGGGACCTGGGCTCCAGAGGGGATAGAGGAACTGAAGATTCAGCCCCTTTTTACCTATGATGAGCAAGGGCTGGAAAATCATAGAATCATAGAATGGCTTGGGTTGGAAGGGACCTTAAAGATCATCTAGTTCCAGCCCCCCTGCCATGGGCAGGGACACCTCCCACCAGACCAGGTTGCT
>JAOQGH010000004.1:2605074-2628564 GCA_025769975.1 Gallinago jamesoni
GACCGGTCTCCCCCGGAGCGGTGCAGGAGGCTGATGAAACCCCCCAAGGCAGGGAGGCGGTAGCTGCTCGCCCGATAGGTGAGCAAACATTGCACGCTCCGCAGCAGGCCCATGCTCCCTTTGAAGATGCTGCCAGGGTCAAGGGTAGCCAAGGGGTGGTGACCAGAGGGCTTTTGGAGGCAGAGCAGGTTACCTGGGCTGGACAGGAGGACAATTTAGGAGAGCCGATTAATAAATAAAAACGTGCAGAGAGGCACACGCAAAGGGAAAAATAAAATAAATAAAAAAAGCTCCCTCCCGACACAGCTGGGTTGCAATACCCACCCCTGACGCATTTAGGGGAAGAGGGGCCTTGGACCAGCAGCAGCCAGGAGAAACTTGTGCAACCCCCCCCCCCTTCCTCTGGCTGCTTGCCTCTCCACCCCTTTTCTCAGCCACAGGTCGCTGTGCCCGATGCCCACCTTGCCACCCCTGGTGTTGCTTCATGCCCCGAAGCCCTGAGCTGCCCCCCCTCCCCACTCCCCTTTTCCCCCTCCCTGGGGTAAGGCTCTCTGCAGGCAGGGCATCGCCGATGCCAGCTCCTGGCTGGTCTGGCAGCAGCCCCGGCCGGCAGCACCTACCTCTCCCGGGCTCTGCCCTGACACATGCAAACCTTGCCCAGAGGCCGAGCGTCTTCAGCGAAGCAGGGGCCGCCGCCGAGAAGCACGTGCTCGCCTTCAAAAGCGACCGGGGTTGGGGGGGGGTGGGGGGGGGAAGCTGGAAGCTGAGAACGTCAGGGGCAGGCGGGATTTGAGACCTAGAAATTGCTTGGCTCGGGTTTGCTCTGTACAAGGGTGGAGAATATCCCAGGGAGCGCTCAGCGCATGCCTTTCCCCGCAGTTGGAAATTGGTCGCAGTGTGCATTGGCAGGATCGGTTTGGGGAGGTTTTTTGGATTTTTTTTTTTTTTTATTATTATCATCGCTCTTGGTGCTGCTAAATGCACTCCCGGCTAGGTCAGGGCTGCGTTAGCCGGGGCTGGCAGATTCATTTCAGCCTAATGCTCTTCGTAGCTCTGCAAGTGAGAGCCCAGAAACCCTCCAAGCGAGTGGGTTCAGTGGTAGGATCCCAGCCTGACGCTGAAAATTATAAAAGGTAGCTAGCAAAGGGCTGTTGTCCCTGTCCCTTTTTTCCCCACACAGCTGAATTAGGTCCCCGTCGTGCCGCGGCACACGCTTAACCTGGCCTGGTGAAGTCAACAGACCCGGCCACGTGTCTAAGGTTACACGAGCAATTCCGCTTGAGCTGGAGAAGAGGCGAGTGACCACGGAGCTCGCTGCAGGGGCTCTCAGGTGTAAAGGGCCAGAGCCCAGCCTTCACCGTAAATCCCGGGCAAGGAAAACTACAGACAGATGGCATTGGGCTCAAAAAATACTTCTAATTAATGTAAGGAAACACCAGGGATGTCCTCACCCAGCAAACAAATCTCAGGCACCCAGGAGACTGAGCATGAAAAAAAATCGCATTGAAAGAAATAATCCTAATATATCCAAGAAAGGAACGAATATTTAAAGCTGAACTGCCCATGCTTGAGACCTTAGACAATTCCAGTTTTAAGGTGCTATGGACCCGAAAGGATCAAACCCATTGCTGACACTCTTTGAGGTGTCTGAAATTACTTATATGAGAATAGGCTGGGGCTATATTGGGGGGGAAAAAAACAGTCTTGCCCCAAAAGCTCAATCTGAGCCTATGTTACTTGTGCTCGCAGGAGAGCAGGTTTGTGCAGCCAGGTGCTTGTACCGCTCCTTCATGCTGGAGTTTCCCAGCTTGCAGGGGCTGTAGACCATCACCTGAGACCAAAAGCAATGTTTGGGGCTGCCGTGGGTCGGTGGCTACTGACCGCAGCTGAAGGGCAAACAACCCCCACCCTCCTCACGGCATCGAAAGGGGCAGGTTGGGCTGCCTGGGGAGGCTGCGAGTGGCCAAGCGACCACAGGCATCGATGCTGACCCCGTGGTCAGGCAGCCTTGGACTTCGCTGCCGCAGCGAGCCAGGCCAGTGCATGTTGGGCAAGGATAAGAAGCCCAGCCCCGTCCCCCTCTACCACCCTGGGAGCGTGAGGCTCTGCCACTGGCAGAGGTGGCCTCAGGTCTGCCGAGGGTGGGCTGCTCCCTGCACGGGGGGACGGAGGATGCAGGTAATTTGGGCTCAGACAGAAAGGCAGCGAAGCCCTTCTGACGTGTTTGGTGTCGCAACCCTGCCCTTATCTTTGTACAAAGAGTCCATCCACTCCACGCTCCTCTCCAAGCCCCCTTCTAAATCTGGGCTGTGCTCTGGCATCCACCTTTTTTTTTTTGAGCCTTTTTTTTTTTTTTTGTTTAATAGCCACGTAGCTCACACGAGCACGAGCTCCTTTTGCGAGCATGATGAACAGGGCAGACGCGCTCATGCACACACCGAGCAAACCCTGGGAAGCAGCAGCCCGGCTGAACGGGGCTTCATCCTGCCAGATCTCTTAGGGTCTCTTCTTGGGGAGGGACTCCATGGAAATGGCCCCGTATATTCCCACAGTGACCATGTCGGCCTGTTCCTGCTCACAACCTTGGACCTTTCTCGTCAGAAACCAGCATGGTCCTGCTGAGGTTATCCCAGACCCGTAGGGGCACCAGCAGAGCTACACCAGCCTCTGAGGATCTCAGTGGGCCTCTGCGCAGTTGCCAACTAGAAAACAGGTATTTTTGACAGTTGCAACCTTTCCCTGAGGACTTTTGAGTCTTTCCTGTGCAAGACAGCCACCACACCAGCTCATCCTTTCTCCGTCCTCTCCTCTCCTGGGCTTAGCAGCACAAATTCCTATGAAATCCCTACTTTCTCTCCAGGGTCTCCTATAACTCCCTTCCTGCAGCTGTGCCTGGAACCACTAGAATAAGCAGATATTTTGTGGCTCGTGGCTTTGAGGACACACATCTCACATGCGTACCACCCAAGCCACCAGGTTCAACCATTTGAACTAATGCAACGTGGCCAGTGCCTTGCAGCGTGGCAGGACTTGACCCCCTCCAAGGCACACGTGTGTGCACAAACAGTTCAGGTGTGATCTCTAACACGCTTCCACGAGTCTCTCGTGTCCCTCCTGGCCAGGTGCACCACCAAAGTTACCCTCCTTGCACAGGGCAGTGCACGAAGAAGTGAGCTCACTTGCTCAAGGTGATGGAGTGAGCCGGTACCAAGCAGCCCAGGACTGTCACCCTGGAGTCCCCAGCACCAGACTAACAATTAATTAGGAGTCGTCCCCGTACTAATTGCGGCTGCGGAGGCGCAAGCCCATTGCTGAGGTGCAGAGCCCTGTTGCTGCTGGGGACAGCTTCGTATTCCTGATTTGAGAGCGCCACCTCGTGAGGTGGCCCCGCTCCTGGGGACTCTGTGGGGTGCAGGCAGCCATCCTGCCTCCCCACTGCCTGCATCCACTGCGACTCCGGGGAGGGGTGGGGGGGCAGCACAGCATCCTGCGTGTTTCCACCTGCCCGTGCAGGTGACAGGAACAGGGACTGCAATGACAGCACTGGAAGGGGACGTGACACTCAATGTAATGCATTTTATTAATGGCCAGAATGAGGAATCTCTTAGAAACACCAGGTTGGCAGAATCTATCCTGCAGCCCCCAGCCCCCCAGGCAAGTGCCAAAAAGATGCCCAGTGCAGAAGAAGCCATAAAACCCTTCCCACACCTGCCAAGAGCCCAGAGCCACAGAGAAGTAGACCCACCTCCCTGCTACAAGGCACATCAGAGACCCCAGGCACGACGGTGGCCAAAACCTGGACGTCATTAGCAGTCCTGCCAGGTCTGACACCACGACATTATGGAGAGGGGGATCAAACACCCACCTGGGAAGCAGTTTTCTCTTCCTGCCAGGGAAACAGGTCTCTGCTACTGCAAGAGAGTTGTGCTTCTTTCTTTCTTCTCTTCCTGCCGGTGGGTCTCCAAGGTCAGGTCTCAGTCCCAAATCTGCGATGATGGCCCCCTGATGAAGGACAGCTAATAAGGAATCTGGAGTTGCTCTATCTAGGGCAGCTGTAGCAGGGGTCATCCTGTGAAATATCCATCACCACCCAAACAGACACACCAACAACAGCCATGCAAGGTACTGAGGTGCTACCCAGAACCTGGTTTGAAGGCAAGAAGTTTGCCCAAGTGGGGAGAGGGGAAGAGTGTCATTTCAGATCTGCCCAAGTGTGTTTGCAGCTCTGGTGATTAGAAAATGACATTTCCCTGAAAGGCAGCAGAGGAAGGTGTTGAAAATCCTGTGATCCCCAACAGCCAAGTGACCCACAAGGACTGGGACAAGTGTGTCACAAACAGAGTGTCACTCTGGAACACATCCCTGGGACACGACAGCATGATGGCCACTGGTGAGTTACCTTTGCTGGTGGCTTCAGCCCATCTAAACACATCCCAAAGGGGACAGCAGGGAAACAGCACCATTAGGCTTTTAAAATCTGGGTCCTCCCTGTGGCACAGCGGTGCCTTCACGCCAGTGGACATTTCCAAGGGCATCCACCCATCCGTAGGCTGATGCCAGCCCACCCCCTGGCATGCAGGCATGAATAAAACTTCACAGAAAGTTCCTGGGTGGATGGGGCCAGTGTCTGCAGCGACTGTCACTCTACCCAGAGCCACAACCTGCCCCCAGCGTGATGGTGCTGCTCATTTGCAGGAATTTGCTACCAGGACCCGAGCAAGAGGACTCTGAGGGCATCAGGGCAGTAGGGCTGGAGGAGCAGCACCAAAACACAGCACACCGTTCCCCTCCACGATAGCAGGGTTATACCTGGTGCCTGGGGAAGGTGAAGGAGCACAGCTCCTCCCTTCCAGCCACAGCACCTTCTTTCTCCTGCCCCACGGAGGTCACTGCATTTGTGCCCAGCCTCTGTGAACCATGTGCCTTCGCTGTTTAGGAAGCTGCCATTTGAACTTCTGAGTTCCCACGTGCAGCTGAGCCTGGTGCTTTCCAAATAACTCGTGCCACCCCCCCAGAGCACACAGGTGCACTGTGACCCAAATTTCGTGGACTGTCCCAAGTCCAGATCTTCCCTTGTGTGCACGGGACAAGTCCATACCACACATCCCCTAGAATTGTTGTACTCCAGCCCCTCAAAACTCATCCTTTGATTCACATTTATGTCACACTTGTCAACACAAAGCCCAGGTAACTTTCTTTTCCCCCCCTCGTAGCAACCATAGCCTCCACGGACATGAGACTTCTGCTGAGAGATGATCTCTTTGTTGACTTTTTCAACACATTTCTGAACCTTCCTGTAAGTTCACTCGGCATCACGAAGCCTGGGACCTTTCTGATCTCTTCTCAGATGAACTTTTTCAGCTTCTGTGGTGTTAAAGGCCCTGGGAAAATTGGGAATGCACCACATAGGCTGGAAAATGAGGGAAATCTGAGACCTCAGCTTGGAAAAAGAGGTTTGAAAGGGAAGACAATTCCCTTCATAGTGAGGACTAACTAGAACAGCTGGGCTGTAGGCTCCTCTGTCTCCCTCCATCTCTTTCAGCTCTCTCCCTTTTCATACAGGTTTTTGGCCAGACACCCATTTACATCAGCAGCATTGGCCTGTGGGAGCTCTGGCCAGAGCTGCCAAGCCACCTGGTGAGAAGACACCCCTTGTGAGGAGGAAGGACACAGGGAAGGGGAGGGAAGGAGACGGTTGCTCATCTGGCTCTCCTGTCCATGCACCCAGGGGATTATTTCAAACCCAGGCGTCATTTTGCTTTCAAGCCTTGGGAGGAGCACAAGCCATTTAAAGTCCTGGTGCAGTTTATGGGGTCCATCCAGCCCTCGATAAACCTCAGTAGCTGGAGGTGAGGAGAGCACTCTGGTAGCAGAGAAGGAGGACACGAACGTCAGCCCCTTGTGTCCTGTATTCCTCCTGAATCCACCAGGAATGAAGTCCTGTTGATCTCCAAACTGGCTTAGCCCTCCCCAGGGACATCCCCCCTTCCCCACAGCCACAAGTGCCGTTTGTGGCACTCAGATCCCGTAGCAAAAGGGAACCTGCTCCTCTCGGCGCTGCCGGAAAGCTGCCGTGCCTTCCTGCCTGGGCTCCGGGGAAAAGCAGGCAGGCTTTGAGGAGAGGAGCTTCGCAGGCAGCCATAGAGCACGGGATCTCCCAGGTTTGCAGGCAGAGCTCCCAGGGATGCGGGCTTGAGCATCCCCCTTCTTTCTCAGCACGGGGACGGCTTGCATCGCCGTCTAGCAACACGGCGCCTTCCCTACCTCCTTCCCCCATAGCGGGGGCCCGTTACTCACCCTAATCCCCAGGCAAGAGATGGCTCCTCGCTCACAGCCTAATCCTCTCCTTGGGTGCGGGGGGTTGTCACCGCAGGATCCCAGCCCCCCGGCTTTGCTGGCTTGGCTGGAAAAGCACCGCCTGCCTCACTTCTGCAAATCCAGCCTGTGCCTCCACCTCGTCCTCTGCCAGAAGCTCCTGGGTTTCATTCGGTCGGGGGAAGCAGGTGAGTCATCGCGGCACGGAGGAAATCAGAGGGGCTTTGCCACCGCCGCAGGGCTTCCTCTCGCCGGGGCTGTCACCGCCTGGTGCCTGCCCAGCAGGTCATGCCTCTGCTCCGGGTTACAAAGGCATCGCAGGTCCCATTTTTAGGGGTGCAGCAGATCCGAGGGTTCCTACGGGATGAGTGGGGCTTTACCCCACATCCCTGTTGGTACAGGCTCCCTGCCTCCACGGAACTGAGCTGAAATAGCTGCTTAGCAGGGTTTTTACTACGCAGTCCACGGGCGGAGCAGGGCTGGAGAGCATCTCTGGGCAGGGGAAAACGGGGTCCTGGCGTTTCAGGGTTGCTGCTATGCAGGGTGCCCAGAGCTCTCGCACTGTATTGCGGTACGCTCCTCGTCTCATGCATCCTACACTGGGAAAACAGGCCTATGCCATGGTCTCTGCTACCAGCAGCGAGTCTGAATTTTGCTCAGTTTACCCCTTAAAATGAGGCATCTCAGCCCAGCCAACCGCCCTGTCAGCCTGCCTGTCAACCCAAGGGAAGGCCACTGGAAAGAAAGCTATGGCAGTGGGTGATGTACTTTTAAAAAGGTAAAATATCTTTTAGAAGGCAGAATCTCTCACTAGGTAAGAATAAAGAGCTGTAAAAAGGTCACGAGGCCCTGTGAAACCAGACATTCGGTATAAACAGTAAGTGCCTTGGTAATTAGTATACCCTGGAAGAAGAACAGAAGGCTGATAATAAGGAACATCCAACAACAGGAGGTGCTGAAACCAGCTGAAAATCAGACAGCTGCTGGGTAAGGCATAAAATCAACAAGAATTTGCAGTAAGGGAGGGAAAGGTGAAGGTGGCAGTGGGAGATCCCGACCACCAACTCCATTGGAGGCTGAGTTGGACAACCCTCCCACGGTGCTGGAGCATGGACACATCAATTAAAGGACCTTGTAATTTTAAGTGAGAGACTGTGCTAATCAATAGAAATTGTTAAGATAAGGTACTAACCAATAATTATAGTTAAGGGTGTGTATTTCTGCGTTTTGAACCGTATAAGTATTCCTAAGAGTTTTTAGGCAGGGTGCTAGCTTTGTGGATTACCACCCAGCACCCACCTCTGCAGAAATGCAATAAATAAGTAACACCCCTACTCTGTGTGTGCACTGGCGCCTACACACCGGGTAAATGACCCCGCTTTGGGACAACATGGGGATGCAGAATTTCACTTCAGATAAATAAGCAATTCATGGAGGCTTGCTCCAGTGCCGTGTCTGAAAGCATTGCTGCTTCTTCTCCAGTCGGTTTGAACCTCAAGCTGAAGGAGGTTGAGGGCAAGCCCCAAACACAGGCAAAACAGATGGACATTTGCAAGGGGAAGAGGCACAATGGCCGGGCAGGCTGTCCCCAACGTGAGCGAGTAGTACTGCATCTCTGCAAACACCACAAGTGCATTCTACAACTTCTTTGAAACTCCCACTTTAATGCAATTTGCTGCTCCCTGGCCCTTTGGCAGCCTGTGTCAGGGATGCTGGTGGGGTCTGGAAGGCTTTCTTGGGGGCTGCTCCTGCAGGCACCCCCTGATGCCATGCTCTGCACTCTCTCTCTCCAACAGCAAAACTGCTGAACTGGCAAAACGCTGACCGGTGGCTGCTGGAGAAGTGCATCAGCGGGAGCCAGGGCATGTGGTGCTTTCGGGCCTTCGTCCAAGGAATGGCAGGTGGGCATGAGGTGCTCTGCAGCTCCTACTCAGCCAGCCGCGGGCGAGATGCCCGTCAGGACACTAACACAGAGCTGGGGGCATAGGTAAGTACTGGTGGGACAGGAGACACTGCGACCCCAGGAACAGCTTTGGAAGATGAGCCAACAGCAGAGCCCCAGCATGGGGCTGCACACAAGAGAGGTGCATGACTCTGGCTCTTCTCTACACTGTTCCCTTGGTTCATGCAGGTGATCTTTCCTTTTTTTATTTTTCAATAACACAGGCTGCTTCATTCATCAGGAGGACTTTCAGTGACTCTCTCCAATTCCATCCCTTGTCTCATCCATAGGGGAAGAACTGATTGACTTTTGGCTCACCACTGAAAGACTCCTGGGGCTTGATGAGTCCGACACAAGGCAGAGGGAGCTCTACTTGACCTTGCTCCGCAGGCTGGAAGCCACTCACCTGCGTGAAGGCTCCAGCGTCATCACTCTCTGCAGGACCATCGTTGGTAAGAACATGGGAGTTGAGGACAAGCAGAGCCCTTCCAGAGAGCTGGCCATTCCTAGATGTTCCCAGGGAGACGGGGTACTGTCACCAGCTTTGTTTGGCTGGGGAACAGTCTGCATGGAGCCATCTCTCCATCATAATCCCCTGTATCCGTTTCAGGACCACTGCCAGAAGACAGGCACGTTCAGCCCATCAGCACCAGAAGGGACATCCTGAGCAAGATGCAGGAACAGGCCCTCTTTATCATTCAGAGTTACTGGCTCCCTAAATTCTTCATTCACTGCAAGAAGGGCATGGAGGAAGAGAAATCATGCTGGCCTCTGCTGCAGGAATATCAGGAGCGTTTATTACAGGCAAACTCAGAGGAACCCTCAAGCTTTTTGGAGAATCTCTTCACGATGCATATTAAAAAGACCCAGGGTTTGTCAGGGCCCTACTGTAGCAAGAAGGCCAAAGCAGAGATCTGGACTCTGGTCAAGGAGGGAAGAGACACCCAAGAAGTGAAGATGGCCAGTTTTCAGGTGCAACCAGAAAGGCAGCTGGGCCCAACGGGGAGCACAAAGGAATCACATCTGCATAAGAGACTAATTCCTCAGCAATTAAAGCATACTGCAAACACTGCCTTTGGAGGCAAAGGAAGAGCAACCTCTCCTAAAAGACCTAGACCCCATGCAAAAGACATCTGTGAAGAGAAAGTCCTCTCTAAGCTGCATTTCTCTATACCCCTTGTCCAGCTGCCATCCCTTGAAAAGCTGGTCAAGACCTTGAGTTTCCTTCCCTGGGCCCTTAGTGCTGAAAGCTGCGCGGGACGGCCCTTCAGGGACTTCTTGAAGCACCAGGACCAGTCTATGGAGGCTTGTCTCCTGGATCTGTGGCATGACCTAGAGGAATTTCTGCCTGTGGCGCTAGATACCAACAGAGAAAACAGTTTCTTCCTGCATCATTTGATTGGTGAGAAGATATGCAAGACCTACCTGGAGGATGGCACCATTCAGCAGCTTCCCCTGGAGACCAGGACTCTCAGGAGCTTGCAGGGCCATCTGAAGTCTGGAGAGTTCTCCCCCTGGATATTCAGAGCCCAGAATGAGATTTGCAAGGTACAGAACAGTGTTGGCAGCAGTCAGGCTGGGAAGTACAGCTGGCATTGGCACCCCTAGACTGGTGTGAGGTCTCTGGGCCTGTTTAAGAAGAGAGATATTTGGAAAACAATGGCAAAAAGAGATTAGGAAGGGAAAAAACTTACAGTCACAAGCTACCTTGCACTGTAACCAGTGACCAAGATATGCCAGGCCAGTGGAGAGGAGCATCTTTGCTAGTTTGCTGGGTAGTAGAGCAGAGGCGAACCGTCATTTAGCAGCTGGTGACCTTGGCAGTTAGATGCCAGGGGTTGGCAGGGCAGTGGCCATTCTTTTCCATCTGAGTCACTGGTTTCAGCACAACACGAGCGAAATGCATTTACAACCCAAGCACTTCTGGGCAGCCCCTGAGCAGCCAGCCCAGTGAACCAACCTGAGTGTACAGCTCCTGGCAGAGCTGTTCTGGGCTTCTCAGGGAGGTGTAACCTGCCCACGCCATCACTGCTGTGACCTCGGGGTACGGCAGGGCTGGAGCACCAGCTGAGGACAACCTACCTTTGCTCCTCCTCAGGTACTCTGCCGCTTCTATGAGGAGTTTCTAGCTGACGATGACAAGACGTTCCTCCAGTTTATGGTAAAGCACAGGGGACACGGGCATCCTTGTGGGGGTGTGACACTCATGGGGATGTGAGAAGTTGGAGGGAAGGAGAGGGGGGACGCCCAGCATTTGCTGCGGTGGTGCAGCATCCCACCGTGTCCCCCCGGCCAGTACAACAGAGCCTGCCCTGCTCCTGCTGCCCAGAGCAAATACCTTCCACCGCAGCATCCCTTAAGCCGGCAGCGCTGCAGATGTGCCCTGTGAGACCTCCCCTGAGACAGGCCACAGCCCGGCCAAAAGCAAGGATCCATAAAAGCAGTTCCCCAAGGGTAGGTGGGGGTAGGTTACCCAGCAGGCAGTAGGTTACCCTGCGGGCAAAACACTTCTGGGAATTAACTCTCCCCCTTCTTTCCCTCATCCACAGCGGCTACTGCTATTTAATGTGACTCATGTGCAGACACAAACGCGTGTGTCCCTGTCCCAGCACAAGCACCTGGCCAACACACAGCGGGGAGAGGGCATGCAGACTTTTAGCCTCTGATTCAGCCACGCTCAGGTTTTCCACATATTTTTTCCACTGTGTAAAGGGATGATTTAAGAAAGCAGAGTCACGAGAGCACTCATCTTCCCTGACTATTATCCTTCCCAGCAGCAGAAAGCCCACTAATACCTCATGCTTATTAACACCCTAAATGTCAGCCTGACACCAGGAAACCTCCTCACAGAGTGAAACCCCCAAGCATCCCACCTGCTTGGGTCTCTGCAGAACCCACGCAGGCGGTTCTGTTCGCTGCAGACAGCATTCTTCAAACCAGCCATTCGGCCTTTCCTCAAACTGCAGTGTAAAATCAGCCGCCAGATCCTGGAAATGGTAAGGAGAGGCTGTCAGGGCCAGTGCCCCCAGAGACCTGGCTCACAGAGATGCCAGCATCCCAGTCAGCGGGAGCAGAGCACTTTGGAGAAGTCAGTTGGCAGCTCCTGACCCTGGTTCATTAAATGCTCTTGATTGTAAGTCAATTAGCTGCCCAGGTTTTTAAGCATCTCTTGTCAAGGAAATTACCCCCTCAGAGCACAGACCTGGTCTGGGAGCGCAATTAGCACTTCAGCAGGTGTCGAGGCCATGCTCTCTGCGGGCACCATCCCCGAAGCCAAACTCCTCCCAGGTCGCTGCACTGATGTCAGGGGAACTGCTCGGGGGTTTAGCAGAGTTATTTTTGGTGCTTGCTCTCAGCAGCCTGTATCTCGGTCAGAAACCAGCTGCTCTGACCCTGCTGCTCGGCCAGTCGTACAAGCCACTGGCCGGTGGGGAGGGTCAAAGCCCACAGGAGGGTCTCAGTGGGGGACAAGGGAGGCACAGCTAGTCCCTTGCCAGCCAAAAGCAGCCAGCCAAAAAGGCACAGGAGGTTACCTGGCTGCCGGGGACACCTTCAGAGTTGCTTTCAGCCCTCCTGGGTGGATGTTGACATCTTTAGGAAAGCTGCTGCCTTTGCTGGCAAGCCATTGTCTGGACTACATGGAGGTCCTGCTGCATGTCCCCAGTGCATCCCAGCTGCAGGCAGATGTGAGCCAGCTTTAAGCAGCTGTGCAGATAGGTTTAAGGTCTATGCTGAGCTTTGTGCTCACATAGGTTTCTTCCCAGACGGTTTGAGGCTACAGCAGAGATCTGTCTTGGGTGGGTTTGCACTCTAAGGCACAGTAAAACATGCAGCTGTCCCATTGGGCACAACGCAGGAGCAGCTCCTCAGATGGGGTACATGCTCTGTGCAATCGCCCTCTGTTCTTCTCACCATAGTGTCCACAGAGCGATGTCCCGATGCCCGAAATGCAAGGCCAGGCTGATGGGAAAGATGAATGTTTCCTCCTGTCCCAGCGGATAAACACATCCCTGAAGCTGAGCCAGGCCTTGCATGGCACGAGGAACTTGGAAGGTCTCTCCTCTGAGCACTGGCAATTAATGGCCACTTGCGACCTCCGGAAAGGGGGCTCCATCTGTGCAGAGGTGGAACCTCTCCTGCGCAGGATTGGTAAGAGGAGGGTCTAAATTTCTGCCAGAGCTCATGTTGATTTATTATGATAAAGAATACTTTGTGCACCCATGATGGTCACTGTCCCTAACACACTGGCTTTGGTGTATTGCTGGCAGCAGATGAACGTCATGTAGTGGGTTGGGACAGGGTATCTAGGAGTCATCAGCTGTAATCCCAACTTTGGCAGCAACCTATGGGCCAAATTCCCTCCTGCCAATACCAAAGGCCCCAAATACCACATCCCTGCACTGGTCTGGGTCATCAGATCAAATGGAGGTTGCAGCAAAGTGACTGAAACACAAAGCCAGTGACAGACACTGTCACCTCACTTCCATACCTGGGGCTGGCCATGCTGGTGTAACACCTAATATTTGTCTTCTCCCATCATCTTTTGGCACCTGCCAATCCACAGAGAGTGACAGCAGTCACCTGCACCAACCCTGAGGTAGCTTATGGGGCCTCAGTCACACCTCAGAAATGCAGTGTCACAGGTAGATGTTGGGAACAGGACAAAGAAGGGGAAAGGAAAGGCAAGTAGTGATCACAATGCAGCACTCGGAGCAAGTGCTGTCATAGGCAGGAGTAATGAAATTTGGATCTCTCCCCTCTTCTCTATCTGATGCAGAGTCCCAGAAGACAATATCAAATGAGGTGCCTGTGGATAGCCCAAGCAAGGAAAATGAGCTTCCGCCTCCCAAAAGCCCACCACTTGGTGAGTCCAGTCTGAGCAAGCTAGAGGTAGGATGGGTTCCTAACCATCACATGCTTGGAAGTGCTCCGCATAACCTTAGGGGACTGGACAAGCAGGGGTCTTCTCTGCTTGCATCCCATCATTCCATAGAACATGTCCAGAAGGAGAGAGGCCTAGCCACCCTTGAAAGGCATGTGTTTTGGGGTGTTAATCCAGACAGAGAGGGAAGAAGTGGGAGGGCTTCTCTGAAGCAGATACTGGAGTGGTCAAACCACAGCCAGGCAAAGAGTTTCCCAATGTCTCCTGAGCTGAGCTTACCATGTAGACATCAACATGATGGCTCTGGAAACACCTGGGCTTCTTTGGAGTCCTCTGCTCTGCAGACAACTGTGAGCAGACTCTGGTTATCACCTGAGGAAGGAACCAACCATGTTCTGTCCCCACAGTCACTGAACCCAAGAGCAGAAAGAAGAGGACTTCTGTGAGAAAAAGCAGATCATACACAACAAATTCCATCAGTGGTGTAGCAGAGAAGCCATCTAGAAGACCAAGGTCTGGCACCTTGCAGCATGGGGCTTTGCTGTTTTTTGCTACTTACACTCTTTCAAGAGGCAAATTTTTCCAAGTGCTTTCGTGTAGTGCCACTGCTCCCTGCTTCATTGTTGGGCCCGCCAAGATGTAGGCATGGGTGGCCTGTGAGCCTGAACCGTGGAGTTATGGGGGAAAGGAGAAAAATGTTTTTACACACCCACATTCCCATAGTTTACATTTATTCATTGCTCTGGTTTTCCAAAGCTCTGCTGAATTTTTCCAATGTGGCTGTCCTCTGGCTTTATATCTACCAATAATCTCCTGATCTACCAGTGGCAAGGGTTTTCCACTCCAGGACACCCTCTCCACAGCCAAACTCATGAATTCCATGCCATCCAGTGACTAATTATTGCTCATTCTCAGCAAGATCCAGAGGGGACCATGACTTCCTCCTCCCACCAGTCCTTCCAGGTGCCCCATCCTTACCTGCCTCCCTCCCCTGGTCTCTGCGGGGCTGCCCATCTCCATTTGCGGGTCTCCAGCACAGACTCAAAGTCCTATCTCCTCCTTGACTCCCTGGGTGAAGCCTCCTCTTCAGGCTGAGTCCAGTTCCTTTGGCTACACAGCAGCAAAGCTGTTGGGCAGGTGCACCCATAACAGAAAAGAAACACCTTGTCAGGAGAATCCTTCCTGGAATCCCAAGGGTTCAGTGGATGAGCAGGACAGACAAGGGAGGCTGTGTTCCACCAGTGCCTTGACTGACCCATCTGCTTCACAGATCACCACTCATCCAGGTTTATAGCGTTTCTTCAGGTATCTCTTGTTTGAGAGCAAGCACAGAGATCCTGGCTATTTTCCAGGTCTGGGATCACATCTCCTGGTGTCTCCTCCTCTACAGGCACTTTGTGAAAGTACTGAACAACCCTGCCCACCTGCAGTACTTCAAGCAGTTCCTAGAGGAGCGCAATGCAGATAAACCACTGCGTTTCTGGATGGATGTGGAGAACCTAGCCCCAGAGACCAACCCCAAGGCTAAGAGCTCCCTCATTGACAGCATTGTCAGGAATTATTTCCATGATGAAATTCCAGCTGGTGGGTGCCCGTCCACCCTACACTTTACTCCATTTAGGATCAAAGTCTCTTTTCCCTGAACTGAATGCTGGTTGCAAATTTTATATCTTGCCGAGATCTTCCAATTCTCCTTTCCTGTCTAGTAGAGCCTTTATCTGCTGAGGCCTTCCACAGATGCTTATATTTCCAGGAAGGTGGCCTAGTTCTTTGGCAGAATCTATTCTATTTCCGCAGTGGCAGCAATAGCTCTTCCCTGTTTTGGCTCCTTTAGATCCTCTTGGAGTCACAGCCTCACTCCCAAAGTGTGCAATTAGCACAGTATAGAAAGGAAAAGGGACAAGACAGCCAAATTCAGCAAAGAGCAGACAGGACAAGCAGAGATGGGACAGGGTGAGGGTAGGAAGGGATGTCCTGGCAGCTCAGGGGGGCTGGCAGGGGCAGGCAGCGGCTATACTTCTCTTCCAGAGGAGCAGCTGGATTGCCACAGTTCAATCATCAAAGAAATAAGTGAGGCCACAGTAGTCAGCCCCTTCATGTTGATGACGGCACAGATCCTTGTCCAGAAGGCAATGGAGAAACGATGGTGAGTACCTGGGTTGAGCTGGTTCCTAAGTCCAGTGGTTACACAAACACATGCCTCCCATGGGAACCCCATGGTGACAGACAGCAACTGCTACAAACGTATTTCCCTATGAACTCTCAGCCGGTGTACTGAAATCCCAGCCTGACCTCACCAGAGAAAAACTGCTGTTGCAGCTTCTGATGCACTTCTGTGCAAGGCCAGCAGGGCTTGTCCCATGGGGACCAAATCATGGGCTTGCAGGGTGCTGGGCTGGAGGATAACACACACTGCAAATAAGCAGGGTGGACACTCTCAAGCCAGCTACATGCAAGAACAGAGCCCAAGGGAGGGGGTCCAGCCCCCTGTTCTTTTCTCCAACCTCCTCCAGATCCCACCACCAGGGCTATCCCTGTCAGCTGCTCCCCTGACTTAGGCACATTTCCACCAAATGCTGCCCTCCACATGCCTCTGGCTGCCCTTGATGCTTTCTCCCTGGTCTTGCATCCGGCAGGTTCAAGGAGTATCAGGACCTGTTCCCCCCAGGTGATACACCTAAGTCTAACCTCCGTTTGAGGCACGGGACAGGGAACTTCATGACGGACAATCTGGTAAGGAAAGAGCCTGTCTGTTGGCAGGCTCAGTGTGTTGTCCAGGCAAGAGAGGAGATGCTGTGAGTTCAAGCAGTGCTCTCATGAATGGGGTGAGAGGATCAGACATGGCGAGTCACAAAAAGGCAGCTGATAGGTAAAGCCTCACTCCTACAGGCTCTGGGGTCCTGCTCCATGCAGACTCCACCTGATTGGGTCAGGACTGGACAAGTGATGGTTGGAGTAGATGATCTTAAAAAGTCCCTTCCAACCTAGGTGATTCTGTAATTCTGATTCTGTGATTCACACTAGTATCTACGGTGCCCAGTGACAGCAAGAAAGACTGGGAAGCAAAGATGATGGCTGGGTCTCAAATCCCATTGCCAAGGCTGAGCTCTAGTGCTCCATCTCACAGCGGTGGGTCCAAATGGGAGGGCTTTGTCCAGGAGCAAACAACCCTATTGCTGCAACCATGGACTGGATCAGTGGGGCTGTGCAACTGGCTGACACAAGCTGTGCCATGTCTCTGCAGCGGTGGGCCTGGTATGCCATTTGTGACATTGTGAGGAGCATCTCTAAGTTCCAGAGGGAGATGAACAATGACAAACACCGTGCGGAGTTTGAGGACTTTCTCCGGCAGGAACTAGGAAATGAGGAGGAAAGTATGGCTAGACTCCTGCTACCCCCCCTCCTCAAGACACTCCTGGGTTTAGGCAGAGAAGTAAATGGAGGAAACCTGGGGCTCATCTCCCATCCCCATATGCTGACTTAGTTTTTTCTGCTGGAGGCACAAAAAGAGCCAGAAGAGCAAGTGTCTCAGGAGGCCAGATGTTGCTGTGCAGAAATCTGCGCACTTAGGTGCTGCATCAGGAGATGAGGTCCAGAATTTTGCACAGGCAACGTGCACGCATGCACATCCACGCAATATCTGGGTTTCTGATGAAGGTGCTCCGTGATGCTGTTGCATCTCTCTCAAGCAATAATGTGTACACAAGTTTGCATCACTGCCACAAAACCCAGGAGGCACTAAATGAAGCTAATGTGACACAGGGCAAACATAAATGGAGATAGTTTTCCATGAAACAGGGAGAGGAACTACAGAGCGCTTTGCCAAATGATTTAGATCCTGAAAGTTTACACGCAGGTTTGAGAGGAGGCTGGAAAAAGCTGTTAGTAAAGAAATCCACTGAAATTGCTAAATACACAGAAACCCCGTCTATATAAAGAAATCCATGGAAATGAAAATTTTTGGAAGCTGGAGAATATTGTGTATGGGGGGAAGTAACAGAGATGCTTTACCTTTCCTTCTCACTAGTTATCTGCTTCTGGTCTCTGTCTGAGACAGGATAATGGTGAGGCAGACAGGCAGACTTTTGATCTAAGGTACTGTGGCCATCTCCTATGAAAACAATGAACATAAACATGGGTGAAAAGAGGAGGATGGGTGGAGGAGGTTACTGAGGTAGGTCCAAATTCCCTGGAAAGCCTGGTTGTGGGAAGAGTGTAGTCCACCTAGGTAGAAAGACCACCTAGGCAGAAAAAGCAAGCACAAGTGAGGTGAAGGAGCAAGGTATAACCCAGCATCAGATGCCCAGTTTGCCTCAAACCCAGTGGTGGGACAAGCAGGACACCACAGCTCTTTCCCTTCTCTCAGACTTGCCCATTAGATCGATGCAGCGCAGCCCATCGGAGAAGGAGGTGGCATTTGTGAAACGCCACCTGTTTAACAACCAGCTCATTATTGTCAACTTCCTCGTCAACGACCTCCACTTTTATCTGGAGATCAACAAGTAAGTTCCCTTTCCACCTGCTCAGGTACCACCAGTCTCCTGTCCTGCCAGTAGCCACCATCTCCCAGCAGCAGATAAAGCCCAGTCCATGGATTTGTTAGCACACACTAAGGTCTGCGCTAACAGACCTAATTCCTATCGGCACCTCTACACAAGGCTGGACACCACATTGCAGCCAAAGACACAACCAAAGTGTCACCCTGTAGCTGTCTACATCTAATCAGCTCATGGTTACCCACCCCTAAAGCCCCCAAGCCCCTCTGTTTCAACCAGTAGTTACCCAAACAGGAACCCTGAGCCAAGTATTCTAGAAGTAAGTACTTTTGGTTTGATAGTCCCAAGCAATCTAACATTTTGCCTACACCTTTCCTGACATGCCAGTTGTGGCATTTCTCCATTGACTTTGTCCAGCTCCCTGACAAGCCTGTAAGAACAAGCCATGGCTGATGCACAACAGTCCCACAGCCAGAACAGCCCCCCACACTCATGACCAGGTTTCGATTCCTCTGTTTTCCTGAGGAGGGGGCAAATATCACATCCCCCAGGTGAATGCCATGACCACAAGGGTGATACAAGAAGGAAGAGGCTTTTCACCCCACCTGTTTCACCATTCCACGCCTCATGGATTTCTTTTTCTGACCCAGTAAATATGGAGCTAAGACAGACTGTGACTGTCTAGCCTCAGCAGCAAGACACTTGTCTCAGAGCAAGACCCCACATGTCCTTGCAGGTTTTCCAGGCTGGCTGATTCAGCTGAAGCTCTGGCAGCGCACAACAGGCAGGCAGAAAAGGAAGTTGCTTTCCTCAAAAAGAAAGCTGCCATCATCAGCAAGCTCTTCCTGAACTCTGATATTCCCCCCAAATTGCGGGTAAGATGCTGGGACCCGCCCAGGAAGGCTGAAGGCCTGCTCGTTGCTCAAGAGCATCATGTTGCAGCTGCGAGCGGTTGTCAGGGAAAGGGGAACCAGGCAGAGATTTGGATCTCCAGCCAAGCATGCTGTGAAGCTTCAGAGCATTCTCTGGTGCTTGGGACCTCCACTTGGGCTCCATGGCATGGGAACTTATCTGTCACTAGACCCACTCTAGCTCTTGACCCAGATGGAATGAGAACAAGTATGTGGACAAGGAGATGGTAAAAACTCCTGCTGGAGAAATACCACAGCTGAAGTACCAAGATGGGTGCTGCACTCCACCAGTTCAGTCCTTTTACTCTCCAGAGGTCAATGTCACCATCATCCCATCACCATCACTGTAGCCACCTCTTCCCCTACAGTAGCCATGGCCCTGTCTATCTTGCCTTTGGAAAGCACAGCACAGTGCTTTCCACAGAAATCCCGGGGAGATCCTGCCCTTCCACTTAGGACAGCTGGTCAGGATGTAACTAGTATCTCTTCTTAGAGACTACTGAAATGCTGGGTGGGGCAAGGAGAGAAACATACCTCTAGGGTCCACCAGAAGTACCACAAACTGTTTTGGTTAAGTAAGATCTCTTCTGTGGCTAGGTAAACATCACTGAAGAAGAGAGAGATTTAATCTGGAGTTTATCTTCCAAGGGACTACTGAATCGTCTCCTCTACCACAGGGCCAAAATCATTATCTTCCCCATCCTGATGTACTTCTGGAGAAGGTACCTATCCCCTTTCCCTCTCTCTCAAAGTGGGGAAGGCTCTGTGGATACCAGCCTCTTCCTCCAGCCATCTGTTCCTCTGACATGACGGAAATGCAGATGCTACCCCAGAGCTCAGCTGTAGATGTCTACTTGGAGGTTTGCTGTCTTCAGTATTTCTCACACAGGTTCTGCACCTGGAGGGTGATGAGAAGCTTTCAGGTCTCTGCGGAGGAGAAGGTGCCAATCTCTTCATCCAGTACAAAACACTCTGAGTCCCCTGACATCCACAGTACAAGTAAGCTGAGTGCTTGTCCCCCTTCTCCACGTTTGTCCTCAGTCTTGTTCTTTCAAGGGAGAGATGTTCAGACCTGGGTTTTCAGCATCCCACAGGGTTTCCCTTAGAAGTGTCAAACTCCTTCTTTTACACAGCCACTTCACACAGCTTTGAAGATGTACATGGTGCAGACTTATTGGAAAATGAAGCATCTTTGAAACCATTCCTTCCTGTCAAATTCAGTCAAAATTGTCCTGTGGGTTTTGAGACATTTATTTGGGGAATAGGGGAAGTGGGTGCAGAGACTTCATGAGCAAAGACCTGTTGCATAACTCTTGTTTACTTCAAAAACCAAGTTAAAAATACTCTCGCACACACCCTAAAACAGAGATGAAGCAACTAATCTTTTGGGTTGCAAGTCAGATGGGAGCAGGAAAAGGAGAAGAACCATGCAGCCACCAGACTCAGTGGCATTACCTGGAGGATGTTTTGAACATGTGGAATGCAGAATAAACTTTATCAGGATTTGTCCCACTCACTGGGATGGCTCTGGGGAAAGGCATTTTTTTTTTTCCATTTTCCATCCACTTGTTTAGTTTTAATACACTGAATAACTCTAAACTGAAAAACACAAAGAAAGCGGTGCTAAGTGCCATCAGTCTGCCTGACAACCTGGCTCCCTGGCTGAATATTCATTTGATAATTGTCTAATTGATTTTTGATTAAAGGGGAAACCAAAATCGGCACATACTAATCTTGCTTTGACGGTCGAGTGGGTGTCAGCAAGACGGTGTTCTGCTCCCTGTCATTTATCACTGTCAAGTTCTAGTTAAAAAGCAGCAGAACTGTAAGATTTTTTTCTACCTGCCAGCAGGTGCTTGAGCTATTGCTCCGCAGCTGAGCTGGGATATCAGACCCCCATGTTGGTGTGCTCCACCTGCCACACCATGTCTATTAGCTCAAACCACCCCACACCTTGGGTATCCCCCTGAATAACATGCAATGTTGTGCTTGAGCCTCCACCTTGTTACAGAGCTTCACTGCACTTCTAGATCCTTCTCAAACACAGCTGGTTTAACGCAAAAGCTTATTGCCACCCAAAAAAAATAAAAACCCAGACAAAACCTGACCCGTCACATGTGTATTCCCAACAAACAACAAGCCAGAAGCGTTATGTTATGCAGGAGCAATCTGGAGTGTTACCTGGGTAAAAGACACATGTTTGCCAAGGTTTTCAGGAAAACTGATGGGGAGGGAGACACGTTCAATCAGTGGAAACTGGTGCAAGGGTTAGGAACGTCCCACTGCTGCCCAAGTGGCACAGCCCATATTTAACTACCCAGAGCCTCAGAGAGGGAGTGAACCAAGGTACTGCTCTGGAGAGACATCTGGGGACGCATAGAAAAGAGTGATCTTTCTCACATGGACATTAATCATAGAATCATCATCAAATGGTTTGGGTTGGAAGGGACCTTAAAGACCATCAAATTCCAACCCCCCTGCCATGGGCAGGGACACCTACCACTAGAGCAGGTTGCTCAAAGCCCCATCCAGCCTGGTCTTGAACACTTCCAGGGATGGGGCATCCACAGCGTCTCTGGGCAAACTGTTCCAGTGCCTCACAGTAAAGAATTTCTTCCTAATATCTGACCTAAATCTCCCCTCTTTCAGTTTAAAACTATTATCCCTTGTCCTATCACTGCTCTCCCTGATGAGGAGTCCCTCCCCATCTCTCCTGTAGTCCCCCTTTAGCCACTGGAGGGCTACTATAAGGTCTCTCCAGAACCTTCTCTTCTCCAGGCTGAAGAACCCCAACTCTCTCAGCCTGTCTTCGTAGGAGAGGTCCTCCAGGCCTCTGATCATCTTTGTGGCCCTCCTGCAAAAGATGTCCCTGGCACAACTGTCCCCAAGGCACAGGTCCTTGTAACAGCTCGCAGGGATGAATAGCCAGAGCCACACAGATAAAATCCCCTCAGCTCGGGTGGTGTGTCATGGGAAGAGATATGATCTCTCAGACCAGTTTAATCTCTCCTGCCCTAGCCTGCGTGGCTGGCACGTTCAGCCTGGCTGAGTAGAATGGGCAGATACCCTCATGCCTTGGCAGGTCAGAGCTGTACCCTCGGGGTGCAACACAGGCTGGCTCCTGCTCTCCATCACCAGCCCTGACTGCCAGAGAGGAGCAAACCAAATCAGCATGCAACCCCAAATTAGCTGCTGTTTCTGACTGCGCTAATGCCTGTGCCACCTTTTGCTCGGGACACTTTTCTGCACCTTATCACACTTTCACAGGTGGCCTTTATCTAAGGATCTTGCTTTTCTGACCTTTACCTAAAGAGCTTGCTTTTCAGCTTTTAAAGGCACTAAAATTACTAGGGAAAATACCTGCAATTCCAGAGAAGCCCTTCTATCTCCCATGTCTTGCTTTTCTCTTGTTCTGAGGGTTGCTGCTTTGCGCAGATGCAGTGCCTGCGTGGCTGGGAAGGTGCCAGGCATGAATCCATCTCCTGTCACCAGGCGTCACTGTGGTACTGTCTGTGCCTTTACACAGGCCAGTCCTGCTGAGACCAGACTTATTGCCTGCACCCCACTTCATGGGCCTGAACGGGGGACTCCTCTTGGGAGAAGCCACCCATACGAGTACAAAGCCAGGAGCACATCTGTGCATGGGGGCAGCTGTGCACAGACTTGTCTCCATCTCTCCAAATGCCATTTCCTCACAAGCCTCCCATCTGCCACCTATAGACCCCAAACTCTACAGCAGAGCCGGGGTGAAACACATCACCCCTGCCCTGCAGCTCCCAAACGGCTGGCTTCGCAGTTGAGGAGATCTATGTAAACTCATGTCCTTGCCCAACCACCCTTCCTTGACCTCCATACAAGCCCCTTGGGATTCAAAGGGGACAACACATATTGCTGTCCTCCCTCATTTGCCATCAGAGCACTTGCCACACAGTACCACTTTGTGTCTTCTCCCTCTCCAGGCCATCACACTGTCATGACCTTCACACTCCTGAAAGGGGTCCAGGTCCTGCTGCCACAGTCTCAGAAGAAAACGGTGCCACTGGAAGAGCAAAGAGGTGAGCCATTGCTGAAAGGAGCACTCCTGCTCTCAAGGGGAGCTCCAGCTGCCAACATGGGAGCTGGGCTTTAGGGCTCCCTGCCCTAAAGGGTCCATGATGGGAAGTTTGTGCATGTTGTTTTTCTCAGATTCTGATAAAAGTCTTGAGAAAAGGCTTTCATTCAGCAAGTCTGCCTCCTCTCCTGCAGAGCAGGTAGGCGATCACAGGGGCAGTCCACCTCCCCCAAATCACACCAGCACAAGCTGGCAGCAGCAGCAGCTATGGCTCCTCTTAAAACCCAGCAGCCATCTGTGCAGGGTGCTGGTGACCCCTACCATCTCCAGTAACATTCACAGAAAATCCCTACTTTCTGCACCCCTCCATGCCTTCCGGGAGGACACGGCTGTGGTGTTTGTCCCTGATCACCCACACCCTGACTCCATCAGCTGCAGCCACTGATGCAACTTCTCACCCTCTTCTGCAGGCACCGAGGGAAGGGCAGGCCTCCAAGGAAGAGCAGACCTCCCAACACATTGAGGACAGGGGTGTGCTCCAAGAAAGCTGAGCAGCCCAGACGTGCTGCATAGCTTGCACTTAATCAGCAGTAAGACCTAAAAATAAAACAAGTCACACTGTCCTCCAGCTTGCCCAGTAACATAGTACAGCAGCTTGCACCTCTGCAACCATTGCAGGGGTGTGCCACAAGATGCGTTTCCACCCAAGGAGATGCCCTTGCCCACATGACAGTCTCTTTCCTCACACGTACCTGTAGAAGACTGCATTGTCTACAGCTGGGACCCAGTAACGGTATAAGTAAATCACCCTGGGTACACAGCAACACCTTTTTACAAGCCCTTTGGAAGGTGCTTAGAGCCAGAAAGCAGTCACAGTAAATACTTTGCCTAAG